>JARQOC010000012.1:111911111-112419456 GCA_033576535.1 Allobates femoralis | reverse complement strand
AATTTTATTATTTACATCACAATCCTCAAAAAATCTAAGAAAAATCCAGCCATAAAAAATATCTAAATTATATCAATTCGGATTTAGTTAGAGTAGGGACTCACCAGGCGTAAGGGCGTCTTGACGCGATTGGTGGGCTGACACAAACTGGCTGATACACACATTAGTACTGTTAATTCATCAATTCAAACGATTGACACATTAAGAAGTATTGCTACTTTGTGTTCTAAGACCCTTACAACATAATAGTTCAATTTTCCTTAAATGATATCAACCATACAAATATATGTAGTTGGTGTAAAGATGTCATTGGAATAATTGGATTATTATTTGAAAATCTTAAAAAAAAATTTAAAAATATTCTAGACACCCGATGCATTTGCATCGGGCTCACAGCTAGTATATCTATAATATCTATATATATATATATATATATATATATATATATATATATATAAATTAATGAAAAATGAAAGGCAGCACGTCCTTCAGTTCAAATTATGTGGGTTTATTGGTCCTAGGACTGCAACGTTTCGGCACGCAGCCTTTCTCAAGCAGTGTCCAGTGCTGCCTTTCATTTTTCATCTACTTATGCACCAGTGATTGTGGTAGGAGGGCCCTGCACCCGACCTGTGGAGTTGTGCTGTTTCATTCTTCTGTTTATTTTTTTTTATATCTGTATCTATATATAGATGTGTATATATATATTTACATATACACATATAATGATGAAAGGGTTTTCTGCATTGCAATAAGCAGGTAAATGTCGCAGATGCAGGTAGTGCCCTAATATATAAACTAAGAGATGAGTAGGCTGTGACTTATAGTTCAGCAAGTGTGATCGGTGACACTGGTCAGATTGGTGAGATCGTATCATCTAGTAAAATGCAAATATGGGGTTTAGATGTTCGTTTGTCAGATACCCAGGTTATTTTAATTTTAAAGAAAGTCAAAAACTGATCACTTGGGTCGTTGTTCAAACAGTCTATTAAATAATATAATAGGTTCTAATTTCTGCCAAGTTAGAAACTCATCTGACTGGTAAACACGGCGCTCACACTCCTCTGCCCACTGTTTATGCATGAAGATGGCGCACCGGCTATGAAATTTCAGTTTGGATCTATTTATAAAAAAAACAAAATTACATTTCAGTGAGCTAAAATTGTCACATTCATTTTGAATTAGATCTGCAACTGAGGCAGATAAGCAAGAAGTTCTCAAAGTTTTAATTAAAAATATTGGAGAGAGAAGAGAGGAGAAAGGAGATCAGCTGCTGATAAGAGAGACTGGTGGGGAATGGAGGAGGCACAGACAGTGGAGATGAGAGAACGGTGCGTCCCCTGTTATGTGGAGGTGCAGAGCTGCTTTCATGAGTGTTACGGTCTTCATGGGTATTGACCTAAAAGGCACAGATTATACTGGAGAGAAGGCGACTGGTAGAGTTTAGAATCTTCTGTGGAGACTTTCCATGTAACGTGAAGGCCACTATTAACTGTACTGATCATAATGGAGACATCCCATCTGTCAATCACACCTGGACTGCATATGCAGCCTCTTGAAGAACCGTACCCATATCTACGTCCCCCCGGATTATTGACCTGACCAGCGAGATCTCCCATAGTAGCAGCCAAATGACTTCGACCCCCAACAAATTGAGCCCACCAAGTTCCAGATGGTTAACACTTTATATAGTGGATGCGAGAATTGCCATTATCCCCGGCATTCTCATCGCCATTCTTCTCATTGGCATCTACATGTTTTGGAAGAAGAGAGAAAAACTAGAGCAGAGACGATATCGCCCCCGATCCCTGAGAATGATGCGGCTTCTACTGATGTGGAGCACGAATCTCCCAAACACGTCAGCCACAATAGCAGCGGTACCTGTCGCCACCTTTACTCACTTGAATCGCCCTTCTAGGCGTGAGCACATTGTGTTTATAGAACACTGTTTTTCATAATATCACCTTGTGACATGGATCTGGAATCCAGGGAAGCGATCTGGAATAATCATAGGGGTGGATTTCTCAGCGTTAATGAGCCAGTTGTTGAGGATGATACCTTTAAGGGTATTTCTAGTAAAATAATTAAACTACATAAACACTTATCAAAGACCTGGTGGAACATCAAGTCTTTGGAGGAGTACCTCAGGATTGGGGTTGCCCCAAGAGGTCTTCGCGTCCAAATCTTCCCTGCCTGGGAAGTAGACGTAGGATTCAAAAAAATCTGGGAATTAAGCCTTTTTAAATGTTCAGAAATTATTATTAAAATGCTCATTGAGCATGACCAGGCACTCCTACAGAAAATCCAAAACTGAGGTAAAAAGCTTGGAGACCAAACTAAAGGATTTCGATCAGGACAAACAGGTGGCCCCCTTTAAGACACATCTTAAAGATATTGTAGATAGATATGAGGATGAGCTAATTAAGGGTAAGAGACAAAAAATTCTATGGGACATAAAAGACTTAGAGTAGCACACAGTGTATAGGTGGACTCATAGGGGCAATCTGAGACCAAACAGACCTAATAGACCACCTAAAAAACCAAATAAACATCCAGGACCCAATAAACCAAACAGGCCAAAAATTCCACCAGAGGACAAGGACGGCAATACCACACCCTCTACCTCATCTGTCAGTGCAGATTTTTTATCAGGGGACAATTCCGACACAGACGATCCACCCGAAGGGGCAAGCGTAAGCCCGCCCAATCTGCGACACCCGAATCCCCAAGACAGGGAAATGGTCACCCATTCTACCGCTGAGTGTGAGGCTAGGAGAAAGGTGGTGATTACTCCAAATAACAGCAATAAAGTGAGTAATGATCTCCAAATCATCAATCTCTCTTTGTATAAATTATCTGACATGGAAATAAAACTTCTGAGCAAAGGTTTTTTCTTTTCCCCTATGCAGCCTTGTAATAAATTTGAAATAATCAAAGATGTGTATTTATTTTGCAGACAACTCACTTTTAAATTGCTTTACCACCGCCCATCCCTCCTGGATACATTACCATCTGAGGATCGGGCCACCTTTATGGATTTTTTGGAATTGGCAGAGGAAGACACAGGTACTGTACAAACAAAAAGACCCTTTACTTTAAGGGCTCCTTCACAGGCCACACCCCATTTCTCACTTTTTCCACCTGTACAAATCTTCTTTGACTTAGTAAAAAAAGACTTGCGCAATTTGAAAACTGATACTTTTCAAAAAACAACCTGAGTAAGGCGGAACACAAAGCATTACAACATTTAACAAATAACAAGGACTTTGTGATAAAAGAAGCCGATAAAGGGAGAATGTGGTCTTGTGGCCAATTCATCTGTACCTAGAGGAAGCGAACAGACAGCTCAACAATTCCACCTGCTATCAAAAATTACCTGCAGACCCAACCTTGGTATTTAAGAATAAACTGGAGACCCTAATTTATCGGGCTTTGGACCTTAACATCATATCAAAAAAGGAAAATAACTTTTTGTAAATTAAGCATCCAGTTATTCCCACCCTTTACCTATTACCCAAGGTACATAAGTCATTGACAAGACCACCAGGGCGACCAATAGTTTCTGGTATCGGGGGAATTTTTGAAAAATCCTGTTCATATGTTGACTTTTACTTACAGCCTTATGTATTTTGTCTCGACTCGTACATTCGTGATTCTTCAGATCTCATCTCTAAATTGAACTCCATTCAGGTTACTCAACAGCTCCTACTTGTCACCATGGACGTGGAGGGACTCTACACGTGTATTAAACACGAACTTGGCATTACAGCAGTTTCTTACTTCTTGGATCGCAGATCAACAGGTACACGACTCCATGACTCATTTCTGTTGGATTTGCTGCAAATGGTCCTTGAAAACAATTACTTTGTTTTCGATCGATCATACTTTAGACAAACATCAGGCACTGCTTTGGGGGCAAAATGCACCCCGTCCTACGCCAACTTTTTTTTGGGGTGGTGGGAGGAGACTCACATCCGTAGTCATCCACATTTTGCCGCATCTGTACCATTTTGGTACAGATTCTTTGACGATATTTTATTCTTTTGGGCAGGCTCAATGGATGACTGTTTGGATTTTGTTCGAGATTTGAATACTAACTCATTGAATATCACTCTCACCTCCCACATGTCCACAGAGGAGGTTGACTTTTTGGACTTAAAGATTCAACAGGACAATGGTAAGATCATTACGGCATTACACAGAAAGGAGACGGCTACAAATAGTGTGTTGCACTACCAAAGCTTCCATCCGTTACACTTACGTAACGGCATTCCAAAAGGCCAATTTTTTCGCCTAAAAAGAAACTGTACAACTAACGACACGTTTTTGAGAGAAGCAGAAAATCTTTCAACACGGTTCAAAAACAGAGGGTACCCACGAAAGGTCATTTCCAGGGCATTTCAGACCACTAATCATATAGACCGGAAAGATCTGTTTAAACAGAGACCAAAAACCAGATTGGATAGATTAAGTGTAATCACGGCCTATAATAACCATTGGCAGGACCTGCGAGGTATCCTCGAAAAGAACTGGGATATTCTTGTTACGGACCGTAAAATTGAACAATTTGTAGGCCCCACACCATCACTTGTAGCTAGAAGGGCCAAAAACTTAAAAGATCATCTTACATCTAGCCATTTCAAGAGACCTCCCCATCGCTTGGGACAGGGAGTAAGACTTATGGGTACATATCCATTCGGTGGTTGCACGATCTGCCCTTACATGATAGCTGCGAATAAAGTGGAATTGACCATCTTCCCGTATACCATTACCACAAAATGCTATGCAAATTGGCGCACACGCAACATAATATATGCTTTAATTTGCAGTTGCCCCATGGTATACGTTGGTGAAACCACACAAGAAGCAAGAAAACGTATTCAAAATCATTTATCAAACATCGCATGTGCAGAGTCCCACATTAAACAAGGTAAGCCAATCAGTTCGGTGGCTAAACATTTTTTTGAATATCACAAAGGCACCCCCAATGGACTTAGGATCATTATTCTTGACAAGGTTTTGTCTTCTACCTGAAAGAATCATCTTATGGATGAACTTCTTAGGAGAGAAAGTAAGTGGATTTTCAATCTTCAAAGCCTTTCCCCACATGGCATTAATGAGGAATTACTCTTTCAGGGTTTCTATAAAAAATAAAAAATAAAGAATTCTGGGGGAATGCTGCATCAGAGGTCTACCCACAAATTTATATCAAATATTACTTCCCCTATATCACCTTATGGGACTCATAGAGCTCTTCTTCACAGCTATGGAGACTTCTCCAATATATTTTTACTTGTATACTGCTTGATTCTTGCTCTAGGACCAATGGACATCTATTGCCACCTTGGTTTAAGGACGACTCCAACCACGGACTCCAACTACAGATATATGAAGATAACAGTGCAAAAGATGCATCACATACGAGTGAGATACCACTCTATGTACTTTGATTAATTACATCTGGATATCTCAATGAAGAACAACATGAATACTGAGGATGTCCTACTCTCTGTTATTCTCAATCTGGACCCCGGAACAACTGATTTTGCTGGACTTTGGCATTGTGGTCAATGTGATGAAAGAACATTGAAAACATACATTATGCTAATAATTCCATTGGCATATCCTATACTGGGATGTTTATGGCTTTATTAATACTCAGTAATCCTTTTTAGGATTAATAAAAGGAGAGGGAAAGGGAAAAAGGAGAGGGAAAGGGAAAAAGGAAAGGGAAAATAGAGAGAATAGAGATATTTCCCCGAATATGCACTTTATTTGATTAATTATCTTCAGTTTAACTGGTACTAGGACTCCATGGAATTCCCAGCTACTATTCCCTTTAGGTGTTAAATCTTCCATAAAATTTTCTTATGATTTATTTACAGGATTTATAGGTCCCTATTGGGTCTCTGTTTGGACTCTCCTGCGATCTTATTTGGCTGGATGACTATCTTTGCCCAGCTCACCATTTCTTAAACAGCTTCCTTGTTTACATTACTAATCTACTATAAATGTAAATTCTGACTACTATTACAACTAATTGTATTCCTATATTGTCTCTTGCTACTAACTGATGTCTTTATCTTTCTATCTCTGTTATGCTGCCCACTTGTATCTCTTGTCCCTCCCTTTAGACTTTTAAATTAACTATGTCCTCATACTCCATACTAATGACGCTTATAACAACACCCTGGAAGTCATTACTTCCTTATCACATGCGCTTTTATTGACCGGCTGGTCTGCGCACGTGCGATGGCCGGTCTGCGCACGTGCGATGGCCGGTCTGCGCACGTGCGATGGCCGGTCTGCGCACGTGCGATGGCCGGTCTGCGCACGTGCGATGGCCGGTCTGCGCACGTGCGATTGTTGCTACGCGACGGTCACACGCTCTCTCTAAAACTCTTCCTGACTCCGGAACGTCACATCCGGTTTTTAACAACACATCATTTCCGGCTATCGGTGATGGATACCGGACGCTAATACACGCGCTCGGTTTGCATAAAAAGACCCGGACACACCATGCTTGTCAACACAATTCCCCTGAGGAAGCTGTCAGATCGGACAGCGATACACGTCGGGAGCCTACGCGTCGACAGCCTGTGCCTCAGCCTTCCAGCTCTATTTGGGCCCAACAGATATTGCCACTTTCCTGTGGCTTTCCAGCAAGGGTAATGTACTGAATTTCCATTACCCCTGTCTGCAACCATAACTGTGTGCTCCTATTAGGATCAATTGGGAATTACTCACACACCATGCGTCCTTTGGTGTGTTAAACATCATTTTGGCTTTCTAGCATCAGCACTGGTACAGAGGTTACTTTTAATAGGTAGGCAGGATTCACTGTCCTTTGCTATTTTCAACTTATACCAATTTACATCTCTATATCCATATTTATGGTCATTTTTGTTCAGCAACCTTTTTTGTACAGTGTTGCTTGTTAGCGCCATTGGTGTATTCTATTACAGCAGTTTTTGGTTGGGCTCATTGATTGATTACTGTTTACAGTACATAACGTGTGAGACACTCTGACTGATATCCCCCTGGGCTTGGAAATTTGTATCCTTGGTGTTTTATACACTTTTTTAATTAGTTTTATAATGTATGTTGTGTTTCTGGTTTTTGTAATGCACTTTCTTGATATTTATATAATAAACTTGAATATTTAATATATCATAATCCCTTTATTGGTTGTATATGTTCTGGATCACGGTCATATATACACGTTACTTTCTCTTCTTAGTCCTATATCACAGGAAGAATCTGAATTATAGAAGGATTGTGTTTGTTTTTTACTAGTTTTATTCTTTGGATATTTCTGGATGTTCTCAAAGTGAAATGTAATAAAACCACTCAGAGCTGTCAGGGGCAAAAAAAAACAGCTGGTTTCAGACTTTATCCTTTATAAGGTGTTGCATATTCTGCACTGACCATCTGCAGTAATCAGCCGTGTGGGAACCTTTCCATCATGACGGCAACTCTTTATTTTTGCAGTTTTGATTGTCCATCCCTTTTTTCCCGAAGTCATGAAGTTGTTTTTTTTTTATATGCTTATTTTTAATCTTCTTGCACTTTTACCCGTATGTTTTCTTTCCCTTTGTTACAGGATGTGATGGGAGCTTTGAATGACGCAGGTCACGATTAGCGTCCTGAGACAGTGGGAGATTATAACAATTCCTGCAGACCCCATGATGAGTGGATTATTAAATCCTCCTACAATTGCCATACTACTATCTGCAAAAGATGCGCCCAGTATGAAGATGGACACCGTACGTCACTTATCCTCAGCAGAAATGCAGCATTGCGTCCTGCAGGATTGAGCTGTTGATGTCGGAGGATGATGTCACTTCGGTAATCTCAATTACACCTGAGATGACAGCTCTGACTGCAGAAATTTGCAAACAACCAGCCATACTACTATCTGCACTAGATGCGCCCAGTATGAAGATGCAGGACACCGTACGTCACTTATCGTCAGCAGAAATGCAGCATTGCGTCCTGCAGGATTGAGCTGTTGATATCGGAGGATGATGTCACTTCGGTAATCTCAATTACTCCTGAGATGACAGCTCTGACTGCAGAAATTTGCAAACAACCAGCCATACTACTATCTGCACTAGATGCGCCCAGTATGAAGATGCAGGACACCGTACGTCACTTATCCTCAGCAGAAATGCAGCATTGCGTCCTGCAGGATTGAGCTGTTGATGTGAGGTTGATGTCGGAGGATGATGTCACTTCGGTAATCTCAATTACACCTGAGATGACAGCTCTGACTGCAGAAATTTGCAAACAACCAGCCATACTACTATCTGCACTAGATGCGCCCAGTATGAAGATGCAGGACACCGTACGTCACTTATCGTCAGCAGAAATGCAGCATTGCGTCCTGCAGGATTGAGCTGTTGATGTCGGAGGATGATGTCACTTCGGTAATTTCAATTACACCTGAGATGACAGATCTGACTGCACAAATTTGCAAACAACCAGCCATACTACTATCTGCACTAGATGCGCCCAGTATGAAGATGCAGGACACCGTACGTCACTTATCCTCAGCAGAAATGCAGCATTGCGTCGTGCAGGATTGAGCTGTTGATGTCGGAAGATGATGTCACTTCGGTAATCTCAATTACACCTGAGATGACAGCTCTGACTGCAGAAATTTGCAAACAACCAGCCATACTACTATCTGCACTAGATGCGCCCAGTATGAAGATGCAGGACACCGTACGTCACTTATCCTCAGCAGAAATGGAGCATTGCGTCCTGCAGGATTGAGCTGTTGATATCGGAGGATGATGTCACTTCGGTAATCTCAATTACTCCTGAGATGACAGCTCTGACTGCAGAAATTTGCAAACAACCAGCCATACTACTATCTGCACTAGATGCGCCCAGTATGAAGATGCAGGACACCGTACGTCACTTATCGTCAGCAGAAATGCAGCATTGTGTCCTGCAGGATTGAGCTCTTGATGTCAGAAGACGATGCCACTTCTGTAATCGTAATAACAACTGGGATGACAGATCTAATTGAAAATATTTGTAAACAACCAGCCATACTATCTGCACTCGATGCGCCCAATATGAAGATGCTGGACATCATTCGTCTCTTATCGAAGCCATCCTCAGCAGAAATGTAGCACACAATTGAAATTTGGGGGTAAGCAATGGATGGGATGGATGTTTTCCTACTAACAAAGTGCATTTTAGCTAATAGATTTTGGAATAATTAGTTCCACAAATGCATATTTAAAAGAAAAGTGTGCTCAGTCTTATCAATGTGCCCCTACTATGTAATGGCCGTGTCCGAGCGTGCGTCACTGTCCGGGACATACCACTGCTCCTGACCTAGGAGGGGGCAGCATAATTCACTTTATGATGAGTACACAAACAAGACAACAGGAGGCTCATATCTGCTGCTTTCTGAGGTAACACATTTCTCTGCATGTATTACACAGGCCCAGTATCCTTTGGGTGTTAATGCCCATACCTCGGTTATTTTGTGTGCTTCTGATTTGTTCTTCTTTTTCAGGATCAATACACTTAAGACTCGCGTATTATATGCTCCATTTATGTTTATATTGCTTTACTAGTTAAAGAGAAACTGGGTCGGGGTGGCGCTGGTCGCAGGGCGGCGCACACGGCAGTACATATAACGACTATATTGTCAAGAAATCTTAATTGAGGTGTGCGCTGACTTGTGCTCAGGGGCTACTTTTGTTCTAGAAATGAAGGCGGCTGACTATGCATCTGTTTAGGAATATATTTGACTTTTGGTTTTTTTGGGGGGGTGAGTGGGGGGGATTAGAGGTCCGGGCCGGTTAATGGGGATATTCACATACGAAGTAATATCTAGATTAATTGACGCCGGGCATGGGGGGATCTCTCACTCGCTGTGTGGTGGTGAGTTACCTGATCTCCCGCTTTCCTATTGTAGACTCGGGCTGGTACCGACGTCTGCAAGCTTGCTATAAGCTTTCTCTATCACCAGTTCACATTTTATCTCTTTTTCATCTCTCTTTCTTACTGCTTCAACCTTTTGATAACCTATCTTTCTTCTTTTTTTTCTCTTATCTCTACTTTGATCTCTTTTCTTTTACCTTCTCTCGCAATCCTACCCTCCCTCTCGTTCTACTCCTAAGAGCTCCGTTTCCCTTTCCTCTCCTTTTATCCCAATTTCTCCCCCTCTCCCTGGGCCCTCCCGAGATAAAGTAATGGAGACAAGATGACCAATTCTTCTGACTCAGTCCCGGAACTCAGAATTGGCACCCTAAATGTGAAAGGGCTACATAGCCCTGGTAAAAATTCCATTCTTTTAAATACCGTATATAGAAGTCAAAGACATTATGAGAAAACACTGTCGTATCCCGAGAGCTGACCCAGGACTCCAAGGACTTGTACCTCCATACCCCAGCATTACATACCGGAGAGGAAGAAATTTGAAAGATCAACTAGTGCACAGTGCTTATGAACCTCCAATCTCTCAGGGTACGTGGCTGGATAACTGCGCCAAGGGCACTTTTAAGTGTGGAAAGTGCATAGCATGAAAATATATAAATACTGCTAAAGACTTTACCAGCACCAACACTGGAAAAACGTACACCTTGCGGCAGTTTGCAAACTGTAAGACCTGCGGAGTAGTTTATCGTTTCACCTGCCCCTGCAACGCTGAGTACATCGGTAAAACCAAACGAGAATTCAGAAGACGCATAGGAGACCACCTAGGCGATGTAAGGCATGGAAGAGACACTCCCATCTCAATGCATGTCCATCAAGAACATGGAGGGAATATGGAAGGCTGTCTATTCATGGCCATTGAGGTCATTACACCTCCGAAAAGAGGAGGAAACTGGGATAGACTTATTCTCCAGAAAGAGTGCAGTTGGATATACAGACTAGGGACAGTCACTCCGAACGGCCTCAATGAGACTCAGACATACGCCTGTTTTATATAACCACAGATGAAAACTAAAAGGGGGTCCCTGTATAGGAGAATCTGCCGGAGGGTCTTTTGAAGAAACACATCTCTGTTGGTGAACCGGGCCGAGGAGACTAGTTACACCCCCTCCTAACCCAAAAGGGACCTTGGGGGGTAAACCAAAACTCCAGGAGACTAGATCCTGGACAACATCTACTTGGACTTCACACAGCACTGTTAGTCCACCAAGGGATCTTATTTCTATGAGAAGAGACGATGGGGTTTATCATGCCCTTATCCAAAGGTCCTAAGAAATGAGAGACTAACAAGTCATCTAAAATATACCTATGACAAGCCAACAGTCTTTGAAATAAGCCCTATATGACAGCATTAAGGATTGATAAAACAGCCACATGCTGCTGTAGTCCAGCCACTATGGGCCTTTCTGGTGCTGGTGTACACTTTTCTGTGTACCATCACAGGGGTTGCCCCAAAATAACCCCAAACCAACATGAGCCTCCCCACTAATAGAGGTTTACAGTCTCAGCATGAGCCTCCCCATTAAACAGGGGTTTATAGTCTTTTTATGGATCTATAGGTATACATAACCAGTGTAAACTATACGGCATATTACACCCTGTTTGTGGATCCTATGACTAACACTAAACAGGGGTAAGAAATGACACCCTGAGAACACTATTCAGAACCAATCTAGGATTAGTGTATATATAGATCCTTTTACCATGTACTACTATACTACTACCCATAGTGAACTTACATGTTCCCCCAAAGATTCATTCATCATGAACTAGTGCTCAGTGTAAACCCACTTGTCCCTCTAATATCTTCTCTCCATAACACAAGCATATCCTTTGCTTCTTTCAGCGGTCCCCAGAGGTGAACGATGGTTATCGTCACCATGGAGACCGCTACACAGTCGGTAAACGCCGGATCGCTGTTTACAATCAGCGTTCCGGGTCCCTGAACACACCCACCGGCAGTGACGTCATGCGCATGCGCAGACGGCCTTGCATTCCAGACCTGGAACGCAAACAACACGGCCGGCCTGCTAACGACTTCCGGTGGGTGTTGGCTGGAGGGAGGAGGGGTCAGGAGGAGGCTTAGCCTCATATAAGCTGGAGAAGAGGCGGGATTCCCCCTTGCTGTCCACAAACAGGGAAGCAATTGCTATCCAGGACCACCAGAGGAGCACCTCCACAGGAATGGTCCCTAACTGGCAGAACTACATTAGTAAGGTATGATGGCTTAACTCTTTATCACCATTACTCAGATAAAATGCCATATATAGACATTAAGAGAAAGTTTCTCTTATTTATAGGTTGGACAGTGATGATGCTGTCCCTAACTATTAACTGAGCAAAACCTGTATACTGAGGGCCCATCAAAGCACCTGAATTAGGTGTATAATGACCTGTGCGTGAAACTGTGAAGGAAGGACGTTAGTGATACACTTTCAGTACCTACTATTCTGACTTTTAATGCCATTCAGGACTCTGATAAATGTCTCTTCTCATGTCCAAAAAGGAGAGTACAAAGAGGCTGACCTTGAAATAAAAAAGACTGCACCAGAAAGTTTAATATAGAGGGATTCTAAAACAGATGAAGGTATGTCCCTTTACCATATAATTATAGACAAACCCTATATGATTCAACTGACCAAGGCATGATCTCATATATATGTCATCTTGTAATCTACTAAGAAAAGGACGCCGCTTTGGGATAGGGGATAGGAGGACTGGACACTCCGAAGTGCTGCCATCCACCTACCTGGGACCCCTGGTACGTCCCTGTTATGACGACTCAAAAAGTCACACTTTAAGGGTGTTGTAAAAATATTATTTCACACTATAGTGAATATAGATGGGTGAAAGTAACTAGCTTTGAGTACCTTCGTTACTGACACAGGTCCCTCTTACCCCCATATACTTTCTAGGTGCCATAAGAAAACCTCTGACAAAGAGAAAAATCAGCATTCTGTCCTACTTTGACCTCCTAATCCTTTCTCTGGACCTGGTTGATGGACTGGAAACTAAAGGATCACACAGAATCAGTGTGAACCTTCTCAAACTTGATGTAGCATAATAACATTGCCCCTGACGAGCCTTTTATAGGCGAAACGCGTCAGGCAAATCTTTCGCTAACAGACCATATCACTGATCTGTATGACTTGATGTTGACCAACACCACTCTAAGTGGGGTCTTGACCAGGGGACTAGGTTGGACCTTGTAACAGAAGGACGCACGGTTCATAGACCTGAATTTGACCATATGCGGCAACCGTGGTGACCACCATTTGATGCACAGTGTGTCTGGTGCCCCCCCATTAACCGCATTTCGACTTACACTGTGACGTCATCCTAATCCTACTAACCTTGGTCCTGACACCACCTCTTGGGAAGTTTGTGTAGTTTGTCATAGGGGGTGGGAAGTCTTAAAACACTATCTGCACTATATCACTTTTTATCACTAAGTGCTTTTTAACCATTAAAAAACTATAACAAGATAAAAAGTTATCCCCTGTTTTTTCTAAATTGAATTTGAATAACTTAAAAACGAGATCATCGGTGATAAATGTATATCACTCCCCGTCTGATGATCCTAGATCCAGGGGCACTTGTATACTCCTATCGGGGTCGTTGGCCTGGGAGATGATTGACTTCCAAGCTGACCAAGAAGGGAGACTTGCAATGCTCAAGGGGAAGGTGGCCTCTCAGCCCTTCACCTTTTTGTCTCTGTATTTACCACAGTGCTCCTCGCTGCTTAAAAGCCTGGAACTGGTGGAGATGTTCGCAGAGAGCAGACTTGTGATGGGAGGTGACCTTAATCTAGTCTTGGACCCAACAAAGGACACATCAAAGGGCTCCTCTAGCATTTCCCTGGCGGCTCTGAACACCAACTGATGGACACATGGAGACTGACGCACCCGACGGACAGAGACTATGCGTTTTACTCGACTGCTCATGACGCTTATTCCCGCTTAGACCACTTCTTTATGAGACATGCAGATTTAGATTCTCTTCGAAAGGTTTCTATAGATACCATACTGTTTTCCGACCATGAGCTGATGACACTCACAATTTCCATGGGAGGCCGCGGGGGGACCTGTAGTCTGTGGATTCTGAATTCCTCTTTACTGACAAATGATATGGTGATGAGGGATGTGGAGTCCACGATAAAAGATTACTTTCTGCACAACTCTGGAAATTACTGCACTCCAAACGTAGTCTGGGAAGCTCACAAGTGCGTGATCAGAGGAATCTTCATAAAGCACGGGGCACCCCTGAAGAGGGAGAGGCAGAGGGAGGTGGAGGGCCTTGTGGCAGAGATTCATAGACTAGAGATCATTCATAAATCCAGACAAGACACTCAGGTTTTGGCATCCCTCCAGAAAGCTAGAGAGGACCTGAAGGCAATTTTGATGAATGCGGCTAAGGCATCATTGGCTAGATGTCGTAGGCATTATTATGAGTTCGGGAACAAAACTAGCAGAACCTTGGCAAGGGCACTTCTGGTACAAAGAGCGCGTGGATTCATCCCCCAGATTATGGATCACAAAGGCACTAGGGTCTCAACTCCACAGGCCATAGCAGCGGCATTTAAAACGTTCTATGCTAAATTATACTCTATAGCGAACACATTGCCGATAAACAAAAATCAAACCAATAAAAAACATATAATTGAGTATCTGGAAAAATCGGGCCTACCCAGACTACCAGAAGAGGCTTTAATCAAGTTAGAGAGCCCTATTGAGATGGGGGAATGGTTGGAGGCAATCAGACAGTCCCCCAATGGTAAAGCTCCTGGTCCGGACAGCCTTCTGCTGGAATATCATAAAAAAAACTCGCTCCAGCTATCCCCATATTTCTTAATGGCATTTAATAACATTGCGAGTGACCCTACAACTTCAATCCCAAGAGACACCCTGAGAGCAAACATAGTAGTAATACCAAAGGAGGGTAAGAACCCACTAAATAGTGCTAGTTATCGTCCTATCTCTTTCCTCAATGTGGATCTCAAACGGTTTACTAGAATTTTGGCAAATAGACTGTCGGTACTAATGGGGGACGTGATACACCCAGACCAAGCGGGGTTCATGTTGGGAAGAGAGGCTAGAGACAACACAGTGAGGGCTCTAAATCTAATACATAGATCCTATTTGAGAGGCCAACCAATGTTGCTGCTCTCCACAGACGCGGAAAAAGCGTTTGATCATGTAAATTGGGGATTCATGAGGGAGGTGATGCGGTCGCTGGGGTTGGGGGCATCCATGTTGCGGTGGATCGAAGCTGTCTATAGCTACTCGTCGGCCTGTGTTAAGGTAAATGGAGTGTACTCGGAGGTCTTCCCTATATTAAACGGCACCCGGCAGGGATGCCCTCTTTCCCCACTAATTTTCATCCTGACGCTGGAACCGTTGCTACGCTGTATTAGACGTAATCCTGACATTACAGCCCCAGAGGTCCTTTCGACCTCACATAAGGTTGCAGCGTATGCGGATGACCTCTTATTTTTCATTACCAATCCGAGTATCTCTTTACCATGTCTGATGGCAGAACTAGACAAATATTCTAGCTCGTCCTATTTTAAGATCAACTGGTCCAAATCGGCCGCACTAAATGTCAATCTACCAGTCCCTGATTTGACGAGCATCAAAGCCAGTTTCAAGATTAAATGGGCAGAGATATCTGGCCATAAATGTGACCGCTCATCCTGACTCTTGATACAAGGCGACCTTTGTACCTCTTTTCCAGAAACTGAAAAGTGACTGCGATAGATGGGCTAGGGGGTGTTTCACCTGGTTTGGTAGATGTGAAATTTTGAAGATGAACGCCCTGCCGCGGGTCCTCTACGTTCTACAGGGGTCCCGATTAGGGTCCCTGAATCCATTTTTAAGGACCTCTCTTTCCTTCAGATGAAATTTGTCTGGGCAGGTAAACCAGTCAGCCTGGCAAGATCCTTCTTTTGCAGACAGAAATCAAAAGGAGGCTTGGGTCTTCCGGATCTGAGAAAGTACTACAAAGCCGCCCATTTGGTTAGAGTACTAGACTGGTGCAGACAGGGTGTGAATAAGCACTGAGTACAGATCGAGCAGGATTTTTCATAGGTCCCCCTGGTGGCCCTTCCATGGCTCCCTGGGGTCTCAGATACAGTTTTGAAAAATCACCCTACTATAGGACCTACGTTGCAGTGTTTTTAAGACTTGGATAAGGGGAGGTGCATTCAGAGCGACCCAGTTCATTGGGAATGGTAATTGGTTATCCATGGAGGACATCCGAGACCTTTCGGGGCCCTCGGTTCTGGGAACATGGAGGGCTTTGCAGCTACGGCACTATCTGAAATCCCTGCCAATGGCAGCCCTTTTCCTGAGCCCCACTACCAAATTTGAAAGACTGTGTTTGGAGGAGGGTCCCCTGCCTCACGCTTTGTCTTGTGGTTAAATCAACCCTAGACTCGACAGAGGATCTCCCACCCCCGAAATATTTGCTGAAGTGGGAACGAGACCTTAAAATTCAGTTATCGCCTGAACAGAGGGAAGGGGTCCTGACACTGGCACATAAGTCCACAATAAGCTCGAGCCTGCAGGAGGCGAACTACAAGCTTCTATCCAGATGGTACAGGGTCCCTCAGAGGAGACATGCCATGCTCCCATCTGTAGATCCTGTGTGTTGGAGATGTAGAAAGGAGGTGGGATCTTTTCTGCATATTTTTTGGAGCTGTGGGGGGTTGGAAATGTACTTGGGAGAAGTTAAAGAAATTATTAAACAGGTCACAAAAACTGAACAGGCGCTGGGTCCGGAGCTTTTTCTGCTACAACTATCCACTCTCACAGTCCAGTCTTATAAGACGTCTCTATTGAGGTTCATGGTGATGGCGGCGAGACGATGCATTCCCCTGTGCTGGAGGTCCACATCCCCCCCTAGTATCTGTATGTGGGTGACTAAACTCAATGAACTGATATTGATGAAGGAAATGACTGCATCAATTCAGAATAAACACACAGAGTTATTTGTCACCTGGTATCAGTGGATGGAATTCAAATCTTCTCCAGAATACTTGACCCTTCTGGGACGTGCCCAGTGAGACATCCTTTCCCCCTCTCCCCTCCCCGTCTCTCTCCTCCCCGACTACTCTCCAATTTCTTTTTTCTTTCCTCTCTTTCTTATCTTTCTCTTTTCCCGTTTGAACCACAGTATAATATATTTTGCCCATAGGGCTTTAGTTCATATAGTTACCCGGGCTTATTTGTGTAAAACACCCGGAAGGAAGGTACGGGCCAGTTGCCCGTGTATAAGGGGTGGGGTATTATCCTGTTTACCCATAAGGTACCCAAATTAAAAAATAGGAAAATAGATGTTGAAAGCGGACATATACATGAAACAGAGTTGTACATGCTTATGGGACGACATGTATAACGATACTTTTGCGGTTTATTGATACTCTATTGTAATTTTGACATAGCGAAACAGTGTTATTGTCGGCGATATTTTGTACGCTTACGTATGTATGTCAAGTCTGTCATGTGTTTGTTTAACATTTCTGATAAATAAAAAATTTAAAAAAAAAAAAAGAGAAAGAAGCTCTAAAAAATCTTAAAAACAATAGGGATATTGTAATCCGAGCAGCAGATAAAGGTGGAGGAATTGTGCTGCAAAACACTAGTGACTATATGAAAGAGGCTGAAAAGTTATTGGCAGATCCTAAATATTATAAAAAAAAATCAGAACTAACCCCTATCCTGCACTAACTAAAATTTATAACCAGAAGATTAACAGAGCATTTGAACAAGGGACCATCACAGCTAATTTAAAAAAATTTCTTTCAGTCAGCCAGCCAACAGTACCTTTCTTATGTCACTTACTCAAAGTACATAGGAGTTTAACCAATTCCCCTGGTAGACCGATCATTTCAGGAATAGGGTCGTTGACCAGTAATCTCGCCATGTACATAGATAAGGTTTTACAGAAATATGTAGTTAGACTGGATAGTTTTATCAAGGATTCTACTGATATGATCAAAGTACTGAAAGATATCATATGGAAAGAATCATATATTCTTGTCACCCTGGATGTTACATCCCTCTACACTAACATTGGACATGAAATAGGGACGTTATGTGCGGAATACTGCCTCAAAAAAGATTCACAAATGGACTTGGCAACTATTGACTTTACATTAGATGGCCTGAAATTTATTCTCCATAATAATTTCTTCTCTTTTGATGGAAAAATGTATCACCAAGAACATGGTACAGCTATGGGGTCAAAAGTTGCATGCTCATTATGCTAACCTTTTCATGGGTTTATTTGAGGATTTACATATGTTGAAGAATGATTACAAGAGGGGCATAATAATCTATAAAAGATTCATAGACGACATTTTTTTGATTTGGGACACTGACCAGTGTGATATAAGCAATTTTATGTCATGCATCACCCACAATCAGTGGGGTTTGAGCTTTGAACCCACAATGCACAAAGAAACTATCAATTTTCTTGACCTTACAATTTTCATAGAAAATTTGTAAAATTTTCACCAAGACGTATTTTAAAACCACTGACAGAAACTCATATATTAATTACAACAGCAACTAAATGGTGAAAAAACTACTACGACGACCATGGTGAATACGGGAACGTAGACCGTATACAGTCATTTGCTGACCAGTGCCTTGGAGCAGAGATGTTCCCAACACAGAGAACACAGAGGTCCTGCCACGGAAGAAGGAGAAGGAGTGAAGAACCCGGACTTCTTCAGCAAAACTGTACGTGTGAATATGATGTGTTACTTATTCACCCCATCCCATTTCTGAATGAATGAATAGCCTTTTTCCCCTGTCATTTGTGTTCTCTTTAAAGACAATGGTATCATGAACAATGAGATGGTGCGAACGTTCTTGTAAATAGTTGAGTACCCTGTGTGCTCCCCCATTGGTTTTATGACCAGGTAGCACTGTGAGACTTGGTGCACTTTTGAACTTTGAACTAAAGCAGCAACTTGTGTTTTTGAAGGGCTTTTTGAAACACTTGTGCCCACTTTTTGAAGTCGTTTTATACTTTTAAGTAGTGTGCCTTTTAGGTGAATATTTTAAAGTTTTTTTTGCACTGAACTGAGTGTGCATAGAGAGTCGGTATTGTTATGCCACAGGACCCTTGAGACTTTAACAGTGAACTGTGTAACCCGTGTCCCGTAAGGGTTAAAGAAAGTGTGGTGTAAGATGCTGGCACGGAGAGTAACACCTGGGCCACAAGCTGGTGACCCCAGGGCCCGGAGGCCTCAGCTTTTATAGCCATGGAGAGGTGTAGAACTGTGTTTTGACATGTATATAGTTTTATTAATTAACGTTTTAAGTATTGTGCCTAAATAAGAAGAAAAAGAAACCTGTCAAAGAGGAGCGATCATCAAAATAGTATAGAAAATAAACTTTATTATACATGCACCATACAAGAATATTAAAAACAATTAAAAGGCTGAAGGCTTAGAATCAGGAGGGGCAAGCTCCTGTTGTCTCCTTTTCAAATCTAACACAATAAGCTCCAGATACCACACTAATCCTGTAAGATCATTCAGTCAAACTTCATTAAAGTGAACTGTTAACTACCTCAATGCTGTAAATAAGCCCAAAATATTGACTAAAAGAACTCATCAAATGGTTGCTAGTAAAAAAGGGGGGGAGCAATAATCAAATTATCAAATTCTGTTTCAAATTATGGCTTGCAAACTGCAATGCTGTGTAAAACGTAACCACCACTCTCTGCATAGCATACAAATCCCATTTGTGAAGACAAAGCAGCTGGCAGTTATAATCAATGTCCACATTAGATAGACATAATTACCATGGCAGGCATTAGAGAAACCTGCTGGCACCAGTTCACATTAAGGGGGTGTCACACGCGTCAATGTCGTCAGCGATCTGATCGCTGACGACATTGACGGCTGATCGCTGGTGAGCTGTCACACAGACAGACTCACCAGCGATCAATTGACCAGTGACATCATGGAAACGATTTAAATATCGTTTCCACGATGTCCTGCTCCCGCTGCCAGCCTGCTGGAAGCGGGAGCAGCCTGGTCTCCAAGGTACACTGCGGGTAACTAGGCATCGCGCGCTGCCTAGATACCCGACGTGTACCTTAGTTACCAGCCTCCTCTGCTCACCCGGTGAGCGGAGGAGGGTGGTAACTAAGGTACACAGTCGGGTATCTAGGCAGCGCGCGCTGCCTAGATACCCGACGTGTACCTTAGTTACCAGCCTCCTCCGCTCACACGGTGAGCGGAGGAGGCTGGTAACTAAGGTACACGTCGGGTATCTAGGCAGCGCGCGCTGCCTAGTTACCCGCAGTGTACCTTGGAGACCAGCTCCCAGCGCTTGTGACAGGCGCTGGGAGCTGGAATATCGCTCGCTCCCGGTGTCACACGCAGCGATGCTGCGTGTCCACCGGGCGACAATCGCCAGGTTTCAGAGCTGGTTCTGAAACCTGGCGATCATCAACCAGCGATTTATCGCTGGTTGATGCAGTATGTCACACGCGTCAATATCGCTGCAACGTCACGTGCAGTCGATATCGTGCAGGCGATATTGACGCGTGTGACACCCCCTTTAGTCTGTGAGTGCTGTGCAGTTTTTTTCCTGTTCAATGTCCACATTAGATAGACATAATTATCATGGCAGGCATTAGAGAAACCTGAATGCAATACTTTGCATTGCCATATATTACCTGGTATAGGAGTGGGTAGCGGTGAGAAACAGGGTGGCCCCTTACTGCCCCATGCGTTCCGTCACACTAAAGTGACTTCATCAGGGAAGAGAGCACAGGCCTTAAGGAAACCAAGGTGCAGCTGAAAGCAACAGCAGCATACACCCATGGTCCTTTGTCCCCCAATGAGAACATTTTTTTAATGGTGAAATCCTTCTTTGTCTCATTTCTTTTTAAAATGGGAGGAAAGATTCAGAGATTACGTTTTGCCATTCTAATCACCTTAATATGGCAACTCTCCGAAAGACTAAGGAAACCAAGGTGCAGCTGAAAGGAATCTTAATGGATTCAGGGTTTCCTGAAGGTAAATTGGCCAGAGATCAACTGATCACTCCCATCATTGTCCTTCCATGTGTAGGAATAGAACATTGCATTATTTTTCTTTCTTTTAGAATGTTTCAGGAATCACGTATTTGATAGTGACCTTGATGTAGTCATCTCACTATTGGCATTTGGACTGTCCCTGAAAATATGTTGTCACAAGCGAGGGTGTCAAATGTTGACTTCTAAGGGTCTATACGCCCTGACACACAAGTTGTCAGACAACTGTCCGGTCAGCAGTGTGGCGCCCCGCAACGAGTGCGTCACAAGAGGGTATTGCAGCCATAAATGCAGCCGCAATATTCTCTGACACGGCAGTGATCTGGTTAATTTAGAAACCCAACCCTACATGCATCACCTAGAACAGAGGGCCAATCCTAGGTCCTGGTGGGCGGGAGTGCTAGGGTAGTGTGTAGGAGAACAGACACATAGTCTACAGAAGAGTCTAGAACAGAACCTAGAACAAGGTCGAGAACTTGAACTTGGAGAGGAGCGGGGGCTCCGCACCCCGTGCAGCCCCCGGGCCGTCACCGGTCGGGTGTCAGCACCTGAGGCCTTACCAACCGGGAATGGGCATTATTCACACGGGTTCCCAAAAGACTCCCGTGCCCACAACTCACAGCCGGTTCACTGGTACCGAAGCTGGCAGCAGTTCACCTCTGCTATGCGAACCAGAAGCGTGGAGGAGCAGCTTTACAGGAGCACCCCACCACCAGCCAACTTCCAGTCGTCTAACCAGCGGTGTACCCACTGAGGGACCCAAGGCTCCCCAAAACATCCAGAACGTACATCATGGATAGGGCATTGAAGCAGCCTCCCCGTACCCGATCTGGTATTCCTGGGCGACATTGGCAATCACTTAGTTAGAATGGAGGAACACTGCGGATTTCTAAGGGACACCATCACTGCTGAGTCCACCCGGTCCACTACCCGTAAGCTGTATACCATGTACTGCCTGCTGGTTACAGTAAAGACCCGTTGCAGAGACTTTCTGTGTCCGTGCTTCCTTATGAACTGTCCGTCCGCACTACAAGGTAACCGCAGCTGCCGCACAACATCTTAAGCAGCTCCAGCCTCCGGGGATCACCGCTCAGCCTGTGGGGAGCGTTCCATCTTGCTGCTGTCCATCCCCCAGAGGTTCCGCAGCGTCGGTAACGATTACCGAACTACTCATAGGTGGCGTCACGAATAAATTAAAAACCCCTTTAATCTGTTCCCTACAAGACGTCTTCAACACTTTTGATCTGCACTACACCGGGCCCCACTACCGACAGGGGCGGTCCACCCGTGACAAGGAGGAAGGAAGCATCGCCTGTCTAAACCGGAGTCCCAGCCACGGTGAGTCAGCAGCAAAGATTAATTTTATAGTGTCAGTCTTTTTATAGTAATTAATTATTGCCAGCAGGAGCATCAGTCTTTTTATAGTAATTAATTATTTCCAGCAATTGTATCCTCATTTGAGCTACTTTTCAGCAGCCTGTAGACATTTGACCTGTGCCCGTCATGTCCCCTGGCAGATCTGACAATCCTTATGTGAATTCCCTGGTTCTTTGCGCTCCTTATCTTTAGCAGGCAGACTACTACTGCAGCTCGCAGCTGCTTGTTTCGCTGTAATCTGTCTGGCTTCTTACTTGGAGGTCATGACGTCAACCACTGCAGGATTGGGTTAGTGTTAATCACACAACATGCATCTAGAAATCAAATATAACGGAGTGAGTTTGATCCCTCTTTCATATATAAATATTTTTGAAGGAATGATTGGTAACTTTTTATTTTGAGAATAATGTAATGCAAGTAATTATGTCTATGGATTTTATTCTATCATATATAATACTTTTTCTAATAAAATATGGTGTATTTTTAGAGCGTTTTGCAGGATATGGATAATGACACACTTTTAAGCTTTTTATATGATTTTTTTGTGATTTTATACATAGTAGTTTGCCATGTCCATACCCTTTTTAATAACTTTGTAAGTTTCTAGCTTTTTACATTCTAATGAATTTATGAGGCTGATGCCGATCTGTCTAATTCTATCAATGACAGGGGTTTGTTTATCAACATTGAAGACGTATCTGTTTACAATCTGTTTACTATCACTGATGACGTTGTTTCCACATCATTTCCTGCCATTATAAAATGGCGTCAGCCTGTATTACCTGTAAGCTTCTCCCTGAGGAAGTGTGGGGTGCCACACGAAACGCGTAGGAATAAAGGCTCTTTCTTCTACCTGGACTGACATCTGGTCTTGATTGGCGGCGCAATATCTCCATCCATCTCTATAACCTATTTTTACTTAATCACCTTAATATGGCAACTCTCCGAAAGACTAAGGAAACCAAGGTGCAGCTGAAAGGCATCTTAATGGATTCAGGGTTTCCTGAAGGTAACAAGCATCATCCATACATAAGATGGATGAAGCCCTGAGGAAACGGGCGGCACACGGAGGGTTAATACAACCAGTAAATAGCTTATAATGCGTTGCCACGGTAGTGACGTCACCGGGCAGACGCTCCTGGGCGGGAAAGCGCCCGCCAAAAACTACTTTAATTCAATTGGCCCTCGCCCACAGAGTGGGCTATATAAGGGGGGGCAAGTAACACGGGGGCCATTGCAGCATTCAACTGCTGAAGAAGAGCCCAGAAGAGCCCCTGCAATAATGGACTCCCTCTTGGATCAGCTTATGAAGAGGGCGGAGAGCAGCGGCAGCGAGGCTTGGCTGAGGAGCTGCCTAGCCAGTGTCAGCGGTCTCGAGAATAGTGACATTGATCCGGCACCCCGGCCCATGCCTTTTCACAGCAGTTCCCAGTCCGGGCAGAGAAGAAGTGTGCGGCAGAAGCGGGGGAGGCGCGAGACCTACTCACCATCAGGTCCCCGTCGGGCATCTGGTAAGCTGAAAAAGAAATCCGGAACTAGTCAGCAGCGGCCGCGGGGACACAGTTCCGAGGTGCACCCGGAAGTCGCAGATGAACCGGCCTCCACTGGGGCGGGACTTTCGGCGTCCCAGGCGAATGCGAGTTGGCCGGTCTGCCCGGTGGACACCTCAGTATCCCAGGTCGGTACCTTCAATGGATCTCAGTCTTTGGATGCACTACAGGCTGGCCTCAGAAGGGGCAGTGTGGGCAGCAGCACCAGCGAGATCTTGGGGTGCTCTGCTCACAGCGACTGGTCCCACGGCAAAGCAGTGCCAATCCCATCTCCAGTCCAGCGGTACATGAAATGGAAACACAACCTTTTGGGTCACAAAACGGGTTGTCCTTGTCAGGGCCCCTTCCTTCTTATGACCAACTCCTAGCAGCTTGGGCCAGTGCTCGCTCAGCTGCCAAGGTCAGCAGTGGGGCAAGGTGAACTGGGCCCTTTGTCACCCACCATCAGGCCAGAGGAAGCCATTCTTAACTTCGCCCAGCCCTTGGCCAAGAGCTCGCATACCCCGCAGCAAAAGAGCTACACCAACGGGGTAGCGGCGCTCCAGGCATGGGGCTATACAGCTCCGCAGCCCAGCGGGAGTTCAGGAGAGAACGTGTCAGAGCCTGGACACCGAGACGACTACGTCAGTGCCCGGGGCCAGCTAGCCACGATTGGTTCACCATCAGCGTCGGGGACAGGTGAGAACACGTCTATGTCTGTTTGGGAATTTTTACCACCCCAGTTGTTGTCATCTATTGCGGGTACAGTGCAACAAGCTGTATCAACAGCTTTGAGGCAGGATACCCGCAAAGGTGGGGTACCTTTGAACGGACCTCAGGCGAATAATAGAGTAGGAATACCAGAGTCGTCCTTTAAGGAAGCTCTGCCATGTGAAATCTCCCCTTTAGGTTTCCATTTGTCTTTGACAATTAAAGAAAAGATATGGGGTGGAGAATTTCTGGACCTGTTCTATCTCTTGCCGTCCCGTGAGCCGTTCAAATTTGAACGGCGGGACAAGAAAGACGGCGAGGATAAGAAGAAGGTCTATAGATCATTTACGAATTGGCTACAAGGTTTCCTAATTTATGCTGCGGTGTTGGTTGAGAAATCCCAGGCGCCTTGTCCCGGGCTTTTTCAACACATCGATATCATACTTGAGGCGTACCGTAACTTTGGCGGAGTGGTTAGCTTATGATGAAGCTTTTCGACAAAAGCTGGCCATCCACCCCTCGCTAAAATGGGGAGTCAAAGATGTCGGTCTTTGGCTCCACATGATGGTCCCTCAGAGACAAACAGTAACGAAGCAAGCACCAACACAGTCGTCAAAGAAAGGCACCTGCTTCGCTTTTAACGAGTCTTCTTGCCGTTGGTTACAAAATTGTAGATACAGGCACGAGTGTTCGACATGTTCGGGCGCTCATCCTGCATCTAAATGCTTTAAGAAACCTAGCCAATTAAACAACAGAGAATCCTTTCTCAAAAGCAGAGACTCCAGTGAGGCTCCAAAAAATGCTACCGTGGCTAAAACAATATCCTGACCGAGAAAAGGCGGAGTTGTTGCACAGGGGCTTCGAAAGAGGCTTTTATGTTCCGCCTTTTCTTGGCTCCGGGTGCACGACAATCAGGAACCTCCCTTCGGCAAGAAGATTCCCATGGGTAGTTAAGAGCGGGAAGGCGCGATGGCTCGTTTGCTGTACCCCCATTTACGAATTTTAGGATTTCCCCACTAGGAGTAGTTCCCAAAAAAGAACCTGGCTCATTCAGATTGATACACCATCTCTCATTCCCTGAGGGTGCATCTCTGAACGATCAGGTAGACCCGAGCGTGTCTTCAGTATCTTACGCATCCTTTGATTCTGCAATAGACATCGTTAAAAAGTTTGGCAAGGGAGCACTACTTGCGAAATCGGACATTCAGTCCGCTTTTCGCTTACTCCCGGTAGATCCCAAGGGTTTCCCTTCACTAGGCTTCCAATTTGAGGGTAAATTTTATTTCGACAAGTGCCTCCCTATGGGATACTCGTTGTCGTGCAATTATTTTGAGTCATTTTCAACTTTCCTCCAGTGGTGCGTCACAGCGAGCTCGAACATGGGCGCTGTGACGCATTATTTGGACGACTTTCTCTTTATTGGTCCCCCAGATTCTGACTCGTGCAGGAGAGTGCTTAACACCTTTTTGGCACTAACGTCCGAATTTGGGGTCCCGATTGCTTTGGAAAAAACCACCTCCCAGCGACCGTTATTGAATTTTTAGGCATTTTAATAGATTCCGACAGAATGGAATGTCTCCTCCCGCACGATAAATTGGTAACTTTAAGAAAATTGATTAAAGACTTTCTTTCCAAGCCCGGCTATACCCTGAAGGAGGGTCAGAGACTGGCAGGGAGTCTGAACTTTGCCCTCCGGGTCATCCCATCCGGTCGCCTCTTTCTTAGGCGATTGTATGAGAGCATGGCCGGGGGGTCAGAGTCGGGCCACATTCCAGTCTCCCATTCGATTAGGTCAGATTTGGAGAGCTGGGACTCGTCTTTGTCCAGCTTTAATGGTTCAGCGTATTGGCAACAAGACTTTAAAGAGGCATCCATAATGGAGCTGGAGTTCTTCACATCCAACTCGGGTATGTGGATCCGTTTTTGGCCGCAATGGTCGTTTTCTCAGTGGCCTCTGAATTTAGTCGATAATCCTATGAGGACCTCAAACCTAGAAGTCTTGCTGTCAATATCATCCATTACAGTTAGGGCCAGAAATATTTGGACAGTGACACAAGTTTTGTTATTTTAGCTGTTTACAAAAACATGTTCAGAAATACAATTATATCTATAATATGGGCTGAAAGTGCACACTCCCAGCTGCAATATGAGAGTTCCCACATCCAAATCGTAGAAAGGGTTTAGGAATCATAGCTCTGTAATGCATAGCCTCCTCTTTTTAAAGGGACCAAAAGTAATTGGACAATGGACTCTAAGGGCTGCAATTAACTCTGAAGGCGTCTCCCTCGTTAACCTGTAATCAATGAAGTAGTTAAAAGGTCAGGGGTGAATTCCAGGTGTGTGGTTTTGCATTTGGAAGCTGTTGCTGTGACCAGACAACATGCGGTCAAAGGAACTCTCAATTGAGGTGAAGCAGAACATCCTGAGGCTGAAAAAAAAGAAAAAATCCATCAGAGAGATAGCAGACATGCTTGGAGTAGCAAAATCAACAGTTGGGTACATTCTGAGAAAAAAGGAATTTACTGGTGAGCTTGGGAACTCTAAAAGGCCTGGGCGTCCACGGATGACAACAGTGGTGGATGATAGCCGCATACTTTATTTGGTGAAGAAGAACCCGTTCACAACATCAACTGAAGTCCAGAACACTCTCAGTGAAGTAGGTGTATCTGTCTCTAAGTCAACAGTAAAGAGAAGACTCCATGACAGTAAATACAAAGGGTTCACATCTAGATGCAAACCATTCATCAATTCCAAAAATAGACAGGCCAGAGTTAAATTTGCTGAAAAACACCTCAAGAAGCCAGCTCAGTTCTGGAAAAGTATTCTATGGACAGATGAGACAAAGATCAACCTGTACCAGAATGATGGGAAGAAAAAAGTTTGGAGAAGAAAGGGAACGGTACATGATCCAAGGCACACCACATGCTCTGTAAAACATGGTGGAGGCAATGTGATGGCATGGGCATGCATGGCTTTCAATGGCACTGGGTCACTTGTGTTTATTGATGACATAACAGCAGACAAGAGTAGCCGGATGAATTCTGAAGTGTACCGGGATATACTTTCAGCCCAGATTCAGCCAAATGCTGCAAAGTTGATTGGACGGCGCTTCATAGTACAGATGGACAATGACTCCAAGCATACAGCCAAAGCTACCCAGGAGTTCATGAGTGCAAAAAAGTGGAACATTCTGCAATGGCCAAGTCAATCACCAGATCTTAACCCAATTGAGCATGCATTTCACTTCCAGACTTAAGACGGAAAGACCCACAAACAAGCAAGACCTGAAGGCTGCGGCTGTAAAGGCCTGGCAAAGCATTAAGAAGGAGGAAACCCAGCGTTTGGTGATGTCCATGGGTTCCAGACTTAAGGCAGTGATTGCCTCCAAAGGATTCGCAACAAAATATTGAAAATAAAAATATTTTGTTTGGGTTATGTTTATTTGTCCAATTACTTTTGACTTCCTAAAATGTGGAGTGTTTGTAAAGAAATGTGTACAATTCCTACATTTTCTATCAGATATTTTTGTTCAACCCTTCAAATTAAACGTTACAATCTGCACTTGAATTCTGTTGTAGAGGTTTCATTTCAAATCCAATGTGGTGGCATGCAGAGCCTGACTCGCGAAAATTGTGTCACTGTCCAAATATTTCTGGCCCTAACTGTATATTATGCTGGGGTTCCCAACTTGCCAACCATCGGATATTATTTAAAGTTCATAACCCAGGGCTAGCTTTTATAATCAATTCACTTTCGGCTAAAGGAAAATTACTGTCAGCTTGCATGAGGAATTTAACCCTTTCCTTATTGCAAAGGAATATTTGGTTGAAAGCACAAGTCTCTTCGACCGGTACTTATAATTTGTCTAATTTCAATTTTTGTAACGACTTGTCACAGCCTCAAGATCGTTGGCCTGTAGCAGCGCAACAGGGTGTCAAATTCCCGGCCGAAGTATGGGAGAATCTTTATCAGTGACGCAGCTCTACATCAAGCAATCACTTGCTCCACGGACTTGGGCAGCTTACAGCGCCGCCTGGTGGTCGTGGGTGCAATTTTGTAACACATATAGAACTTGCGCACAAAAAGCGCTGGCAGAAATTGCAGTCCCCTTCGTCGAGTCGTTGGTTAGACAGAAAATGGCCCATTCATCAATAAAGAAAACCCTCGCAGGGATATCCTTTTTTAAATCGTTCATTGAACCAGATACAAGACAGCCTATTTCTTTTTCAGACCTGTCTCGCTTGTGCTCATGCCTGACCCAGGTATGCTCCAGCAGTTACGAAGCTGCGTTATTCAAGGCAGCATTCGTTTTGTTATTTTTCTCGGCCATGAGGATAAGCGAAGCAGTATCTGCGCATAAGGCATGCCCATCTGGCTTGCGTATGAGTGACATCTCCATCCTCCCTTCAGTGGTGGTTATCTTTATTCGAAAGTCAAAGACCGATCAGCTGGGGAAAGGACAGGTCATCACCCTTAATGCAATCCCGGGTGACACACTATGCCCGTTAGAGGCAATCAAGAGTTGGGTAGCGGTCCGCGGAACCTCTTCAGGTCCCCTGTTCGCACACGCAGACGGCTCTCCAACGACTATTTTTCAATTCAGATCCGTTCTAAAAAAGTGCCTCTCCTCAGCTAATATGGGCAAGACTAAAATCACCTCACATTCATTTAGAATTGGGGCAGCGACTCTTGCCTCACAGTTAGGTTTGCAAGAGGAAGGAATCAAAGGCATTGGGCGGTGGAAATCCAATGCGTACAAAAGTTACATCCGCCTTGATAAGGCCTCTCAGTAACTTTATCTCCTAGGCAGTAAAATTATATGGATTATCGGACACTCATTTATATTCTGGGCTCACAAGAAAGCAAAGAAAAGGAGGTACACCGAGAATCTATCCTTTGATAATGAACAAGTACAAGTGTTTTGGCATGGAGAGAGAGGCCTAAGATGGCATAGTATTATCCCAACTGTCTTAGAGTTAATGGAAAATCTGCCCCAGCCGGACCTGGTTATCTGCCATGCAGCGGGTAACGACCTTGGAAAATGCTCAACTATGGACCTGTTATGGAGGATGAAATCCGATTTTTGTTGGTTAAACCAGGAAATTCCTGGAACCACTTTCGTTTTTTCCGAGGTCGTTCCTCGCTTAGCATGGAAAGTGCACGGATCCATGTATTTAGATAAGATCAGAAAAAAGGTTAATAGGGAGATGCAGAGGTTCCTTCCTTCCATTGGCAGTTTTTCTTACAGGCACCTTGACCTGGAAGGCTTTGTGGACGGTTTATACAGGCGGGATCTTGTGCATCTCTCGGAAGTTGGCCTCGACATTTTTAATGTCGGGGCGCAGAGCATTGTGGAAGAATGGTTGGGGGGGGCCCGCTACCGCAAGGGTAACGCCCTGTTGGGTCGCCCAGCTATGCTGGGTGGATCGGTTGTGAATTATATCAATACTACTTGAATTTGTATGGTTTACGTTTCAAAGTTATGAAACAAGAATTTATATGGTTTACGTTCCAAAGTTATGGAACATGAATTGGAATATGGAAATGTGGAAAGATCAATTTTCTGTAAAGAAAGGTATGCGGTAACCCTTAATAAAACCCAGCATGTTTTCCACCACAATGCTCTCTGTCTTTAATTCACTAGTATTTAAGTTAGATAAGATTATTAATAAAGTGCGCTCTGTTGCCTCAATTGGCCAGAGATCAACTAATCACATTCATACACACACCCACGGACACAAGACCCAACCTCGAGCCCGGGACTCTAGGCGGGCAAGGGGTGGTAGGGCCAGTCATAGTGGGTGGGACGTAGGTCAGGTAACGGACCGGGTACAAAAGGGGAAGACCAGGAAGGGGAAGACCATTAAGTAGGAGTCAGTAGGCCAGTGAGAGCCGAGCAGCAAAGATCAGGTAGGCCAGAGGGTGCCGAGAAGTAAAGACAGAGAGACACCTCCCTGAAGGTTTCAGGTTCCCTGGAGGTGCAGAATCCTGCAAGGCTAGAGACCGTGGAGGGGAAGCCCGCTCCACAGCTACTATGTAATGGCCGTGTCTGAGTGTGCATCACTGTCCGGGACATACCACTGCTCCTGGCCTAGGAGGGGGCAGAACAAGTCACTTTATGATGAGTGAGTACACACACAAGACAACAGGGGCTCACAACCGCTTCTTTCTGAGGTAACACATTTCCCTGTCTGTATTGCAATGGAGCAAGTGTTTGTCTACAGGCCTCTAAAGCTCATCACTAAACTAAGTCAGTGTCCTTTGGACGCTAAACTTATGTCACTAACTTGATTTATGATCTTAGAAGGCTGGAGACAGGGCAGAAACACACACGTGATAAAACCGTCATGGAGTGTGACTGCCTGCCTTTTGTGACCGCCGCTGGCTCAGAGCAGTCACTGACTGTTCCGCAGCTTTCTACTTTTCTTCCTCTCTTATGATGGGATATCACTGACGATTGAAAGTTGTCTATCTGCTATCTAGCTGTAGGGAGCATGTTGTCAATCAGCATGACATCTGATTACAGAGTAGAATATAAGAGAAGGTTCTACTCTGCTAAGGAGAGGTGACGTGAAGCAGGGGAATTGTCCCTGTGCAGAAAAGGCTGGTAGTTAACAAGCGTCGGTGGGAAATTCTGATGTGTACTCAGTAGGATCTTGTTACTGTGCAATATCCTGCTCCGTGCACAGTGACAGTGCGCTCCCTCTCCGACAACTCTGAGAAGTGATGAGACAGCAGTCTGCTTGCTGAGCTTACTCTATACAATGCACACTGACAGAACAGAAACAGACGTCACTTTTCACATGGGACTGGTCTCTGCTCACTGGGTTCTCTCATTACAATGTGCACAGACAGTGTGATTTCTTACTGGCTATTAAGGTTGGAGACCCGTTGGATTTACCTCCTGAATTCTACGTCCCCAACAGGCCTAAATGAGGAGTTCCTCTTTATGGGATATCTTGGATGATGCCTCAAGAATTGGACTTTGCCATGAAGGGGAATACTCACCCAGAAAAAGGACTCGCCTTCTGCAAATTGCTCTCCAACCAACTATGGATTCCAAAAATACATGAACTGTATCATTCCCTGGTCGGTCTTAAACCTGGACTTTTTCTCTTAGTATCAGGGACATATCCATTTAATGGGACTTATATCTTGTGCATAAATCAAGTGAAACATTGGCTCTCTATGTCTCATAAATGAGAGTGTTCACTATATCTGATGTAAGTTTATTATCTCCATATGGGTCACACATAGTATCTTTAGGTAACCTCGGACATCACACGTAAAGCTTAAGTGTACTTTACCTGGAATACGGGACATAAAGATTCGATGGGCGACCATCCAATAAATACTTTACGGTCTACTATAATGATTATCCTTGTAATATGCCTTTTCTACCTACTGAGACACTGGGTTACCCGATGTGTATGTATAAATATCTACTTATATTGGACATGTTTCAAACTGACATATGACCACCTATGGCTGGCTCATTACTTGGACCAACCTGAGGGTGGGGACCATGATAGACATATATTTGATTTGAACATTGGTTGGCGAAACTGCTATGTTTACTCTTGAATGGTTTAGATGATGGGTGTAAATGTAAATTTGTCCCGATGTGGTGTGCCTATGGACACAATAGTGGATAAGAATAGGATAAAATCTCCTGATAGGATCCTGGACCTGGCCCAACCTAAGATTTAGGGTTATAATATTGATTATGCACCCATATGCTTATATGCGACCTACATATTACGCCTAGGGTCCATTTATTCAATATATTATGTTGTGATTTAATCCATCAACTTGTCTGCCACCTTGGTCTGGATATATGGTATCCCTATATACATATACTACCACATTGGGGGGTAAGACCTCGGTGGATAATGACCCTATCTATCTATGGCAGAGATTACTGTCAGAGATAATCATTAATAAATAAGATCTATATCTATGTGTTTATATGATTCATACGGGCTATCTTTAAAATATATGATGTTGGAACTGCCACATAATAAGCGGTTCTATACAATCCTTACTGTGTGGAACAAGATTGGATTTTGAGGTAACCTACTTTGTGATCCAGCCTGACCTTCCTTATATCTATTCATGAGAACACCATAAACTGGTGTCCATAGACATAGTGACCCCTTTTCACTACATGGGATCTTTTTACTAATACCCCAGCACGCCATGTTTTGATACAACAATATAAGATTACTCAATTAAACTCTTTACTATTTATCATGGTGGTTCCTGTATAGAGATGAGGCAATTTGTACTCTGTATCCGGTTGCTAGACAACCGAATCACACGACCATTACGATAATGCTGGATGCGTCCCTATGGTTACAGCGACACATGATCGTGACGCACTTCCGGTCCGGCGAACACCGCTGAGACACATGGCGATAATTATTCACATCATTTAAACTGTTTTTACAAGTGTGTGGCTATCCCCTGACGAAGCTGCAGCCCTCGAAAGCGCAATGCGTGGGGAGTGGGCCTGGGCTTGACTTAAGGACCGGTAACAAAACTGCTTACATGAGAGTGCTTCTCTCTGGAATGGTTCATCTAACTACATGGGGAGCCTAATTGTGCAGCCTGACACTTAGGCATTCCTGGATGCATAATATGTGTTAGCAATCCATATGGTACTGAGCGTGGCCATGTAACATTGGTTGTTGTGGATAACTGGCATAACTTTACTACTATGACAGCAAAGGGTCAACAGCATTGTACCTTATTGCTTTACATTGGCCACATGCTCCATGGTGGGCCTGGGAATTTTTATTACTAACAATGGAGATTGGTTCAGCCATGATGAGTGGCAATATGCATACTGTGTGATATAAGGCTACCTTCACATTTGCGTTCAGTCTCGTCCGCACCAGAAATGCAACATGTCGCGTTCATGGTGCGGATGAGACTGGGTGATTTGTGCGCAGGCATTCGCCTGCGCACAGATCACATATAGCAGTGAATGGGTGCGCATGGTCATGCGCAGTCAAGCGCAGCACCGTGCGCTCCCATTATAAAGATGTGGGCTTGCGGTGCTGCGGTCACATTGCAGATCTCCTCCGCAGAACGCTGCGGAGGGGAACGCAAACGTGAAGGTAGCCTAAGGACCTACAGATACCATAGCATATAATGCTCATGATTGATGCACCTTTTGCTATACGCCTACCTGTCTGCACACTTTGTTAATTGATATCATACCTGTGCACTTTAGAGACAGGCCTGGGGGCTACTATTTGTCCAGTTAGAGTAACCCCTCAGTTACATGTGTGTCATAAGAACTTACCGTATATACTCGTGTATAAGCCGAGTTTTTCAGCACAAAAAATGTGCTGAAAAGTCCCCCCCTCGGCTTATACACGAGTCACTATATGGCTGAGTGTGGGGGGGCCGGTGTCCGGGGGCTGGAGCAGGCGGGGGGAGGCTGTATAGTGAGCGGCCGGTCACGTGGGGCCGCTCATTAGTGCAATGCAATATGCACTGCATCCCCCTGTCCATCAGCGGCAGGGGGAGCGGTGCATATTACATTGCCCTCCCCCCGCCGTGGTATATACAGGCCCCCGCTCCCCCCCGTGGTATATACAGACCCCCGCTCTCCCCCCGTTGTATATACAGACCCCCGCTCCCCCCCTCGTGGAATATACAGGCTCCCACTCCCCCAGTAGGATATATACAGGCCCCCCGCAGTAAATACAGGCCCCCCCCGTGGTATATACATGCCCCCGGTAGATGCCGCACACCTGTAAAAGAATCGCTTTCATACTTACCCTCCTCACTGTCATCGCGCTCCTCCGGTCTCATTCCCGCTTCTACCCGGCGGCCGGCGCATCCACAATGACGTCATTGTTTCTGCGCGGTCACATGACCGGGTAGAAGCAGGAAGGAGACTGGATGGAGGACGCGCGATGACAGTGAGGAGGGTAAGTATGGAAGCGATTCTTTTACAGGTGTGCGGCATCTACCGGGGGCATGTATATACCACGGGGGGGCCTGTATTACCGCGGGGCCTGTATATACTACTGGGGGGAGTGGGGGCCTGTATATACCTGTGAGGGGGGAGCGGGGGCCTGTATATACCGTGGAGGGGGGGGAGCGGGGGCCTGTATATACCATGGGGGGGGGAAGCAGGGGGTCTGTATATACCACAGGGGGGGCTGCTGTATACTACACAGGGGCGCTGCTGTATACTACCACAGGGGGAGGCTGCTGTATACTACCACAGGGGAAGGCTGCTGTATACTACCACAGGGGAAGGCTGCTGTATACTACCACAGGGGGAGACTGATATTTACTACCACAGGGGAGGCTGCTGTATACTACCACAGAGGGAGACTGCTGTATACTACCACAGTGGAAGGCTGCTATATACTACCACAGGGGAGGCTGCTGTTTACTACCACAGGGAGGCTGCTGTATACTACCACAGGGGGAGACTGCTGTATACTACCACAGGGGGAGGACTGCTGTATACTACCACAGGGGGAGACTGCTGTATACTACCACAGGGGGAGACTGCTGTATACTACCACAGGGGGAGACTGCTGTATACTACCACAGGGAGACTGCTGTATACTACCACAGGGAGACTGCTGTATACTACCACAGGGGGAGACTGCTGTATACTACCACAGGGGGAGACTGCTGTATACTACCACAGGGGGAGACTGCTGTATACTACCACAGGGGGAGACTGCTGTATACTACCACAGGGGAACTGCTGTAGACTACCACAGGGAGATGCTGTATACTACCACAGGGGGAGACTGCTGTAGACTACCACAGGGGGAGACTGCTGTATACTACCACTGGGGAGGCTGCTGTACACTACACTGCTGGGGTCCACCCTCGGCTTATACACGAGTCAATAGGTTTTCCCAGGTTTTGGGGGTAAAAGTAGGGGGGTCGGCTTATACACGGGTCGGCTTATACACGAGTATATACGGTATATGAAATCTAAACTCACTATGAATGTCTGAACTGTATATATTTGCCATGTGCCTACCTGCCTGTACACTATAACAATAGACACCCCACTATTGTCTAATTGAATTGTAATTTGACTTTATGAGTGTTACTCCCGCATTGTTTAACTATGTATTGGTGACCGGGCACTTATCTACATTAACTTGGGGGGAATTAGACTGACAGCCTTATCTATTGCAGTTGATTGATGGTTCCAACTCTGGACAAATTTTTATTGATATATTACTGCATGAACTTTTTCCGCCCTAATGAACTGTATAATATTATGCAAGCTCAAGTGCTCCTCTACGAAATTTTAATTGTTTTTATTGTTTGTCCACATACATGTAAATAAAATTGTTATTCTTTTCACTACCCGGTTGTGCTCCCTATATTGTATGCCAAAGTCTGTTTCTTAGGGTACTTTATTACTGGCTCATCACTTCTCATTACAGATGGCGAGGGCATAGAAATAATAGAGGAGCACCACAGGGGTCCATCTTTCAATTGGTGGGGCCATGGCTTATGGGGGACTATAGACCATATATTACTATACAACGCCTTATATTCCTCGCTATCTCTAATGCTTTTCATTCACTTCAGCTCCTATTTTGGGTATAATAGTGCTATTAGCATCGTGCTGATCCCACCATTAACCATATATTTACTAGATTTATAATAATGTACCGTTTTCATTTGTGAATGTACTATGGTGGGTATCTGCACCACTGACTCCTTTGTTGCACCCAAAATTGAGCAATAGTGCATTCAGGCACTTATTAGTCGTGCTTTAAGTCTAACATTTGACCACATGTTATGATTGCCTACTATGACTGTTAATATCTTTCTTATGGCTGTACAGCGTGTTTCTACATACCTTGGTACACATACCTATACTTAGTTAACCACCTTAGCAGTTTGGGTCGAAGAGGGAATAATAGGGACATTTTCATTGGAGTATACTTAGAAAATCAATTAGTTGTTTTAATCTAAAATGTCTAATGCAATAATCTAAGTAGTGAAATGAATACAATGTATGATAACTGCTATACAACTTGCTTCTAGAACTGGAGATGGGCCTCCTCCACCCAAGAGGGCTGGAATGAATGACGCCAGATGCTGAGGACAAGATGATGGCTTTAGGGGCCATTCATAAGACTGACTACCGAGACCCACCCACCTATTCTCTTGACTGCCGAGACTTACCCCCAGAGGAGCGGGGAGGTTGGAGCAGAAGGGCTCTGCATTCAGTGCCCTACATTCTTGCCTTCTGCTCTCTCCACCCAAGAGGGCTCGAATGAATGACGCCAGATGCTGAGGACAAGATGATGGCTTTAGGGGCCATTCACAAGACTGACTACCGAGACCCACCGGTTCTCTTGACTGCCGAGACTTACCCCCAGAGGAGCGGGGAGGTTGGAGCAGGAGGGCTCTGCATTCAGTGCCCTACATTCTTGCCTTTTGCTCTCATTGTATATAATTGTTAAAATTGTTGTTTTGGAGGGGGCGTGGCTTGCTGATGCAGGGATAGGACGCACATCGGTGCAGCTCCGCTTCTGATATCCCCAGAACGCTACCATAAGCCTCTCACTGCCGGTCCTTATACCCTATGGGCAAGCCCAGGAGGTCACAAGGAGGCACCGGACCCACAGCAACCGGCTCCAGCGGGAATCTAGATCGCTATCTGCGATCCTCTGGCCCTACACCTCCGGCCCCCAGACCTTCTAAGATGGCGGCGCCCTCGCAGCAGCGTGGAGTGGGAGCGCGGGAAGGAGGAGAGCGGGGCAATAGATTCAGCGCTCTGCAGGGAACCAGCAGTGACGACTGAGATCAGGAGGGTCTAGACGATCTGGCTGCTTTACCACTTACAGAGCTAAGTAAAGTTCTCAAAATGCTGCCAACCAAGAGAGACCTTCATAGACTGGCGAGCAGGCTGGAGGGGTCTTATAGGAGGGAACTCCAGAGTCTGAAAACGGAGTTTACAGCTAGAGTGGAGGATGTGGAGTCCACTCAGAACGGACTCTTGGATGAGCTCCAGGCCCACAGGGAGATGTTACAGCTACACTCCACCATGCTAGAGGATATTTAATACGGACAGGAGGACATGGAGAACAGGAACCGTAGAAATAATATCCGGATAAGGGGAATGCCTGAAAGTGTGGCTGCAGTAGATCTGAGGCAGACAGTCCAGGACCTCTTTAACACCATCCTGGGGGACCCCTTGGACTCAGTAATCATAATGGATAGAGTGCACAGAGCCCTAGCCCCCAAGCCAACAGGAGATTCCAGACCCCATGATGTCATTTGTAGAGTCCATTACTATACAGTGAAGGAGGCAATTATGCAGGGGGCCAGACAGAAGGGCAATATTCAGTTCCTGGACACTGAAATATCTCTATTCCCTGATCTATCAAGACACACGCTGCTACAGAGAAGAGGATTGCGTCCCCTGCTGTCTGCTTTGCAAAACAACGGCATTCCTTACAGATGGGGATTCCCTTTTCAACTGTTTGCACATAAGGATGGGAAGTCTGCCACCTTCAGAAGGATTGGAGATCTGCCTGCCTTTCTAGCTACATTTGATCTTCCCCAGATGACTCTTCCAGATTGGCCTGTAACACACCAGTTGCCTCCCCCTCCGACAAGATGGCAGGAGAGGAGATGTGAGCGCAGATCCCTGGATTCGTCCACCTGAGGAAACCTGATTTGTACCATTGTATAGGTTCTCTCTGACCCATGAGGGCTGGGTTCCCGTTTGCCTTCAATGTTCTTCCCCCCTCCTCTCCCCGTTTTACCCATCCCCACCCTTATACTAATGCCTAAATAAGCCTGTTTCTTTACTTGAAGGGAGTGCCCCTTATCTAGGTACCCCCCCCCCTTTGCAGGCGGTTGAGAGATTCAGTATAGGCAACTGATAACATGGGGGATAAACTCGGGAGCGGAGCCGCCCAATGTCTCGGCTTCCACCTTTCCCCAGAGGTGCAGGATAGTTAAATCTATCCTCGAATGCACTTAGGAGTAATTTAGTATTGTGTGATTTTTCTTTTTTGTATGGTTTCTCCATTTTTACATCTAAGATGTACTCGTTCTTTTGCTCTCTTTAGTTCTTCCTAAATACACTTTCCTATTTCTCTTCTCTCTACACTAGACTGGGATATGTCATCAGCTATTGGCTACCATGGTTTATATCTGACAATGGATGATTTACATGTATGCTCATTTAATGTCAAGGGCCTCAATATTCCCAACAAAAGGAGGAAAATATTTTACTCTGCTCATAAGAAACATGTGCATGTATTGATGCTCCAGGAAACTCATTTCAGGTCGGATAACGTGCCGAAATGCAAAGCCCATTGTACCCGATATGGTTTCACCGCCCTAACCCCGAATCCAAATACAAGAGGGGTTTCCATAGGCTTCCATAAGTCCTTCTCCCCCATGGTACTAAAGCAGTTGATGGACCCCCAGGGCCGTTTTTATTTCTCCAGATATCCTTTGCTTCCCGAAGAATAACTCTCGCTAATGTGTATTTTCCTAACAGGAACCCCAGGAGTTTCAGCTCATCCATCAGAAAGAGACTGGAGGAATTTGCGGAGAACAATCCAATGGTGCTGGGGGGAAGACTTCAACTTCCCGGCTGATCCGAACCTGGTCGTCTCTACGGGTAAGTCCAGCAGACCTGGGCCATCTCTCCGCCATCTTGGGAGGCAGTTGGAGGGGATATCCCTAGTAGACGCCTGGCGCATTTTGCACCCGGACATTCGAGATTACATTTTACTCCCCGGTATACCTCTCCTACTCCAGAATAGATAGGATTTATATTTCACACTCCCTTCTCGACTCCCATCTGTCTGCGGACATAGGAAATATTATCTACTCTGACCATGCCCCGGTGTTTCTTTCTGTCCGCCTCTGGTCGAAAGCTTCTAGAGAATTTACCTGGCGATTGAATGATAACTTATTGAAAGATTCTGTGTGCAGGGCAGCTGTTGAGAAGGCTATTCATGACTTCTATTTGGTCCATGAGACAGATCCCACCCCCCTGCCTATACAGTGGGAGGCTCTGAAAAGTGTATTGCGGGGTATGTTTGTCTCACATGGCACCCGCCTTAAAAAAATCAGGGCTGGAAGCATCACCTCTCTACTATCACAGATTTCTGATCTGGAAAAGTTACATAAGGCAGACCCTTTGCCGATAACATACTCTCGATTATCTACGGCTAGACACAAACTTTTAGAAATTCTGTACGAGAGCGATCGAGGCCTTCAGGCCAAAATCCATTCTCGCTTCCACTATCTGGGAAATAAGAGAGGTAAGAAGCTGGCTAGAGCCCTAGGTAGGAGGTGCCCACAGACCTCGATTCTTCATATGCAGGAAGAAGGAGGTCACAAAGTATATAAAACCAGTGAGATTTTAGCGGGGTTTCGCCGTTACTACGCTAACCCTATATAATCTCAATAGTCATTATGGAGATATGCCTACCCCCCAGTTGAAAGAAAAGGTTAGGGCATATTTGAAGAGATGCGGCCTTCCCACCCTGCCACGGGAGGCAGTGGATAAAATGGCTGGGGACTTCTCTGCTGAGGAGATCACGGACTGCTGGCAGTCTATTAAACTGGGCAAAAGCCCCGGCCCTGATGGCTTTTCTGCCAAATTTCATAAAACATTCCAGTCCATTTTATCCCCCAGATGTCTGCAATGCCTCGGCGGGGGAGGGGGGGGGAGGGGCTTTCCCAGCGCAGGCTCTTATGGCACACATCGTAGTCCTGCCGAAACCAGACAAAGATCCATCTATGTATGGAAGTTATTGCCCCATTTCCTTAATAAACATAGACGTAAAAATCTATGCAAAAATGATAGCTAATAGACTTAAAACCTTTCTCCCTGACATGATAAATACCGATCAAGTGGGGTTTGTTCCTGGCCGTGAGGCCAGAGACAATATAGTCAGGACGATTGCTCTGATAGACGGGGCTAGACGTAGGGGACTGCCCATGTGCATCCTGTCTTTAGATGCAGAGAAGGCGTTTGACAGGGTGCACTGGGTGTTCATGTCGGAGACCCTGCGTCATCTGGGCCTAGAGGAATCCTCTGTACATAGTATAGAAGCCTTGTACACATGCCCTACTGCCCGTGTGAGGGTCAACGTCTCTCTCTCGGAGCAATTTGCAATTCGGAATGGCACCCGCCTGGGATGCCCTCTATCTCCCTACATTTACATCCTCTGCATGGAGTCTCTGGCCGCGTCAATTCGAAATAATCCTACAGTTCAGGGGTTGGGGGGTCCCGGGGGAGAGCACAAGCTGGTTCTCTTTGTCGATGACCTCCTCCTTTACATTACTAACCCATTGATAAGCATTCCTAACATACTTGCAGAGCTTCAGACATATGGCCACCTGAGCAATCTCAAAATAAATATGTCCAAATCAGAGCTACTGAATGTCTCTCTGCCACGGTTGGTGGTCCAGATGCTGAAGGATAATTTTCCCTTTAAGTGGAGGACAGAATCCATGCGATATTTGGGTGTTCAACTGACGGGAGATACGGCGGACTTGTTTAAAGCAAATTTCGAGCCCCTACTCCTAAAAGTGGAGAGAGAATTGACCACTTGGAACAGGCTTGCCATCTCACGTGGTGGGTATGGACCTTCTGCCCCGTTTGCTGTATTATTTCCAGGCCAAACCTATTATGCTTCCCGCCTCGTTTTTCTCTCGTCTAAAAACCTTATTCATAAAGTTCATCTGGTCCCATAGGCCCCCAAGAGTGACTATCCGCACTCTTCACAGAACAGTTTCTAGAGGTGGTCTGGGGTTGCCGGATGTCCAGATGTACCATGCGGCAAACATGGGACGTTGTATCCTTAACTTGTTCGTCAAAAATGATAGGAAGAGATGGGTGGAGGCGGAAGCCATGTTTGCTCCCATTCCTCCCCGGGCGGTGGTCTGGTCATCTGGTTCTCCGGGGCCAGCGGATATTCCATTTGTTTCTGCACATCTTAGGCTCTTTCTACGTCGCAGGGGAATTAAGCTGGTCCTGACGTCTTGCCCTGGACCCTTGACCCCTATATATGGTAACTTACAATTCCCCGTGGAGATGGGGAGGTCCAGCTTCCTTGGCATAGATAGGAAGGACTATCCTACCCTGCACAACTTAATTGCCTGGGAGGGTCTGGGGCCTGTCCATGACTTGTTCCATGATGGGAACCCGCCTCCGGACTCGTGCTTGCTGCACGCTAGGCTCAAAAGTTATCTCAGGTCTCTCCCGAGAGAGGTTCTGTTCCGGCCACTGTCTGCTTTCGAACAGAGGTGCGTGAGGGGAGAGCCCCTAGAGCACGCGATATCCTCTCTATACAGGGAGTTTGTTGAAGCGGAGTCGGGGGAGGTGGATGGACCTCCTGTGTGTGTTCGGCGGTGGGAGTCTGACCTGGGAAGGAGGTTTTCCCCTCTTGAGTGGGAGAGGATCTTCACGTGGACCTGGGAAGGAAGTTTTCCCCTCTGGAGTGGGAGAGGATCTTCACGTGTACCTATAAAGCCTCCATATCGGCCATAGCCCAAGAACGCAACTATAAGGTGGTGGGGAGGTGGTACAGGTGCCCTGCGGACATCCACGTTTTTCACCCTGAGATTCCGGTAGATTGTTGGAGGAGCTGCGGCGGGAGTGGCTCCTATCTTCACATATGGTGGGAGTGTCCCCGCGTCGGATCATTCTGGAAGGGGATATTTGACCTATACCAACGGGTTACCTCCGTGCATATCTCTCCCACGCCCGAATTGGCATTATTGAATTTAGTCCCTATGTCTATCACTAAATTTAAAAAATCAATACTCCGCCACTTTCTGACGGCGGCGAGACATCTTATTTCCAAGTATTGGAGGGTGGCGGAGTTGCCCATCGCGACAGGAGGTGGTGAATGACATTAACCATATATGCCATATGGAGGGACTCGTAAGCCTTAGCCTATCGGATCCCAGGGGGCTTGACCGCCATCACAGCACATGGGCTCCATGCCTGATATTTAGAGAGTCCCCAGACCTTGCGTCCTGGCTATCCTAAGAATGCATACAGTCTACTCTGGGGGTAGTGGATCACCCTGGAGAAGACGTTGTTAGTGATTCCCAGTCTAGTGATGTTCAGATGTTTTAGTGATGTTCTGGTGTTGTTCTTTCTTTTCCTTCTTTCTCCTATTTCTTTCATCTACTATTTCTTCTTTCTATGTTTCTTTTATGCACAGTCTGTTAATTGGATTAGCAGCCCACTTCGGGAGCCTGCATAGAGTATTCTTAATAACAAAACCTTTAGATGGCTACAATTATAGCCCCCTGGTTTCAGTGTTTTCAATACCTCCATGATACTATGTCTTCAGATGGAGTAATCCTATTGTGTTTTGTTCACCATTTGATTTTAGTAATTCCATCTTCTCTCCAGAGGACAAACCTGATCAGATGGAGATGTGGCATGATATATGTATTTTTCTTGACGGGGGGGTTTCCCGCCTTGTTTGTTAATTTTGATATGTTTAAAATTCAATAAAAATTGATTTACAAAAAAAACAAAAAAAAATAGTTGTTTTGGTTTTTATTTTAAACTTACTCAATTTTTAATGGAGATGTAAGTAAAATGTCAGTAATCGAATGTAGTCGTGTCAGAGACGTAGAGGAGGGCTAGAGAAAGAGGAGGGACGGGTCTCTGAGAACAGGTGGAAGGGAGACTGTTTTACAAGTGTTTTCATCTGACTTAGCGTTAAGAGATGTATGGCGACTACAACACCCAGTAGAGAGACAATACACACATTTCTCAAACCCACACGACTCCTGGTCAACCTATTTTTAGCAAGGGAGGATCTCATTCAGAGAGTGGAAGAGACCGAAATCGGTGATATGGTAATATCTGACCATAGTCCGATTACTCTCATGGTTGGCTCCTTCACAATTACAGAAATGGTTGATGTACCCAACCGGTATAGGAAATGGAGGAATATGATTCTCCTGTGGCCAGGAATCTGTGGGATAAACAAGTTAAGATTAATCATTAAACATAATGATGAATGTTCCTGCGCATGCGCTACATTACTAAGTTCGTTAATTACTACAGCCCACAGGGCCGCGTAAGCATGCTTGGCCTTAGCACAAACACTATGGAAATTGAAAGTGGCATAGGCTAACAGTTAAAAAAAAAATAACAAATAAAAAAATAAACCTACGTCAGGGTCACCAACAACCTTTATGCTGGAGAGATGCTGTCTCGGAATCTGGTGTTCTCCCTTCTTATGTCACTTTCCACCATCCCCAACAGGACATCAAACATCGGCACCGTCATCCGTGCATAGCGATGAAATTTCGGTGGGAAGGTGAATAATTGGGTATACAGCCGATGAAAGGCCCCATTGTGTTGTCTCAGGAGGTTCACCTCATGCACCCACAATCTTTTTTGCAGAGTTTCGGCATGCCGGCGGCGATCATAATGGAGTCGCCAGGGCTAGGATAACAGCAGCTGACATGTTGCTGACAGCACATATAAGGTGTACAAAATGGCAGCAGCCCAGGCAATCAAAAACACCTGCTTTTATGGGACTGGCACCCACTAATCGGCCTGATTATCAACGCATACAAAAACGCAAACAAAAACGCACGGTTCGTTAGCACAAATGCATGTGTTAATGTGTCACTAAAAAAAAATGAAACGCATACGAAAACCACATGCATTCAGGACATGCATTTAACGCATGTGTTCCAAGACCCAACACACATTAGATGTGAAACAGGCCGAAGAGGGATTCTGCAGCACCAGGATGGAGCTTAATAATTAAAATGTAACTTTTTTATGCAAAAATAGGCTTTGATATATGGGAGCTCATTGCTAAAAATGACATTTAAGTAGAAGATCCTAGGAAAAAGAACATTTTCATGACTCTCCATATTGTAAAACCTGTTTTATTAAACTTTTCTAGAATTACTCGTGGACTCCTCAGGGAGTGTCCCAGTGAAGCCAGCAAAGAGACGAAGTGCTGGCGAGAAAGGAAAACAGCCGCCTCAAAAGCGAATGAGAATTACAAATGAAGACGTCATCAATCCTGTACCTCCAGCTGAGGACCCATCTCCTTTGGAGGAGGAGGATCTACAACTAAGCCTCCCACTGCGGGAGGATGAAGAGGTTGATGCTGAAATGCGTTGTTTGAAGTTCTGATAATAAAATCTGAAGTTGAAAAGTGACTTCTCTCCCATCCTGGGAGCGCTGGTGATCTACACCGGATATTTTTCCTTTTTGATTAAATTTTTTTAGGTAATTAAAAAAAATATATATAAGTTATATATATATATAAGTTCTGTGTTCAGAAACCCCATCTCCTGGTCAGAGTATGAGTCAAGAAGCCGTCCTGTATGACCAAGACAGCACGATCATAAGAATAAATTTCATATCTGAAATATTGCCACACTATTTGGCAATAAAGGATTCCACATCACTATTTTTGGTGCCGTTTTCTTCTTTTTCAACTATCATAAAAAGACATTGGGGTGTCTGGTAAAGCGTGCACGAATGTAAGGTAATTTTTGTGCTGTTCCTATTTTTCACTTCATATACATATATAGTGATGCAGGGGCTTGCTGCATTGGAAAGAGCAGTGGTAATGAGTATGCTGTGACTCATAGTTCAGCAAGTGAGATCGGTGAGATCGTATCGTCTAGGAAAACGTAAATATCGAGTTTAGATGTTCGTTTGTCAGATACGCAGGTTATTTTAATTTTTAAGAAAGACAAAAACTGATCATTTAGGTCATTGTTCAAACAGTCTATTAAATAATATAATAGGTTCTAATCTCTGCCCAGTTAGAAATATATGTGACTGGTAAACACTGTGCTCGCACTCCTCTGCCCACTGTTTATGCATGAAGATGGCGCACCGGACATGAAATTTCAGGTTTGATCTATTTGACAAAAATAATTTCATTTGAGTGATCTAAAATTATCGTCACATTCATTTCGAATTAGATCTGCAACTGAGGCCGCTAAGCAAGAACTTCACAAAGAGAGAGGAGAAAGGAGATCAGCTGCTGATAAGAGAGACTGGTGGGGAATGGAGGAGGCACAGACAGTGGAGATGAGAGAACGGTGCGTCCCCTGTTATGTGGAGGTACAGAGCTGCTTTCATGAGTGTTACGGTTTTCATGGGACCTAAAAGGCACAGATTGTACTGGAGAGAAGGTGACTGGTAGAGTTGTAGAATCTTCTGTGGAGACTTTCCATGTAACGTGAAGACCACCATGAACTGTCCTGATCATAAGGGAGATATCCCACCTATCAAGCACACCTGGACTGTATGTGCAACCCCCCGAAGGACCGTACTCACATCTACGTACCCTCAGATTTTTTACCTGACCAGCGAGTTCCCCCATAGTAGCAGCCAAATGACTTCGACCCCCAACAGATCGAGCCCACCGAGTTCCAGATGGTTGGCCTCCACATATTTTGGAAGAAGAGAGAAAAAGTGCAACAGAGACGTTATCGCCCGATCCCTGGGAATGATGCGGCTTCTACTGATGTGGAAAAGCAACGCTGCCTGCCGCCACCTTCATCACCTGCATGAATCCGAATTATACTGTAGAAGGATTGCATTTTGTATTGTGCTAGTTTTATTCTTTGGATATTTCTGGATGTTCTCAAAGTGAAATGTAATAAAATCACTTCGAGCCGTCAGGGGTAAAACAACAGCTGATTTGAGACTTTTGCATTTATAAGGTGTTGCATATTCTGCACTGACCATCTGCAGTGATCGGCCGTGTGGAAACCTTTCCTTCATGACGACAACTCTTAATTTTTTATCCCTTTTTTCCAAAAGCCATAAAGATGTTTTTGTTTTTTTTGTCTGCCTATTATTAATCTTCCTGCACTTTTACCCATATGTTTTTTGTTTTTTCTTTGTTACAGGGTGTGATGGAGCTTTGAATATTGTAGGTCACTTTATTGTATAATTTATTTAAGATCGGAGGGGGGGATCCTGGTGGAGTAAACTGGCAAACTTCTCCTCACCCCACAATTGCACTACTGCTTTTTGGTCATGCATTGCGTTTATTCTTCTGGTCAGTGAGATGACCAACTTTTTTTTTCTGGTGTGAGGGAAGAAACTAATGTAAAGCCGGTTCATGACCAAAAAATAAATAAGAAATAAAAAATGATAAAGCTGTGCCGCCCCATACTCTGCCTGGAGCCCTGTCCCCGCAGTGATGAAACCTGTTTTGGGACAGGGGTAAAATGCTACTTTTGTGCAGGGGGCTGCAAGAGAGTCATTACCCACCAAAATATAGATGGAGCTGTAACCCCACTAAATTCAATTGAGTTAGTGTATACACTGCGTGCAATGCATAGACAAGGTTCCATAAAATGGAGTAAAACACTTTACTGTTTGAAACCACCAAACTGGATCAAAAGCTCAAAGACTTGGCCTTTAACAATGCTCGATCTGTTTGTGAAACACTCAGAAGATTAACAGCAGCAGTCAGGGTCCCAGGGGCGAGGTATCTGATATGGCGGATTCTTACATAGGCTCTTCCAACAAGACACCACAAACCTGCAAAGATTGGGTGCATCATACGCTGGACAGACCCCATGACTGAAGGAACGGACCTAAGACAGTGGTGGATCTGGTGGTCTGAATTGATCCTAACCGACAGGGGCATTGAAAATCACGCAAAACGGCTTTCAGACTTCAGGCTTTCATTGCCAGCAAAGTATTAAAATTGAACATCTTTTTATGGTAAAGTTAATTTATTTAATTACTTTAAAACTCCTGAAGTGGAGGTTTGTAAAAAAATTAAAAAAAACATAAAAAAATAAAAATTGCTTGAAATTCCTTAACATTTCACATGTGTTTTTATTTAACCCCTTTAATTAAACTTAAAAATTTTACACTTCAATTACATCTTGTTTCATTATAAATAAATAAAAATAGTGTCCTGCAGAGCTGAAATCACGAAGATTCTGTCCAAAGATTTCTGGACCTACTTGTATATGACAGAGAGCGTGCTTAAGGCTACAGTCACCCAGTGGGTTTTTCTGAGGATTCATTTTTGCAGTGAAATGCAGTGACGTTGGGCATCCCAGCAGAGTCAATGCATTTCCAAAAATTAGCATTCAGACATAACGTTTTTTGAGAATCCGTCTTTGGCTAAAAAATGTATCCTGAAAAAGAATAAAAAGTGAAACACTCTCACAAGAAAGGAACATTATCAGCAGAAATAATCTGACCAAAAATGAGAAAGAAGCTCTAGAAAACCTTAAAAACCATAGGGAAATTGTAATCCGGGCTGCAGATAAAGGAGGAGGGATTGTACTGCAAAACACCGGTGATTACACGAAAGAGGCAGAAAAATTACTGGCTGATCCCAAGTACTATAAAAAAAATCAAAACCAACCCCTATCCATCATTAACCAAAATCTATAATCAAAAGATAAACAGAGCATTCGAGCAAGGAATCATTACAGCCACCCTAAAAAAATTCCTTTTAGTAAGCCAACCGACAACACCATTTTTGTACCACCTACCAAAGGTACATAAGAGTCTGACTAACCCTCCTGGGAGACCGATCATCTTTGGGATAGGGTCTTTAAAGAGGAAACTCACCATGTATATAGACGAGATATTGCAGAAATATGTATTCGGATTGGATAGTTTCATTAAAGACTCTACTGATGTGATCAAATCACTTAAGAATATTACATGGAAAGAATCATACATTTTTGTCACTTTGGATGTCACATCCCTCTATACCAATATTGAGCACGAAACAGGAACGCTATGTGCTACGAAACAGGAACGCTATGTGCTGACTATTTCCTCAAAAAAGACTTACAAATGGACTCAAGAACTATTGACTTTGTATTAGATGGCTTGAAATTAATACTTAATAATAATTTTTTCTCTTTTGATGGCACAATGTATCACCAGGAACATGGGACAGCCATGGGATCGAAAGTCGCATGCTCCTATGCTAACCTTTTCATGGGTCTATTTGAAAACTTCCATATGTTGAAGGATGATTACAAGAAGGGTATAATACATTTATAACAGATTTAAAGATTACATTTTTCTTATTTGGGACACTGACCAATGCGATATAAGTAATTTTATGTCATGCATTACCAATAATCAGTGGGGCTTGAGCTTCGAACCCACAATACACAAGGAAACCATCAATTTACTTGACCTCACAATCTTTCTCGAGAATTCTAAGATATGCACTAAGACATATTTCAAAATCACTGATAGAAATTCATAGATTAATTACACCAGCGGACACTATACAAAATGGTTAAGGAATATACTAGCTAATCAATTTAGGCGCATCAAAAATAATTGTTCCAATCTTGACGATTATAAGATCCAGTCCAAGATCCTAAGAAAAAGGTTCTTGGACAGGAAATATCCCAAACAACTTATAGCTAATGCACAGAAACACAGTGGGAAAATCAGTCAGGATAAGCCTCGGACTGCTTTTGCGGGTAACCGGGTAAAACTCATGGTAGGCCCTCAGGTCTAGAGGCCCCGCCAACCTAGCCCCGCCTCTCACTACCCCCTGCTGAACAGAGCGGGCCGAGCGCGTCTGATCCGTGCGACCGTGCGAGTGCACACACAACATAGACCGCCCGCAGACAGTCTGCATTTAAAGAGTACTATTAATGCCATCCCGGTCGCTCAGTACCTACGTGTAAAGAGGATTTGCTCTACCGAGGTGAGGTTTGAGCTTCAAGCCGGGGAACTTAGGGATAGGTTCAAAAGTAGGGGCTACAGCAATAGGGCCATTAAACGTGGCTATATAAGAGCAAAAAACACCCCCGTAGGCAGCTCCTCCTACCCTCGGTGAGAAATAAAAAGGATGAAAAGGTCAGATTTATCTTAGACTTCAATGGCAGATGGAATGAAATGCGGAGCAAAAAAATCCTTATCAGTGTATTTATGATAAATATTATATTATATGTCCCCAGGTTAGAAGAATAATGGCGGAGATTAAAAGTTTCCTAAATAACTGGTGTCAAAGGAGGAGGCTTCAGCTCTAATGCAATATCTATACAAAAAGACAGGAGAAGCGGCCGATTTTTGAGTGTGAGGTACTGTATATTGTCATTAATGGGATGTTCCTATGTCATACAATGATGTATGGGATGTTCTGTCACTTAATGACCTGTAGGTTGAGGGGATGCTGAATAGCAAGACTGGGTTCACATCACAGCTTTGTTCCTGTGAGTGGGGATCCTGTTTTGTGCAGGACCCCACGGACAGGAACGAACAGGCCCAGATGTGAACTCCGGATGCCATTTCTGTCTGTCCAGTCCGGGATTATGAGGCATGCGGACTGACAGAGCTGGGAGGAGCCGAGCCTGCAAAGCACAGGCATGTACAGTACTTTTGCTTAGGAGGGTTTGAACATACACTCCTAAAGTGAAATAAAAGAAAGCAGTGGGTATTAAAAATAAAAAAAAATAAATGCTCACCTGTCCCGGTATGCGATGCTTCCACATCCGATGATCACTACCGGCCAATCAGCTTTTTGTAGCCTCAGACGTCTTCCCGGGACAGTCACCGGAGAGGTAAAGTATTTAGAATTTTTTTATTTTTCTCACCATTGCTGTATTTGATTTCACTTTAGCATTGTATATAGATACACTTCTAAAGTGAAATTACACACATATACCACGGGTACAGAGCAGTGCTCTTGTTCTGAGCATGCTCTGTACCCTGAAACCGGATCCATAGGCCCCCATGTTAAGTGTCCCGGACTGCACCGGATTAGTTTCTGTCTGGTTTTGTCACTGTAGCCCAAAATTGAAGCAGTCTTCGATTCTGGGTCCCGGAAAAAAATGGACACAAACTAATCCGGGTCTGAATACACAGAACCAGATGGCCATTTATTTATTTTTTTTGAAATATCATTAGAATTAACACCACATGACATACATCGTTTAGAAATAATGAATAGGATTACTGTCCTGTAGCTGACGTACATCATGTATGACTCACATAACAATCACATTTTCCAAAACGTATATCAGCGAACCAATGACATACATCAATAGGTCTATGGAGTGTATTACCCCAAATACAGTGAGTGATACAGAGCTATGCTAAACAGCCCAGCGTGGGAATGGATGTGTTCCAATATGTGTAAGGATGCGACCTCAATAGATCTATGGAGTGTATTACCCCAAATACAGTGAGTGATACAAAGCTATGCTAAACAGCCCAGCGTGAGAATGGACGTGTTCCAATACGTGTAAGGATGCGACCTCAATAGGTCTATGGAGTGTATTATCACAAATACAGTGAGTGATACAGAGCTAAGCTAAACAGCCCAGCGTGGGAATGGACGTGTTCCAATACGTGTAAGGATGCGACCTCAATAGGTCTATGGAGTGTATTATCACAAATACAGTGAGTGATACAGAGCTAAGCTAAACAGCCTAGCGTGGGAATGGACGTGTTCCAATACGTGTAAGGATGGTGTAAGCATGCGACCTCAATAGGTCTATGGAGTGTATTTCCCCAACTGCAGTGAGTGATACAGAGCTATGCTAAACAACTGAGCGAGGGAATGGACGAGTTCCAATACGTGTAAGGCTGCGACGTCAATAGGTCTATGGAGTGTATTATCACAAATATAGTGAGTGATACAGAGCTATGCTAAACAGCCCAGCGTGAGAATAGACGTGTTGCAATACGTGTAGGGATGCAACCTCAATAGGTCTATGGAGTGTATTACCCCAAATACAGTGAGTGATACAAAGCTATGCTAAACAGCCCAGCGTGAGAATAGACGTGATCCAATACGTGTAAGGCTGCGACCTCAATAGGTCTATGGAGTGAATTATCACAAATATAGTGAGTGATACAGAGCTAAGCTAAACATCCCAGCGTGGGAATGGACGTGTACCAATACGTGTAAAAATACGGCCTGAAAAGGTCTGCGCAGTGTGGTACCCCAATAGTGAGTGGTACAGAGCTAAGCTGTATGGCCAACCGTGGAAATAGACATGTTCCAATACGTGTAAGCTGCGACCTGAATATGTCTATGGAGTGTATTACCACAAATACAGTGAGTGATACAGAGCTATGCTAAACAGCCCAGCGTGGGAATGGACGTGTTCCAATACGTGTAAGGCTGCGACCTCAATAGGTCTATGGAGTGTATTATCACAAATATAGTGAGTGATATAGAGCTATGCTAAACAACTGATCGAGGGAATGGACGAGTTCCAATACGTGTAAGGCTGCGACCTCAATAGGTCTATGGAGTGTATTGTCACAAATATAGTGAGTGATAAAGAGCTATGCTAAACAGCCCAGCGTGAGAATGGACGTGTTCCAATACGTGTAAGGATGCGACCTCAATAGGTCTATGGAGTGTATTATCACAAATATAGTGAGTGAAACAAAGCTATGCTAAACAGCCCAGCGTGAGAATAGACGTGTTCCAATACTGTAAGGATGCGACCTCAATAGGTCTATGGAGTGTATTACCCCAAATACAGTGAGTGATACACAGCTATGCTAAACAGCCCAGAGTGAGAATAGACGTGTTGCAATACGTGTAAGGATGCGACCTCAATAGGTCTATGGAGTGTATTACCCCAAATACAGTGAGTGATACAGAGCTATGCTAAACAGCCCAGCATGGGAATGGACATGTTACAATACGTGTAAGGATGCGACCTCAATAGGTCTATGGAGTGTATTACCCCAAATACAGTGAGTGATACAAAGCTATGCTAAACAGCCCAGCGTGAGAATAGACGAGTTCCAATACGTGTAAGGATGCGACCTCAATAGGTCTATGGAGTGTATTATCACAAATATAGTGAGTGATACAGAGCTAAGCTAAACAGCCCAGCGTACGTGTTCCAATACGTGTAAGGATGCGACCTCAATAGGTCTATGGAGTGTATTATCCCAAATACAGTGAGTGATACAAAGTGGTAAAATCCCGGAACAAATGAACACGGCGCATATAAAGTTAATCCCAAAAAGGAATAAAAATTTGGATGACCCGGGGAGCTACCGCCCAATTTCCTTGATTAATCTAGACTAAAGCCGATCTCAAAGATTCTGGCAAACAGACTGGCGGTGGTACTGCCTTCTCTAATAGATACGCAGCAGGCAGGATTTGTAAAGGGGCGTTCGGCGGCGGGGGAACATCCGAAAGGCGGTGTTGGTGGTAGATGTGGTTGGACAGGATAGGGGAGGAGGTTGTGGGGATCCAGCCATGGTCACGCTCGATGCTGAAAAAGCTTTTGATAACGTGAGGTGGCCATGACTGGATCTTGTACTTGACGCGATTGGTCTACTGGGCCCGTTCAGAACATATCTCCGTAGCTTATATCATGGCCCCAAGGCTAGAGTTAGTATTCCGGGATTCTTGTCGTCAGTTTTTTGTCTGGGAAGGGGAACGAGGCAGGGTTGCCCATTATCACCGTTCCTTTTTGACTTGGCCATTGAGCCCCTGTCCAGATTTTTGAATAAAGGGGGAGGGTACTCAGGAATAAAAGTGGGAGATGTCGAACAGAGAATTAATCTGTTTGCGGATGATATAGTACTATACCTGGACAACCCACGGAGAGACCTACCTACGGTCTTACAACATATAGAACGGTTTGGGAGGTTTTCGGGGTTCAAATTAAATAGGGGGAAATGTGATATTCTCTTTTTAAAACAGCCCTCACAGGGGGAGGCGAGGAGGGGCGGGGCGAGGAGGGGCGAGGCGAGGAGGGGCGAGGCGAGGAGGGGCGAGGAGGGGCGGGGCGAGGAGGGGGGCGGGGCGAGGAGGGGCGAGGCGAGGAGGGGCGAGGCGAGGAGGGCGAGGAGGGGCGAGGCGAGGAGGGGCGAGGCGAGGAGGGGCGAGGCGAGGAGGGGCGAGGCGAGGAGGGGCGAGGCGAGGAGGGGCGAGGCGAGGGGGGGCGAGGCGAGGAGGGGCGAGGCGAGGAGGGGCGAGGCGAGGAGGGGCGAGGCGAGGAGGGGCGAGACGTCGAGTCTCTGTGGGATTCCGACAGCTTCGAAAATCCTTAAAATACTTAGGCATCCAGATAGCAAGAACGGTGGACCAGATATACCACTTAAATTATGATCACCTGCTAGATAAGATAAAGGGGGAGCTGGAAAGGTGGAAAGACCTGCCTTTGTCGCTGCTGGGGCGTTGTCATCTGGTGAAGATGGTCAGCTTCCCGAAGCTGCTATACCCACTGCAAACCTTGCCGTTGTTGCTAAGGCGGGAAGACGTGGACAGAATCAATGCAATCTTCTCTAAATTTATTTGGCGGAATTCACGACCTAGAATTAGGCTCCGCACATTGATGTCTGCCAGGGAGGTGGGAGGTCTGGGCTTCCCAAATGTCAAGGGATATAATCTTGCCTGTCTGACTAGGCACGTGGCGGATTGGATGAGGGGCTCTAGCAAGTTTTCCGATTGGAATGTAGAGACTTCTCTATGTAGGCCATGGAGCCTGGCATCCCTACTACACACGCCGGGAGCACGGCTACCACAACATATCAAAAAGATGGCCATTTTCCGTGACACCATAGTCTCATGGAAAGCGGTTCGGAAAAAACTAGGATTGCCATGGAAAGTCTCTAAATATCTCGAGCTGTGGACCCATCCTGATTTTCCCCAGGGGAGGGATAATAAATTATTTGAGATTTGGAGGGATAGAGGAATCCGCACGGTGAAGGATCTGTTGCACACATCAGAATCTAGATGGTTGCGGGGAGGAGAACTTCTGGATAAATACAATTTACCTCGTACACAGATGTTTCAATATTACCAAATAAAACACCATATAATGCACTCCTTGGAAAGGGTGGAGGCAGAACACGTCCTAAATACATGGGACGAAGTGTTGAAGATGGAGGTGGCGGAGACTACTGTCTCTTCCGTGTATTCGATACTGAGAGAACACCTGCTCCCGCCTGGCCCCAAGAAAATGTATGGGGGTTGGAGGAGACAACTGGGAGACGACGAAATTGCTACCAGGATACAGCAGGGGTGGAAGGCAGGGGTGGAAGGCAATGAGGAAACATATCATAAATGAGCGATGGAGAGATTCCTACTTCAGAATCATACATAGGACGATTTATGGATTTAATTTGGCGCCATCAGCTTCACACCCGGACAGGATCTATCATTGCCCAAAATGTAAAATCAAAGGAACGGACATGTATCACGGTCTATGGGATTGTATAGCTGTTAGGAAACTGTGGACTGAAGTACAGGAGTTACTGCATCAGGTGACGGGATCGGCTGTCCCTTTGACTCCTATTATTTGGGTTTTGCACGACCTGGGTACGACTGCACTGACGGGGGGTGGCTTGTCTATCTTTCATACACTGGCTATACTCACGAAGAGACTTATTCTCACACACTGGCTAAATCCGAGACCCCCGAGTCTGGGGGAAGTAGTGGTGGAGGTGAAGCGGGCAATGACTTCAGAACAGGTGTTAGCAGAAAAAGACAAAGAGAAGGAATCAGAGAAATGTTTCACGAAATGGAGGTCATTTATCTGCACTCAGCTTTCCGGGGAAGACATTAGACGGGTAGTCCTGCCTTTCCGTCATTCTAGCTGGTATTGCATGGACCTTTAGGGTACCCTGGGGCCGTTGAAAATAAACCAGGGATAGAATTTACGGGAAGGAGCGGTAACCTTTGGGTGGGAGTGGTGTGTATAGTACAATCCAATACGGAAACGATATTACGCTCGGATGTTCTAGGGGACTAAACTTGGAGACGCATTACAACTTAAATTAGATACCGAGAGGCGACTTTGAGGATATTTATTGCACCAGAGAAGGACGGAGGGGGAGGGAGTTCGGGACTGTTTGATACTGTTTGATGCTGTTGTTAGCAGTAAAGTTAAAGAATGTGTTGCTTTTTTGTTTTGTTTTTTGTTTGTTTTATGTTATATTCTGAAAATCCAATAAAAACATTTTGGAAAAAAAAAAAAAGGATACCTCACCTGATACCCTAAAGAAATGGTTGGAGGATGTAGACAAGGATATACAGAAATGGGAGCAGGATATCAGTCTGGGAAAACAACGAAAATTTATGAGGGATGTTGCGGATTATGACAATAATAGAATTTATAGATGGCAAAATCGGGACACCGTGCAACAAAGTGGACGTCCTATGAGAAGTGTATCTGTGAGTTCATCAACCACTATAGATACAGATGTGGAAAGGGATACAAGCCCAGATTTAAAAGAACTTTTGGTCGTAAGAGAAAAATGAATATGGATAAGAACGATGGCCCTGCTGAGGAACCAAGGAGGGTAATTAACTTATCTGATTATGAGTTGACTCAGGACTAAGTGAGGGTTTTGTCTAAAGGATTAACTTTTTCTCCCACCTCTAATCTAGACACGTTCACGTCGATAAAAGATTTACATCTTTTTGCACGGAAAATCATCTTAAAAAAGATCCATGCAAAAAAAGAAACATCCCTAGATTCCCTGACGGAGGAAGAACTAGAAGCATTAGAGACTTTGCGCTCTCTGGAAGAGGACCAACCAACAGCACAAGAAAATACCAAAAATGTAGGAAAAATTCCAGATAGACAATGTGGCACTACAAAAAAATTTCAGTTGAGGTATTTATTAAACTTGTAACCAATGACATAGAAAATTTGGATCGTTTTAAGGGTAAACAAAATATTACTGATGGGGAGATGAAAGCTATTGAGGATCTAAGAAAATGGGATGACGTGGTTTTCAAACAAGCTGATAAAGGGGGTAATATTGTAATATGGCCGTGTAAACAATATGAAGAACAAGTATTTAAACTACTTAATGACCAAACATGTTATCGTAGGTTATATGGCGACCCCTTATCAGTTTTTAAAAAAGAACTTCTCGACATCATAGAAGAAGCAGTGGACAACGAGATAATCTCTAAGAAATTATGGGATTATCTGAATAAATTTGAACCAAGAATAGCCACTTTTTATTTGGTCCCGAAGATCCATAAGAACATCAAAGACCCCCCCAGGTAGGCCCATCGTTTCTGAGAATCAAAGTTTGAGTGAACCAATATGTCTCATATTAGACCATTTTTTAAAGCCTCTGGTCAATGAGTTGCCATCTTTTTTGAAGGACACAACCAGTGTTTTACAAAAATTAGACCAGTTACATCTTGAGGATAATATGATGTTTGTAACAGCTGACATAGAGTCACTCTATACATCGATACGCCATACTGATGGCATACAGGCCGTGAAATGGTTTTTAAAAACCACGGACCTAGAACCAGAAATGATTTGACTACTATTAGATCTTCTTGATTTTATCCTAAAACACAATTGTTTTATGTTTGGAGGGAAAACCTTCTTACAACAGCAGGGTGTGGCTATGGGAGCGGCTTGTGCACCCAGTTATGCCAACCTTTTTTTAGGCATGTGGGAGAGAGATATCTTTCAGAATGAGGAAATTGTAGGCATTGAAAAAGTGCATCAGTGGAGACGTTATATTGATGACGTGATATTTATATGGGAAGGCAGTGTTAATGAACTCGAGGCACTGATGAGTAGATTAAATCAAAATGATCTAAATATAAAATTAACATATAAATATGGTAGGAAAATAGATTTCCTTGATATTAAAATTGATGTTCTCCCAGATGGTAGAATAACCACTGATGTATTTAGAAAACCAACTGCTACTAATTCCTTCTTATATGCAGATTCATCCCATCCAGTATCCATGATTAAAGGAATTCCAGTAAGCCAATAAGAGACCTTTCAACAGCAATCACAGGATCTAAGGAACAGATTTCAGGCAAGAGGCTATGGACAAAGAAGTATCAAACGAGGTTACAGGAGGGCGATGGCAATAAATCGTAATGAACTTCTATATCCGAAAAAGAAGGACAGTAAAGATGATATGAAGGTACGATATATTAACACTTTTAACAAGTGGAATGACCTTAAACGTATTCTATATAAACACTGGTCAGTGCTTCACACTGATCGAGTATTAAAAAATGTCCTTCCGGAAAATCCCTCTATGGTCGCTAGACGATCTAGGAACTTGAAAGATGTCCTATGTCATAGCCACTATCAGCCTGGAAAAAATAAAAAAAGAGGGTCTCTCTGGACGAATGGATTTACAGGGTTTTTATCCTTGTGGACTTTGTAAAGCTTGCGGCAATTGTTTGAAATCCAAATCCTTTGACAATCAGGGACGAACTAGGAGTTTCAAAATTTTGAAACACCTTACTTGTTCGTCCAAAGGGATTATTTATGTAGGAGAATGTCCCTGTAAAAAATTGTATGTTGGGATGACAATTAGGGAAGCAAAGATCCGAATAAGAGAACATTATTTAGACATAGAAAAAGCTAAGAAAGAAACGGATGTGTCTAAACTTAAAACGCTCCCTAGACACTTTAAAGTATTCCATCAGTGTAATCCTACTCTGCTTAAATTTAAGGTGATCGATCAGGTTGATCTTGGACCAAGGAGAGGAGATCTAAGCCATAGATTGGCTCAGATTGAAAGCCGCTGGATATACAGATTGGGCACATTGGCACCCCATGGGTTGAATGAGAACCATGGTTTTGGTGCCTTTTTATATAAATGGTTAGTGTAGGTTTTATCAACTAGGGATTAGGATGATCAATGGGCTTTCATTTTAATTTTTAGATTATTATTTGATTATTAATTGTTGTTTTTATTTATTTTATATTAAATATAGGTTCATATTGCCTCCTGGATTTAGCTTCCGGATGACTTGGAATGTCGGTGAAGATGAAGACTGATTGGTTGACTGCATTGAAGATTTTTTATTTTTTTATATTTTATATTGAGAGAGAAACACATTTGTACTTTCATAATATATATAAGTAATTTCTATAGATTAATTTTATTATTTAGTCACTATATTGATATCCTTCTATTAGGATGTTTCACATTTTCTAGGGTATATATATTGCCCCTATGGGGATAATTCCCTCCTTAATCATCACTTTATATTTATGAGTATATTGATATGTATTCACTTATTAATTACTATCTAGCACTAGCACTTTAATAATAAGATTCCTCTTCCTAATTATCTCCTTGTTTTTTGAAGGAGATACAGTCAAAATTTAAATAAGTCTTATGTATCTTTAAGAATTTTACAAGCACCATGACAACTTAAGCCATTTCCGGTTTTACGGAAGCATATGATCAGGACACGTGATTAATATCACGTGATGGTTACCCAGGAGACTGTGGACGCGCAAAACCCTCTCCGGGTTTCCTCATTGGTGCGCTTGCGCGATCCAACGCTGATGACGCGGCACGTCCTGACAAGCGGATTTATGATGTGTAGTTTACACACGCTCCCGCTTGTGGGCGGGGAAAGCGTCCGGTGTTTGCGATTACCAGCGCCATTAACAATGAGTGAACAGGGATGACGTGATGCGCTGGGAGGATATAAATAGGCCCATGATCGCTTTGTCCAGCACGCCCCCGGAAGAAGCTATTGCGAAACGGCGTAGGGGTGGGAAACCCAGGCACAGTAATCCCTCACAGCAGGTAATAGACATTTAACCCTTATTGTCAACACCTCTTTGATATTCTCAGCTATTTCTTAGCCAAGTGATTGACTGTGTACAACAGTAGATTGGGAATTTGCCCCTAGTGAGCAGGCAGACTATAGGATCTCTGTATGAAGGACTGCAAGCTATTTACTAAGGGAGCTACACCTATATTTGCTCTTGTGTATTTATTTGCGCTTGTGTATTTATCTGGAGAGGTATTATTTTGGTATACGGGTCTAATGCTATATATTATTCTTTACTCTGTATTTGAAAAGGATGTATACTGTACTATGTGAATTTCCCTTTGGGAATTGGCTCTGTTGAGATTTTATTTATTTTTTGATAATAAAGATTGCAATTTTTAGCATTATTTTGACTCATAGTGGTGAAATCATTCCTGGATTGAGACTTTTGTCTCTATCAGTTGATATTAGAACTTAGTGGAGTGATCTAATTTATAAAGGGGACTGGTTGTTATTTATACCTATACTTAGTTAACCACCTTATCACCATGCTACTAACTTGGTTGGGACTAATTTAGTCCCCAGAAACCTTGATGTGGCTAGTCCATATATTAAATGGGTCTCTCTGGGATGTATTTATGATTGTAATTGTATGCTGCAAGAATTGGTACACACTCTATCCTAGACAATATTGCAATCATATATATCATTGACTGAGGTTCTGTGACCGTTTCCCCATACGATTTACATGATTGTCATATGTAGTACTATTGAATATCTGTGTCTCAGCTGAATGGTGATTAAGCACTTTGACTACTCCCGATTATGAAGCACTTGTTGTGCCATATATATAATAGATGGACCCCTTTTCTTGATTGATTTGTACATTTTAATTGTTTTTAAAATCTTGTCTGGAAACTGTTTGAGTTTAATAAATTGTTGTACACATATAATCACCCAGGTGTGCTCCTTATATATGCCATGGCTTTTTCTGGTTTTGTACAGATGGCGAGGGGGCACACTCTCACTGGGCGCTTGAAAAGGTTATTGTACAGGGAGCTCCAAGTGGTGCATGCACGATAGAGCAAGGACCAGCCCAGCGCTGAATCGGACATCACTAGGTTTGATTTAGTTTTGTGGGGGGAAAGATCATGTGGCAGTGACCACAGCCCTTTCCTCCCCAATGATGTCTTTGAGAATCCCCAGTGCATGCTGGGATATTGAAACGAAATGTCATTAAATCGGAAGTAGTTAATAATACATTAAAGCAGTTTGAGTCGAAGAGGGAAAAATAGGGACATTATCATTGGAGTATACTTAGAAAATCAATTACTTGTTTTAATCTAAAATGTCTAATGCAATAATCTAAGTAGTGAACTGGATACAATGTATGATAACTGCTATACAACTTGCTTATAGAACTGGAGATGGGCCTCCTCCACCCAAGAGGGCTCGAATGAATGACGCCAGATGCTGAGGACAAGATGCTGGTGTGGCGCCCTGCACAGGAGGGTATTGCAGCCAACACAGCAGCAGCAATATTCTCTGACCCAGCAATCACACAGTTAATTTAGAGCTTCATACCCCACATGCATCACTACTAGAGGGGACCAATCAAGGTCTTGGTGGCCGGAGTGTGGGCAGTAGTGTGTAGAGGAGAACTGACTTGGCCACTGAGGAGAGAGGATCTAACAAGCTCTGCAACCTAGGAGAGGGGGCTGCACAGTTCCGTGCAGTCCCCTGGCCATCACCCTAGTTGAGCGCCATGATTCCCGGTGCTTCATCAACCGATCAACGGGTGTCAAATACGGGTTTCCAAAAACTCCCGTGCCCAACTTACAGCCGGTTTACTGGTACCGAAGCTAGCAGTAGTTAAGCTCTGCTATGCGAGCCAGGAGTGGAAGGGACCGCTTTACAGGAGCACCCCACCACCAGCCAAATCCCGTCATCTAACCAGCGGTGTACCCACCAAGGTACCCAAGGCTCCCCAAAACACCCATAACGCATACATTGGGTAGGGCATTGAAGCAGCCTCCCTGTACCCGATCTGGTATTCCTGGGCGACAACGGCAACACAACTTAGCTAGAATGGAGGAACACCGCGGAGCTCTGAGGAACACTGATTATTGCTGAGTCCACCCGGTCCACTACCCGTAACTGTATGCCATGTACTGCTTGCTGGTTACAGTAAAGAACCCGTTACAGAGACTTACAGTGTCCGTGCTTTCTTATGAACTGTCCATCTCCGCATTAAGGTAACCGCAGCTGCCGCAGAACATCTTGTGCAGCTCCAGCCTCCGGGGATCACCGCTCAGCCAGTGGGGAGCGTTCCATCTTGCTGCATTACATCCCCCGGAGGTCCAGCATCGTCAGTAAAGTTACCGAATCTCTCATAGGTGGCGTCACGACAAATTAACCCCTAATCTATTCCTACAAGACGTCTCAACTTTTGATCTGTACCACCGGGCCCCGCTACCGACAGGCACGGTCCATCCGTGACAAGAAGGAGGAAGAAAAACACCTGTCTAAACCGGAGCCACGGGCCTGAGGTGAGTCAATGGCTTTAGGGGCCATTCACAAGACTGACTACCGAGACCCACCCACCGGTTCTCTTGACTGCCGAGACTTACCCCCAGAGGAGCGGGGGGGTTGGAGCAGAAGGGCTCTGCATTCAGTGCCCTACATTCTTGCCTTTTGCTCTCATTGTATATAATTGTTAAAATTGTTGTTTTGGAGGGGGCGTGGCTTGCTGATGCAGGGATAGGACGCACATCGGTGCAGCTCCGCTTCTGATATCCCCAGAACGCTACCATAAGCCTCTCACCGCCGGTCCTTATACCCTATGGGCAAGCCCAGGAGGTCACAAGGAGGCACCGGACCCACAGCAACCGACTCCAGCGGGAATCTAGATCACTATCTGCGATCCTCTGGCCCTACACCTCCGACCTTCTAAGATGGCGGCGCCCTCGCAGCAGCGTGGAGGGGGAGCGTGGGAAGGGGGGGAGCGGGGCAATAGATTCAGCGCTCTGCAGGGAACCAGCAGTGACGACTGGGATCAGGAGGGTCTAGACTACAGAGCTAAGTAAAGTTCTCAAAATGCTGCTAAGTAAAGTTCTCAAAATGCTGCCAACCAAGAGAGACCTTGATAGACTGGCGAGCAGGCTGGAGGGGTCTTATAGGAGGGAACTCCAGAGTCTGAAAACGGAGTTTACAGCTAGAGTGGAGAATGTGGAGTCCACTCGGATTCTTGGATGAGCTCCAGGCCCACAGGGAGATGTTACAGCTACACTCCACCATGCTAGAGGATATTTTATACGGACAGGAGGACATGGAGAACAGGAACCGAATACTCAATTCTGCTAACAGGTTCATTTGGAGACTGAGATATTTTGAACAGCCCTGACTAAAGTCCTCTTTGAGACTGTTACTGTTGATCTTGGTTCATATACAATGATTCAGTGATATTGAATCTATTGCTCCTCTACACACTTGCTTATTCCTTGTACAATTAGAAAGATAAGCTAAAATATCCATAATCTCCATCCTTGTTGATCTTAGGGATCCTTATTGATAAAATTGGCGTCATTAAACTTAAATATTCTAGTAAATTCTGTTGATTATAAGGAATTGTCGCTGGCATGCGCTCCGCCATTTTACTGGTTTCCGCGCATGGGTCATTCCATGTCAAGTGATCCAAAAATGAATATTTTTTTTCCCTGACGTCCTCAGATTTTTTTAATTTTTTTTCTATATGAAGAACAACTTCAGTTAATTACAAAAAAAAAGTTTTGAATTTTTTTCTTTATCAGTTAATTTTTTACAGATTTTTAAAGTTTTAAAAAAGTGCAAATTTTGGCCTGGTATGGCTTTACATTTTCTATCATATCTCGGGCTAGAAATAAGATAGAGAAACAAAATAAACACAAATCTTCTCAGAACTGTGCAGGCTTTCACCAGATATGTCACAAGAGGATCTTTGTTAATATTTTACCCATGTGATCGCAAGCGCAAAACTTTAAAACGCATTTCCGAAAAATCGGCGCGCTTTAAATATTTCAAAAACTGCCCATGTGTCTGCTTTGCTCTTAGCCACATCTGTACCAAATTTCAAGTTGGGATCGCGATGGGATCATATTTTAAAATATTTTACTATAAATAGCGTCAATTGGTCATTCCATATCAAGTGATCTAAATATGAATATTTTTTTTTACCTGATGTCTTTAGATTTTTTTTATTCTTTTTCTTTATGAAGTACAACTTTAGTTAATTACAAATTAAAAGTTTAGAATTTTTTTCTTCATCAGTTAATTTTTTACAGATTTTTAAAGTTTAAAAAAAAGGGTGAATTTTGGCCTGGTATGACTTTACATTTTTTTATCTCAGGCTAGAAATAAGATAATAAAGTGGGAGAGGCATCATTTTACTCAGAACGGTAACCGCTTTCATTTGAGATGCTACAAGACTATGTTTTACATTTTTTTATCTCAGGCTAGAAATAAGATAATAAAGTGGGAGAGGCATCATTTTACTCAGAACGGTAACAGCTTTCATTTGAGATGCTACAAGACTATGTTTCTTTATATCGAATTCAAACTATTGACGGGCAATTGTGAAAAAATGACTGATTGTGTTCTTGGTTATATTTGTGCAGAGATTCAACTTGGGACCTGTCAAATTTATATATTTTTTATTTTATGGTTGTATGAGTTATCACAACTTATTGAATAAAACATTTATATGCAACAAAAAAGAAACACAAAAAGCAAATCCCATAAGTGCCAGGATAAATACATCTTAATCATCAGAACACAACGCTCAGCATTTTCAACTTGAATGTATTGAACAAACCAAAAGAAGAAAGGTGATCATATCCTCAAGTTTGATTAAACAAGATTAAAAGAACCAAAAATGTTAACCCCTATTTATACATATAAATTTGCTTTCTGTTCTATCACTAAACATGTGATTTATGAAGTGTTTAATAAGAATAGTACAGTAGTTAAATCATCGTTCTATAAATTATGAACTAATCAAACAATTAATAGTATGTTTTTAAAGTGGCATTTTATCAATTTGTCCCTTCTAGTGGGTGAAATGTAATCTTGTCCATAAACACTTACTAGCAATCGCCATTTCCTTGTGTGTCAAAGAGTATGTCCGGCCTGTCACGGTGTTAGGCTCCGCCTGAGTTAATATCTGATTTTTGTGCACTTTTAAAATGTCTGGCTTTCTTGGATACACAAAGGATGGCCCTGGACCAGAAGGATGCAATAAAGTCAATTCTACTTCTTCATTTTCACAATCTTTGGAGAGTACAGTAGCCAGCCACCAGCGCCAATCATATTCATATTTTTTCAAAAGGATTGCAACAGTGTCTATGATAAAATGCTGTTTCTTGAGAAGTAGCAGCCATTGCTGTGTGGGAAAAATACAGTTAATATTAAGTAAGGAAGATAGGTAATAAAAATAAAGATTTACAGTACACTTGAGATAGAACTGTATTACTATAAAGTGAGTTTTAGGGCTAGTGCGCACAGTTTTTTCTGTCTGCAGATACACGCTGCAGTTTTGGTAGCTTGTTTTTCTACCAAGTTTTTACCACATATGCGTTAGTTTTTTTAATCGTTAGTGAAAAAATGGCAGCTTTTTTTATATAAATGATAAATGCTGCGTTTATTGCAGCGATTAAAAAGTAGTTCAAGCAGTGATTTACTCACTCTTGAGTGTTTCCAAAAACACTGCATGTGGTGAACCCCATAGAAATCAATGGGGCTGTTTTTCTGAATGATGATCCCTAAGAATAGCACTGTGTGTATTGGCCCTTAATAATAAAAGCATTAAACTATTAATATATTTACTCACCCATATTTTAGTACACAGCCTTTATGGCTTTGTACAGACTATTGTTTGTTCAGGAGTGAAGATGTCCAGACATGTCAGGACATGAAAGGTCTGAACGAGCTGTCTTACTTCCTGAATGCAGTGGGTAGACACTTAACATGATTGACAGAGCTGCTGGCCTTTCATCTGCTCTGCATTCACTGTCTATCCCTGTGCTTTCTCAGGTTGAGCCCTAACAAAGCTTTTTCCTATATGTCCTCTCCTGCTTCTAAGCTGTAACATATCAAAATAATACAGTAATGTTTAAAAAGAATGGATTTGATAAATATAGACCCCACGCTTTTAGACCACAGGCTGAACAGATCTGAATTCAAGATTTTTGAATTGACACTATAATAGTTAAATATTTTAAAATATGATTCCATCATGATCCCAACTTGAAATTTGGTACAGATGTGGCTAAGAGCATAAAAGACACATGGGCAGTTTTGGAAACTTTTTTATTAAAACGTTTTTTTCAGAAATGCGTTTCAAAATGTTGTTTGTGTTCGCATGGGTAAAAAATTAAAATTAACAAATATACTCTTGTGATATATCTGGTGAAAGCCTGGACAGTTCTGAGTAGAATGGTGTTTATTTTGTTTCTCTATCTTATTTCTAGCCCAAGATAAAAAAAATGTAAAGTCATACCAGGCCAAAATTCACACTTTTTTTAAACTTTAAAAATCTGTAAAAAATTAACTGATGAAGAGAAAAATTCTAAACTTTTAATTTGTAATTAACTAAAGTAGTACTTCATAAAGGAAAAAAAAAAAAAAATCTAAAGACGTCAGGTAAAAAAAAATATTCATATTTAGATCACTTGATATGGAATGACACATTGACGCTATTAATAGTAAAATATGTTAAAATATGATCCCATCGCGATCCCAACTTGAAATTTGGTACAGATGTGGCTATGAGCAAAGCAGACACATGGGCAGTTTTTCAAATATTTAAAGCGCGCCGATTTTTCGGAAATTCGTTTTAAAGTTTTGCGCTTGTGATCACATGGGTAAAATATTAACAATATCCTCTTGTGACATATCTGGTGAAAGCCTGTATAGTTCTGAGTAGAATGGTGTTTATTTTGTCTCTCTATCTTATTCCTAGCCTTAGTTATGAGGAGAAACGTAAAGGCAGGCAACAGCGAAATTCGCACTTTTTCCAAACTTTGAAAATCATTTTTAAAAAAAAATAAATTTTTTAAAAAAATTTTCTCTTCACATTTTGCATTGTCTGACATGCTATTATCAAATAACAAAATCTCAAAAGAATTAAAAATGTAGAGGTAATAATCATTGGTTCACTTGACATGGAATGACCCGCATGCACATTGTATAACTAGAAGTTTTCACTCCAATATGTGCGCTGCCATCTTTTTGGTTCCCACGCATGCGAAGTATGAATTCCGGAATTATGCGCATGTGCAGAATGTTCGTCCGGAACACCAGTAACAGTAGAGGACGGACTGGCCACCCGGACCCACTCTCTTCCCTCTCTGCGCCTGAAAAATTGAGAGGGCCTGCTCTACATGACACAGGGTAAGCACCACAACATATTTAAAGGGCTTACCTGAGCATTATGTCACTCCCCTGACGAAGCTGCCACTATTGGGGCAACAATACGTGTGGCGTTTGCTTTTTCCCACTCTCCTGAGCTACACCATTATGGATCCCTATGGTAAATCCGGCCTGGGCCGGTACTAATCCCTCAGGTATGAACCTTAGGGGTATTTTTGTTACTGATCCCACAGCAATTAAAAATTAGATTCCTATACCCTGCACCCTTTTCCCAGCAATTGTACCCAACTTGTTGACGGCTCTCTGAGGTCTATATTTATATGTATACATTTAACATATTTTTTACCTATGGAGCTTATTATCTATATCGTATGCCTACTATAGTTGTATATGATCATGTATGATTGGGTGTAAGGTTTACAGGGCTAGTTGCTATAAACCAAACTAAGACCAAAAATATGCTAATATCTCACTGATTTTTTGCATAAATTGATTATATGTGTAATCTGAGTATATGTGACTAAACTAATACTTGTAATATCATATTGTCAAGCATAAATCTGAATATTCATATTTGGATTCCAAGGGAACTGTTACTGTATCTCAATCATTGTATTTGTTATAAATACAGGGTTTGGCTCGGTATTGAGCACCCCATTAGGTATTGGATAACAATTTTTTTCTGTGTTTATATACATTTTTTCACAGCTTGGCCATTGCTGGTGCTGCTATACCACTATTGTTATTGCATGCTTAACAGGTTCCACTGAGTACCCTGGACTTTTTGAGTGGGTCTTATGTCCAATATACACCATTATTGGCTTTCTGTAACTGACTATAACAGTCGTTTAAATGTTGTTATCTAGTTGATGTTTTTCTCTGTGTAGTCCTTATGTTGAATAAAATTTGTAAAACTTTTTTGAAAAACCTAAATTTGCCTGGGTTGTATTACTTGCTTTGAGAACCCCCCTTTCCTGTTCCTTTACCTTACTCTCTTGGGTTGTCTAGTGATCCCCTAGCTCATACTGTAAGATTTGTGGTGCCCTCTGTTTGCCTTTATTAGTCCAGGGAGGAGGAGGGGGCACCACCATGGACGGCCACCTCACCTCCACCTTCTCTTCAAATTTGATGGCGCATCCTTCATGGAGGTTCACAATCCAGATATCTTCAAAGATTTATTCAGGACCCTTCATGAATTTGATCATCAGGAAATGGAGACTCCGCAGCCAATCACTCTGCCCAGCAAGGTCAGTTATTGATGTGAAGTGTCTTGTCATGGCCGCCATCTCCATGTCCTGTATACACTGTGTGATTATAGATATATACAGACGGTCATGGCCGCCATCTCACTGTAGATGGCAGATCCTCCCTCTGACAACGTATATGACTATGCATTGTTGTGATGTAGCTCCACCTGGTACCTATCACAACTGTGATGTTTGGAGGTTCATAATATAGTGTGTATCTAAATATGAAGCCCGTCAATAATATATGTGTCACATTAATAGTTAAAAATCCCTTATGTAGAGCGCTAATGATTATGCCCTTGTAAAACACTGATGATACTCGGCCATAACTAAACATAGGAAGAGATGATGTATAACCCCATCAGGTATAAGACTACTCATTATGTATACAAGCAGATATATTATACCGCTGAGCAATCTATGTGACAGTGCACCGGCCAGGTATTCCGGAGAGTACATGTGACAGATGTAAACAAACTGTCACATGACTTCAGTGGGCGGTGCAATTATAGACTGACTTCGGCCGCACACGGTATGGTTGAGCATCCTGATGACAATGCGGTCATGTGACCGGTACGTCATGATTATGCGGCCGACCACATGATGCCGGTGGGCGGGCTTTCAATTGAGAAGGGCCGGACTTGGAGAATTCCTCCCTACTAATGGTCCGAAGATATGTCACTAACAGTGGGCCCCCATGGTCACATGACGGGAAGGGGGCGGGGCTATGACACGGGCTCCAGACCTTGTTGATATTGATTACCATAGGGAACAGCTTGTGGGGACGACGACATGGGTTGTATACCGCATTTGATAGGTTGAGCTACTGTTTTTATAGCACGCACATTCTCACTCATACCACGCCCCATGATGAAGGAGAGGCCGACATGCGCATTGCGGTGCACGGACCTGGGTACTAGGACTTGAACACCGGATCCTCTCACACACCTTCAAGGTAAACTATCTGCTGCATACATACCATCTCCACTGACTGCTCCTCTGACATACCTATTGAGAGTTACTCATGGCGCTGTTCAGCTATAGTGCTATGAGACCATGAGGTAGTGGGCATATATCTATCACAATACTTGTTGGTGAGTTCTCACTATAGTGATATATCTATCAGTGCTGGAAGCATTTTTTCCCACTCTGACTGCCCCATGTTACATCTTTGGGGAGAGATGAGTTATAACCACTATATATATATGTAGTGAGAATTGATTCTTGGAGGTTGGTTTTAGATTACCTTGGCAGTATATTATGGATCGTCAGAGAGTCCAGTAATCTATTGGACAGAGTATGTCACTATATCATGTCCTTCCTTTTGTGTGAAAGGTTGTGACCACACTTAAGTGAATATATTTTATAAATAGAACGATATGATGCATATTATATGTGACCTCTATTACAATACTGTATAATAGTCCTAATAACCCTGTCACCGTTGTTGTAAAGCACTATTGCACTTTAATCTGCACCTTAATAAAAATGAATTGACTATATTCATGAGTTGTGTCGCATAGTTTGTTGTTGAGTAAATGGTGGGTAGTGCGACCACTGAATATTGTAGGTCCATGTACAGTTCTGGAACTATAGATTCCAAAAAATGTGTACGAGAGGTTTTTGGAGCTTTTTATTAACGTATATGACTGTGCAGTTTTGTGATCTGTGCTCGTCCTGCAGGTGGTCCTCTGCTCGCTGGGCCCCAATAACCAGGCACTACTCGATGAGTTTGAAAATATATTCATGCAAGGGAGCAATCACCATGGACAGCTGGGCACCAGTGACATGATTGTCCAGGGAGAGCCTGACCAGTCACCTAGCCTCTGTCTACTCCTCTCTAACCAGTCTTTGTCTACCTTCTTCCACCTTTCTACCTTGCTTCTGTCCTCCTGCCGCTTTCCAAAAGGCCTCTGTCCTCTTTCTTTTCCCTGGCCTCCATCCCCCTTTCCCCTGACCTCATTTTCTACTCCCTCTGGCCTCTGACCTTCATCTACCCTCCCTCTGGCCTCTGACCTCCATTTCCCCTTCCTCTGGCCTCCACCTCCCCTCCCTCTGGCCTCTGACCAAACATCCCAGGAGAGGCTGGGGGCATATACATCTCTGGGGAGAGTGAGGCTGGGGCATAGACATCCCAGAAGAGGCTGGGGCATAGACATCCCAGGAGAGGCTGGGGCATAGACATCCCAGGAGAGGCTGGGGCATAGACATCCCAGGAGAGGCTGGGGCATAGACATCCCAGGAGAGGCTGGGGCATAGACATCCCAGGAGAGGCTGGGGCATAGACATCCCAGGAGAGGCTGGGGCATAGACATCCCAGGAGAGGCTGGGGCATAGACATCCCAGGAGAGGCTGGGGCATAGACATCCCAGGAGAAGCTGGGGCATAGACATCCCAGGAGAGGCTGGGGCATAGACATCCCAGGAGAAGCTGGGGCATAGACATCCCAGGAGAAGCTGGGGCATAGACATCCCAGGAGAAGCTGGGGCATAGACATCCCAGGAGAAGCTGGGGCATAGACATCCCAGGAGAAGCTGGGCATAGACATCCCAGGAGAAGCTGGGGCATAGACATCCCAGGAGAAGCTGGGGCATAGACATCCCAGGAGAAGCTGGGGCATAGACACCCCAGGAGAAGCTGGGGCATAGACATCCCAGGAGAAGCTGGGGCATAGACATCCCAGGAGAAGCTGGGGCATAGACATCCCAGGAGAAGCTGGGGCATAGACATCCCAAAAGAGGCTGCAATATAAGACATCCCAGGAGAGGCTGGGACATACGACATCCCAGGAGAGGCTGGGACATACGACATCCCAGGAGAGGCTGGGACATACGACATCCCAGGAGAGGCTGGGACATACGACATCCCAGGAGAGGCTGGGACATACGACATCCCAGGAGAGGCTGGGGCATAGACATCCCAGGAGAGGCTGGGGCATAGACATCCCAGGAGAGGCTGGGGCATAGACATCCCAGGAGAAGCTGGGGCATAGACATCCCAGGAGAAGCTGGGGCATAGACATCCCAGGAGAAGCTGGGGCATAGACATCCCAGGAGAAGCTGGGGCATAGACATCCCAGGAGAAGCTGGGGCATAGACATCCCAGGAGAAGCTGGGGCATAGACATCCCAGGAGAAGCTGGGGCATAGACATCCCAGGAGAAGCTGGGGCATAGACATCCCAGGAGAAGCTGGGGCATAGACATCCCAGGAGAAGCTGGGGCATAGACATCCCAGGAGAAGCTGGGGCATAGACATCCCAGGAGAAGCTGGGACATAGACATCCCAAAAGAGGCTGCAATATAAGACATCCCAGGAGAGGCTGGGACATACGACATCCCAGGAGAGGCTGGGACATACGACATCCCAGGAGAGGCTGGGACATACGACATCCCAGGAGAGGCTGGGACATACGACATCCCAGGAGAGGCTGGGACATACGACATCCCAGGAGAGGCTGGGACATACGACATCCCAGGAGAGGCTGGGACATACGACATCCCAGGAGAGGCTGGGGACATAGACATCCCAGGAGAGGCTGGGGACATAGACATCCCAGGAGAGGCTAGGGGCATATACATAGTCGGGGAGGCTGAGGCATAGACATCCCAGGAGAGGCTGGGGGCATATACATCACCGGGGAGGCTGGGGCATGGAGATCAGTGGGGAGCAGGATTTAAAAGGTGGCAGTCGGCAAAACATGTTTGCCAGATTGTGCCTGGGGGTCGCAGAAAAAGTCATCAAGGAAGCGGCCCTGGGGCCTGAGGTTCCCCACCCCTAATTTAAAGCAAAACCTGTCAGTAAGGAAGGTCAAGGAAAAGGTTGCAAACATCTTAAGATTCCTATACTACATGAATAAAGACTGCGTGACTTTGGATTTTGTGAAGGACATTGAGAAGGAACAGTCTTTCTTTCTCAAGCTGCGTGGAGTCGGGCTCTGAAGCCAGACAGCCTGCATAAAAACCTCAAGAGATTTGTGCCCTATCAGCTACGAGAAACCAATTTGGCACATGAAGACCCGCAGCTGTATAAAGCATTCAAAATCTTTCAAGGTGTGACCGAGGACATCCAGACCACGCTAGCAAAATTTGTCTGACAGGAGGTGGTCAGCAAAAGGTGAGTTATCAGCTTATATAAATTTGTGTATACTTTGTTATAATCACTCTTTTGTCCCCAAGGTGTTCACGTGGCCGTAAGTAACTATTTTAAGTTTTATCTATCTTAGATTTGAAGTATTAACATCATTGCATTTGCCACCAGTACAATATCTGAAGATTCTGGATGTGGACAAGCCATCCTTTTTGAAAACACTTAAGATATATCCGATTTGGTAGCAAGAAAAAGGAACATCAACTAAACATCCTGCATTAATCGGAGATCCTGCTAGTGTTAAAGCATGTGTGGCACCCCACCATGTAGGTGCTACAAAAGGGGTACTACACCCATAAAAGCGGTGTAGTCGCCCCACTGTAAGTGGACTTATGGCCAGTAGGTGGAACCCTATAACTCACACCCCACACTAGTCAGCAAGTGGAAGGGACCCGGGAGGGGATATAGTCACCTCCAGGGGGGCACTAGAGCCAGTCTAGGACTCGGGGAGAAAAGGAGGTCGTTCGGCAGAATAGCGACTTAGGAGCAAGATTGGTTTCCCTCTTTTTGGGCGAGAGGGAGAGAGGTCTGGAACAGAAGGAGGAGGAAGATAGAAAGAGTGAGAGTCCAGAGTAGACCAGTGAGAGTCGAGAAGCAAGGAACCAGGCAGTCAGCCTGGAAGGAGCAAGGAGAGTCTCTTCGGCTGAGGGACCCAGGACAGTTGGAAGAGATCCCAGAAGGAAGGAAAGGAGAAGAAGCTCAAAAGGGAGTTCACTCAATGTGGGGAGCACAGTAACTAAAGAGTTTGCCCAGGAAAGAAACCGGGTACAATGTGGGGAGCACAGTAACTAAAGAGTTTGCCCCAGGAAAGAAACCAGGTACCGGAGCCCGCACCTTTTAGTTCCTTCAAGGCTCACAGAAATCCGATGACCGGGGACATATTCAGATACAGCACCAGTGTGGTGTATTATGCCACCTGTGGGTGCTCACTTGTTTATGTGGGTCTTACATCTAGGGAATTACGTAAGCGCATTGGGGAACATGTGAGGGGCATTGTTGCGGCCCGGACAGTGGAGGATATTTCCACTCTAAAAACACTACCTCGTCATTTTAAGACCCATCATGATTGTGACCCCTCCTCTCTTAAGTTTAGGGGGATTGAGATCATTCATGGTGGGATTCGAGGTGGCAATACACGGAAAATCCTAGCCCAGCATGAAACTAGATGGATCGTGACCTTGGGGACTATGTCTCCTAAGGGACTTAATGAATGTCTTAGTTTTGCCCCATTTTTGTGACCATTCTCCACCTAAATCTTCTGTATATTGTACCTTATTTTTTATTCTTGTTTTTTTAATATTTTAGCCTGTTGAGTACCATCACTCACCTATTTGCCCCTATACGGACCGGTTCTGCTGTGAAAATTCTGTGGATTTGCATCTTGGTGGACCTAAACATCGCACACAAGGGACCTTTTACATCCAACGATGGATTATCTTCATGTTATCCTGTGGATTCATGATTGACTGCTGAGAACTGCCTATATGCTTTACTTACATATATAGATATGTTTTGATTCCCAGTATTTCTTGTATGGTATACAGCCTTAGGGTGCGTATCATACTCCCAAGTGTGCCATGTTATTATGTGGTAGCTCCATGTTAACACAGACCTTTCCTGATATCTGCATGTGTGTGAGCGCTGCGTCATCTTCCGCGCTCCTCCTTCCGGGTGTTGTGGCGTCTAATGCGCGGCAGCGCATGCCCGGGAGTCATAGTGACGCGTCCTTGCTCCCGGGCATGCGCGGTAGACCAGCCGCGTTGACGCCGCGTCATTTCCGGTTTCGGGGGAGAGGGCGGAAGTGACGTAGCGCTAGCTACGAGCGCACATGGTCCGGCTTTGTTCATATGCCGGCACACATAAAAAGGGCTGCAATGGCTGTGAGGGTGATACTCGACACTCCCCCTTGATGAAGTGATACTTAACACGAAACGTACGTTGGGGACAGTAAGCGGGGGATCCATCCACTGTGGGGCACATTGTGATTTGTTACCATATGCTATGTGACCTCGGTCTTGCTTCTTTTAGGCTTGACCTGTTATTTGCATATATGTATAGGGAAGCAGGGATGTTTATATAACGAACTGAGGGATTTTATGTCGACATCTGTGATATGCACTTGCACTTTATTTTTGAGTAATGTAACCCTTCATGCACTGATGTTATGATGCATCTTCCCTCTTTTTCTAAAATTGTACTATTTTATCCTGTTCCCTGTACAGGCCGTATAATATTGTATATTGTATACTGATCCCAGTGTTGCTCCTTGTGAGCCCTTTTCATGTCCATTTGCTCTGTGATTAAAAGTTTAAAAATTCTTGTCTAAAACGCACACTTTCTCTCCGATTCTCTTTTTGTTTATAATTGTTATTTGGAGTCTGTAGGATGGAGTGACTACTGTCACTTCCATCCTGGTTTACAGATTGTATGGAATTATGTATTTAATATTCAGATACAGCCCCGACTCCCAAGGATCCATTAGAGGGAACCAGGCCCTGCTGAAGGAGCAAGCGGTTAGCCAGCAGAAGGTTCACCCGACGAGTGCGAGGGAGAGGAAGACGAGGAACAGCAGGAGGTCTGACTTAGTCTTCAGGAGGTCAGACTTCACAGCCACTGGGAGGCAAGGGAAAGAAATAACAGGAACGGCACTCAGTGAGGGATCCACCTAGCAACCATAAAAATTTACTTGCAGCACCCGTAGCATTTGTCATTGTAACATCTTACTGCACTGAAGGACTGTGATATCAAAAGTTTCTCAGTAAAGTACCCGTGAAGTGATTTATCGACTCTGCTGCATCCTTTCTTGCATGAACTGTTCCCTTACAGAATCGCTGCCCCGGCGGTCCAGTCCTGCCTGCGGAGGACTACACCATCATTGCCGCAAGACCACCAACCGCCGGAGGACTGTAGTGGCGCTGGTGAGCATCACCAGGTACTGCAGGTGTCGTCACAAACTTATATTTCTTTATTTCATTCATTTAACCATTGACTACCAGGGCCACAGCCTCGGGCAGCCACCCGTGACATCCCAGACCAAACCTGAGAGCTGAGTACCCTGCCCTGGGTGCAACACATGGAGAAGAGCCAGGCGTAATAAATATTCTCACAGTAAGTAACCACCTCCTCTGCCTTATCTTCTTAAATGACACCTGTCAATCACACTTTCTCATCTATCTTCACTCACAGGTTTCAGCGTGGACAAGGAGGTTGCCTCACAGATGAGGGACAAGGCTTCATAGTCATCGAGGTCAAAGCGCACAAGACTTCTGCACAACAAGGGGCCTAGTTTTCGCTAACTCCAATTGAAGAAGAAGGTTTTCTCAAAGTATCCCTTCCTCATACAGATGGACTTTGGGATTTTCCATTTTACCATGTTTGTTTTTGCTTTAACAGTAGTTACAGGTGTATTTCCAGAAACTGCAACCCAATCTGGCCAAGCCAAAAACACCAAATATGTTCTTCCTATCCACATCAGGGAAGGTTATCTACAATGTCTCCAATGACATTATGCGTTAACATAAGAAATAGATAGAAAGGGTCGAATCTTTCTGAAAGTCTATGTGCAGAATGTTTGATTCTCCACATTCCATTCTAGGTTTAGGCTTCCCCTTGTCAACAGCCACATGATTAGGAAGGGAACTGAATCCTGGAACATCTCAAAAGGGCAAGACCCAGAAAAACATCTTTTTGCCAGGTATCTAGGCCACTCTAATGATAGAGCTGAAAGAAACCACCGTGAAAATACATTGAAGAATATTTGCCATGGCCACTGGCTGGTCCTACGATCACGGAAGAAAGAAATGCCGGAAACACAAGCCAGCACATAAAGGTATTTAATTGTACAGTACAAAATCAGACCTGCTTTGTAACAAACTAGACAAAAATATTTCATTGGCAAACAAAATAAAAACATACAACAAAATAAACAAAATATGTGTTAAACAGCACCAGGGGCGTATATAACAGTATTACAGAGACTGAGACACTACAACAGGATGGTTGTGAAAAAATTGCTCCCCACGCCACCTGACCCAGGCCTATCAGTGTTTGGAAGCTTTCAGCATGCTTCCCACACTGTTATTTGCACTCACAGTGAAGCTGACAGCTTCACACTGGTCTCCATAGTGACCCGCAGCGCTTATGACGTCACTTCCGGTTTCGTCACTTTGACTTCCGGTTTGCGTTCCAGCTCCGGAACGCACGGTTCTGCGCATGTGCCAGCATCCTGGCTATGCGAGCTCTATGGAGACGCACAGTATTTACTGTGCTGTGTGCTGATACTATCTCTGGACCTCCTGGCAGGGGTTAAACATTGAAAGTATACCTGTGGGTGAGTAGAAGGGGGAGTTTTACTTGGTGATATCACCTTATGTGGGCTTACTTTCACATGGGTTTATAATTAACACTGATAGCTGCACTTGCATATATAGAGCATTGTTGCATTTGCACCAATACCCCTGAGGAAGCCAGTGTCTGGTGTAACGCGTGGGGCATTCCACTCCGTGTCTCCCTATAGCCTGGCTGGTAGCACCACTAATGTATATGTGGATAGCTCCATACATTGGAGCAAGGTGATATTAACAATTTTGGTGCTTTGTTATCTTTATTCCTATGGACTTGCCATCGTTTTGTGTGCCACTTCTGTGTTTCTACTTATGATCATATGGGATTTGTTTATGCCATTTATGTGTAAAAATAAGTGATTTATAACCATATGTGTATAATAGGTAGCACTGTGCATATATAGATAGTGGTACATTGGTATATGTATTAACTGTATAGCACTTTTTTGTTGGGTGTCCATCCTGTGACCCTGGCATATAAGGAGCATACCCACACCTCATGTGGAGGTTTTTACACGTTTTTAAATGTCTGTGTTGGTGCTTTGCACATGTAAGTGTACTGAATAAACTTGATATTTGTTAATTTTTTCACAACCACCCTGTTGTAGTGTCTCAGTCTCTGTAAAACTGTTATATACGCCCCTGGTGCTGTTTAACACATATTTTGTTTATTTTGTTGTATCTGTTCTTGTTGTGTAGCACAGGGCTGGAACAAATATTATTTACTTTATTAGTGGTGCAGTTGCCTGGCATACCGGTAGTTTTCTTAAACAAAATAAAAAGTCGTAACTGGTAGTTGTCACTAGTGAAACTCCATAAAACAGTACAAAAGAGATTATTCCAAATCAGGAATACTAGGCAGTGGGGGAACATGAAAAGTGGCACGTACTAAACCTGACTTCCGTTTCGCTCTCCTCCAGGCCTGAATCTACGCGGACGGCCCTGTCACCGAAAAGGATCTCATCAAAGTAATAAGTCACCGAAAAGGATCTCCTCAAGATAATGAGTCACCGAAAAGGATCTCCTCAAGGTAATGAGTCACCGAAAAGGATATCCTCAAGGTAATGATGGCACAGGCTTATATACATTAAATGCCTGTACTTTGAGACAACTTGTGTTAATGTGATAGCCAGGACATGTGTTTCTGAAAACTGTAAAGAATAATGATACTTTACATCATTTAGGGTAAGAATTATTGCACTTTGAATAAAGGTACCCTTACACACTTCAACTATCGGCCAAATCGTCAGGACCAACAATTCAGCTGATAGTATGTCTGTTTATAGCCAAGTCACGGCCATGTCATCCATACGCAGCAATGGTGGACATACCCCCTACTCGGTCGTCCCATCAGCGGTTGTGGGCATCTGACTCGCAAGAAAGTAGAGAGTAATTTACACATAAAAAAAGGATTTACTTATCCATAAATATTAAAATTACACATAAAAAATTAAGCACCTGCTGACAAAGACTGCAGGGACATTAGAACAGGTCACAGAAATTCAATCTCATTCAGTGTATATATAAAGCTTACTATAGAGGTCGTAGTATTGGTAAAAGTAAAAAGCATGATGAACTTATGTCACCGAATTTTATCCCTCCCAGACCTAGAAGGACAGCACCCGGACGAAGACGAGGAGGGAGGAGGCAGCACAGGCGGCAAAAAGAAAGAAAAAAACAAAAGCCAAACTCAGAGACTCTGTCAAAACCAACAGAGTGTCCTAAATAGGGAATTGGAAAAAGCAAAAAATCCTATTAAGAAAAAGGAGAACAAAAATAGGATACACCACTAGTATTAACTTACGGAGAAGAGACGGACAAGAGACGAGAGAGGTGGTAAAAATAGTCAAGAGGCATTGGAATATACTAGGAGAATGTATGCCGCATATAGATGAATATAAAAAACCCCCGTTGGTAGCATACAAAAGGAATAAAAATCTGAAAGACACCCTGATAAAGTCTGACATAGGACCACTAAAAAAGTCCAGACAGGAACAATTACAGGTAGAAGAGGGTGGGTTATACCCCATGTGTCAATTGCGTGAATTGCAATCTCATGCTGAAGGGTTGACACATTCAACATCCAATACTAGGAATCCAGTATAAAATTCAGCATATGTTGACATGCAATTCTGACTATGTAGTCTATTTGTTAGAGTGTCCCTGTAAGAAATGGTACGTAGGAGAAACTACTTTAGCCGTAAAAACGAGGTTGAATTTGCATAGGTGCAGTATTAGGCAGAAAATCTTGAACCTCCCAGTCCCAAAACACTTCGTTGAAGCAAACCACACGGAAAAAGATTTAAGATTCAGAGTAATAGACAGAATACCCCCTATGAGAAGAGGAGGAGATAGAATAAGACTCCTTAAAACGAGAGAACTCCAGTGGATTCACAAATTAGGTACTTTAAGACCTGGAGGATTAAACGCAGATTACAAGTTGCAGTCCATACTTTAGTTTACGGTTGGAGATCAGATTTTGTGTAAAGGTAGCTACCTTTTGTTTTATGCTGTATGTATTCAGAATTTTAATATTTTCTTCTTTTTCACATTGTCACTTTTAGGTATAAAGTTTACACATTACTCCATTGGGAAACTTGAAGCACGAATCGCACAGACTTTTCACATATTAAGAATTGGACACGTCTAAAATTGGATAGAATAATCCCAGGTGCTGCACATCCTGTATTGGTACCAAATTTGGTAGATTTAATGCACATGATTTTTTTACAAATAATATTTACTTCGATTTTAATGCACATATGCACTTTATTAGTAAAAATTATGATTTGACACAGCAAACATGTATTTGGAGGTTTTTTGGGTGAGAGACCTTATATAAGTGGACATTCTAGTGCATATTTATAACAAATATATGAAAAATGGTATTCTTGAACTTGTTCCATATTAAAAAATGGGGGATACCTCTGTAAGGGGGTCCGAACCTTGAACAGGAGTAGAAGAGAGAGGTAGATATCTCTCAATTCTGCATTCTGCCAGGGATAGCATTTACCACAGAGATGTGGAGTGCTATAGGACTTAGTATATATCCCCATAGTAAATTAGTGGAAAATGAGTTAAAGATGTATAAACCAATTAATTTGGGTATTGGTAATAATATATGCATTAAGAGTGATCCCATTAAAATCAATACGCCGATTTGTATGTGAAGATATATGGCACAATAGCACTTAATATAATAATCAAGAATATAATATAAAATAAAGTTCACTATATATAAAGATCTAAAAGACATGGATTAAAACCTCTCTTGTATGTTTTACAAGACATTTTTATATAATATGAGCAATAAAAAGAGGTAATGAAAGATTTGGAGCGATGCAGGAAGTGTTAGCAAGGGGGAATACAAATCCAGACGGACATTAGGTGTACTAGTAAGAAAAATGGGACTGCGCATACGCGGGAGTAACAAGATGGCCGCGGCCGAACATCCTGTATTCAGGACGGCGGTGACGTCAGGGGAACGCCGGCGCATGCGCAGTACAGCTTCCGCAACGCTGGGGGCAGCGTGGAGAGGCGGTGAGTTGTACAACATACAGTAAATGGGGAAATGAAATGTCATAAGCGATATATGTGCAGAGTAAGGGACCAATGGAGTATATATAGTATAGCACTGTGAGCATAAATGAGCAGGGAGTGTATATATTGAATTGTGTTATGATATATGGAGAAAGGGAAGGAGTGTAAACATAATCAGAGCAGATAATGTACAGGGCATATTGTGACTGTAAATGCAAATGATTATGCTGAGATGTAAACAGGTTGTATAAAAAGCCCAGCATTTGCAATGGGAGCTTGCTGGAAGAAGGTCTGAGGACCGAAACGTCCCACCACTATGATGCCTGAAGGCCATTAAAGGTGAAATACACCATTTTGGAGTGCTGCGGTCAATTTTTTTGGTCTATATATATATATATATATATATATATATATATATACATATCCACCCTATAAGTCTCAATTACCCTAATTCATAACATGCACTTATATAAAGTATAAGGGGTAAGCTGGCATATATACCAGTGTTAGCCCGGACCCAAGCCGCAGCTAGTGTCTATACTACCAGCCCAAAGTGCATATAACCGACCAACAAAGGTACAGATGTATAGCAGTATAATAGAAAAGTAGACGGTGTAACTTAGCAGCAACCTAGCAATCAGTATATGAGTATATAGTGAGAATATAGGAATGGAATTACATGTACACTAATGTCAGTGGATGCTGTCCTAGACTTTACCGCCACCATGTCGCATGTTTCAGTAAGTCTTCATGGTCTGGGGGATGGGGAAGCATCCATATAAATGTGTGATCAGCCAATAGTAATTGCCCATTAAGGATGTGTGTAAGTGGAAGTGTACCTAATCCAGCAAATGCCCATTTATAATTGCGCCATTACTCGGCGCATGCGTGCCGCACGGTCACTGGAATCCCGGAAGTCTGGACCGCGGCTCGTGGAACGCATGCTGGGATGTTGTCATGGAGACAGCACCTGCGCATGAGGACCAGGATATTGCCGCGGTGACAGAGATCCGCCGGACCCGCTACCACTCGCATGCGCACTGGCACAAAGAAGGAACATATATGCTAGAATATTTGTCCGTAAGTATACTAATTTTTAGGTTGCTGCTGCTACTTTTCTATAATTATACTGCTATACATCTGTACCTTTGTTGGTCAGATCAATGCACTTTATGCTGTTAGTATAGACAGTAGCTGTTTGCCTGGGTGTGGGCTAACACGGGTATATATGCCACCTTACTTTATATACTGTATAAAAGACATGTGCATTAGGCTAACTGGGATGTATATGGTGGATATATATGTATATGTATATACTGAATGAGATTGAATTTCTGTGGCCTTTTCCTCTGTGCTCTATTCTGATGTCCCTGCACTCTGTCAGCAGGTTTTCTATCTGTAATTTTAATATTTATGGATAAATATACACTATTTTTACCGCATAATTTTTTTTCTACAGGTTCGTACTAAGGATGGTAGAGTGACTCCCAGTATATTGCCCCATGTGTCAAATATAATCAGGCCTTTATGTCACCTCATTTTGGGAAATATCACATAACTTCTCATTACTGGCGTACTGTGAGTATAGGCCGATACGGGGTGAGATCACAGACAAGCCCAACTGCCTGTCACACCCAACGTGGCTAAGCTCACAGTCATTAAATGAACCAGGTGTGGATCCACAGGAGTGTCTGTATTGTAGCTAAAAATTTATAAAGGGTAAACAAGGCGGCTCTCGTTTAAGTTGAGACTCATCAAGGGCCTGTCAGAATTTTAGAAGGGTAAACAGGCAGCTTTCATTCAATATTTAGAGGTAAACAGGCGGCTCTCGCTCCAAATATTAGAAGGGTAAACAGGAGGCCCTCGCTCCAAATATTAGGAGGGTAAACAGGAGGCCCTCGCTCCAAATATTAGGAGGGTAAACAGGAGGCCCTCGCTCCAAATATTAGGAGGGTAAACAGGAGCCCTCGCTCCAAATATTAGGAGGGTAAACAGGAGGCCCTCGCTCCAAATATTAGGAGGGTAAACAGGAGGCCCTCGCTCCAAATATTAGGAGGGTAAACAGGAGGCCCTCGCTTGAAATGTTAAGAGGTCATCAGGCGACCCTCGCTCCACGTGTTAGGTGAAGCCTTTGCTCCAAATTTTAAGACTGTTAAGAGGCAGCCTCACTGAAATTTAAAGGTGGGTAAACAGGCAGCCCTTGCAATAAATTTTAATACGGTTGTGAGGCGGCCTTCCATCATTAATTTTAGAGGGTAAACAGGCAGCCCTCACAAGATTTCATGAGAGTAAACAGATAGCAGTCGGTTAAAATTTTAAAGAGAGTAAACAGGTGGCCCTTGCTTTAACTTTTAAGAAGGTAAACAGGCAGCATTAGCTTCAGATTTTAGGAAGGTCATGAGGCAGCTCTAGCGCCAAATTTAAGAGGGTCATTAAGTAGCATTTGCTCTAATTTTTTAGGACATCAGATCTTGCTTAAATGTTAACCCTTTCAGCTTTAACAACACTGATATCTTTTTCCACAGAGGCAATTAAGGGAGCCCTATTCTTCAGCACCTATTCTAAGTGCACTAAGGAATAAAAATATAGCAAACCCCAGAGACTAAATATCTCTTGGGTTTCCAGAACCAGGGGTACTAAGACTATGGAAACATTCCAGACCTTTTATTTCCTGCACTCAGCTGTGGAAGTCAGAGCGTGTGCTCGCGACCCGGCTCTAGCTGATGACGTGTGCACGGGCATGAGATCCCGTGCACCAAACTGTGACTAGGAAGAAAGGGCTGGGACTTCAATGCTGCGATGGGAGAGAGGAGGATGACTGGCAGCTCCAACTCGGCTGGATAACAAGCTAAGTTACGCCCACTCGTCCTAATGTTATAAACTTTATAAAGCTATATCTTCACTTATAAAAACTGTTTTTTTTAGCAAAAAAGCTTGCAGCAAATGTGTTGTGCTGGGTGTAGGGACCCTTATTAACAGTCTGGGGGGGTCTATTTGGGGTGGTTGGTTCCCTTTAAGGCACTGCAGGTGGACTAGTCAGACACAAACGCTGACTACAATAGTGATTTTTTTGGCCTATCCTAATTTACGCTAAAACCTACTCCTGCCTATAGAGCTAAATTAATCCCTAAAAGCAGTGTATTAGTATGGATGAGCCAGTACACCAGCCCCAGATGTGATGCAGGCTGGTATACTGGCACAGTGACGTTCCCTATATACCCTGCCTGCCTGTATACAGCTCTGTTAGTCCTCAGAAGGACTGTTGTGGTAATTACTAACTGTTCTTTCCCTACTGACTGATATTTACACCATCTTCTTTCCCTACAGATATCTATACTATCTCCTCTCCCTGATCTTGCCCTGTGTGATGTCTCTCCCTAATGCGCCCTCACACTGCCTACATCTCTGATGACAACGCCAGACAGTAATGGCGCCGGCTCCTCGCTCTCTGCTTTTATAGAGTCACGTGGTGGTGGGCGGATCGGAGGTCACATGTCCATGACGTCATCGCAGGTCTTCCGTCTCACTGCTCCTTTGCTCCGTCTGCCAATAAACTCTGGCTCCTCCCACACATGTGACAGTCACGTGATCGTGACGTCATCAAAGGTCCTTTGCCTCTACTGTCAGAACGTCCTGGCACCTCCCACACATGTGACCGCTCCATGACGTCGTCACAGGTGCTTTTCCTTCCTGCAGCAGAGAACATGGAGATGTGGAGCTGCTGTCAGATCAGAATTACAGTGTGACCCTCACATACATACAGAATGACACACATAGCCCTGTATATAGAGTGCTACCCTAACTACATAGCTCTGTATATACAGTGTGACCCTCACATAGCCCCTGTATATACAGTGTGACCTCACATACATAGCCCCTGTATATAAGTGTGACCATGACATACATAGCCCTGTATATACAGTGTGACCCTCACATACATACAGAATGACACACATAGCCCTGTATATAAGTGTGACCCAACTACATACCATTTATTACAGTATGACTCTCACTATATAATAGCCCCTGTATATACAGTGTGACCCTCACATACATAGCCCCCTGTATATACAGTGTGACCATGACATACATAGCTCTGTATATACAGTGTGACCCTCACATACATAGCTCTGTATATAGTGTGACCTCACATACATAGCTCTGTATATACAGTGTGACCCTCACATACATAGCCCTCTGTATATACAGTGTGACCCTCACATACATAGCCCTGTATATCAGGTGACCACATACATAGCCCTTTTATATAAGTGTGACCCTCACATACATAGCCTCTGTATATACAGTGTGACCCTCACATACATACAGAATGACACACATAGCCCTGTATATAAGTGTGACCCAACATACATACCATCTTATATACAGTATGACTCTCACATATATAATAGCCCCTATATACAGTGTGACCTCACATACATAGCCCCTGTATATACAGTGTGACCCTCACATACATAGCCCTGTATATATACAGTGTGACCCTCACATACATAGCCCCCTGTATATACAGTGTGACCCTCACATACATAGCCCCTGTATATAGAGTGCTACCCTAACATACATAGCTCTGTATATACAGTGTGACCCTCACATACATAGCCCTGTATATACAGTGTGACCCTGACTACATAGCTCTGTATATACAGTGTGACCCTCACATACATAGCTCTGTATATACAGTGTGACCCTCACATACATAGCTCTGTATATACAGTGTGACCCTCACATACATAGCCCTCTGTATATACAGTGTGACCCTCACATACATAGCCCTGTATATACAGTGTGACCTCACATACATAGCCTCTGTATATACAGTGTGACCCTCACATACATAGCCTTGTATATACAGTGTGACCTCACATCTACAGATGACACAAAAGCCCTGTATATAAGTGTGACCCAACATACATCATTATACAGTATGACTCTCACATATAATAGCCCCTGTATATACAGTGTGACCCTCACATACATAGCCCTGTATATACAGTGTGACCCTCACATACATAGCCCCCTGTATATACAGTGTGACCCTCACATACATAGCCCCCTGTATATACAGTGTGACCCTCACATACATACCCATGATATAGAGTGCACCAACTACATAGCCTGTATATACAGTGTGACCTCACATACATAGCCCTGTATATACAGTGTGACCATGAACATACATAGCCTGTATATACAGTGTGACCCTCACATACATAGCTCTGTATATACAGTGTGACCCTCACATACATAGCCTGTATATACAGTGTGACCCTACATACATAGCCCTGTATATACAGTTGACCCTCACATACATACAGAATGACACACATAGCCCTGTATATAAAGTGTGACCCAACATACATACCATCTTATATACAGTGTGACTCTCACATAATAATAGCCCCCTGTATATACAGTGTGACCCTACATACATAGCCCCTGTATATACAGTGTGACCTCACATACTACAGAATGACACATAGCCCTGTATATAAAGTGTGACCCAACATACATACCATCTTATATACAGTATGACTCTCACATATATAATGCCCCTGTATATACAGTGTGACCCTCACATACATAGCCCCCTGTATATACAGTGTGACCCTCACATACATAGCCCCCTGTATATAGAGTGTACCCTAACATACTAGCTCTGTATATACAGTGTGACCCTCACATACATAGCCCTGTATATACAGTGTGACCCTCACATACATACAGAGACACACTGCTATATAGAGTGTACCCTGACATACATAGCTCTGTATATACAGTGTGACCCTCACATGATACAATGACACACATAGCCCTGTATAGAGTGTTACCCTAACCTACATACCATCTTATGTACAGTGTGAGCCTCACATACATACAGAATGACAACATAGCCCTGTATATAGAGTGTTACCCTAACATACATAGCATGTATATACAGTATGACCCTCACATACATACAGAATGACACTAGCCTGTATAGAGTGTTACCCTAACCTACATACCTCTTATGTACAGTGTGAGCCTCACATACATACAGAACGAAAGACATAGCCCTGTATATAGAGTGTTACCCTAACATACATAGCACTGTATATACAGTATGACCCTCACATACATACAGAATGACACACATTAGCCCTGTATAGAGTGTTACCCTAACCTACATACCATCTTATATACAGTATGACCCTCACACACATACAGAATGAAAACATAGCCCTGTATAGAGTGTTACCCTAACATACATACATCTTATATACAGTATGACCCTCACATACATACAGAATGACACACATAGCCCTGTATATGAGTGTTACCCTAACCTACATACCATCTTATGTACAGTGTGACCCTCACATACAATACAGAATGAAAGACATAGCCCTGTATATAGAGTGCTACCCTAACATACATAGCTCTGTATATACAGTGTGACCCTCACATACATACAGAATGACACACATAGCCCTGTATAGAGTGTTACCCTAACCTACATACCATCTTATGTACAGTGTGACCCTCACATAAGGTACCTTTACACGCCGCGACGGCAGGCTGGATACATCCCGCTACTTCACGTGCACGAGCACGCTCAAACGGTTACAAACGGTCAACGCACCCTCTTTACACGCCGCCACAAGGTGCGCTATGCCACGCTATATCTATAGCTAGCTACATCGCCGGGTGTCTCAAGTAGCCAGCTGTTGCTTAGCGTACCCGCTTCACACGCCGCCACCACAGGGTGATGTGGGAGCAACAAAGGCAGGACGTAAAACAAATAGGCGTGCCACAGTCCTGTACGCCGCGCCCAAACCACAACCATTGGCCAACACTACGGAGTTGTGATTGGGCACGACGGAAAGGTAGGATGGCCGAGACGTGACGTACTAGTGAGCGGAGTGAAGCACGGAATAAGCAGTTGTGACATGGCGGAGTGTGGCGAATGCAGCTAAACCGATGTTAAAGCGTCACCCAGGAGCAGTGGCCAGTCACATACCCAGTGTGCATAAAAGTAGCGGTTCCGGGGCTATGTGTACGTAGTAGAAGTGTTTGCCTTGTCACGCACGATCAGCGCTTGTGACAGCGGCGTGTGTAGATTGCGGCGAGGTGCGTTTCTGCGACACACATTAGCGGCTTACAACACACAGTATGTGCGTTCTCTGTGTAAATTGTATCTGTGTCAACTATGGCTAACTATGTTGGAATACAGGCTGAATGGTGTTCATATATATCTGGCAACAGATGTGAATGTAGTGGAACTGCTCCCTAGCAAACCTGTGAAAGGTCTGTGTGCCAGTGTATTTGAAAACACCTGAGAAGAATATGTCCTGCATCAATGTGCTGTGTGCAGGTGACCCTCTGCCTACAACAAAATAAAGGCTCATGTACGCACAATGGCCACAAACACTGTTAGCCAAAAGACTGGGCAAAAAACATGGCTACCCACACATATTGTCTGCACAATCCCAGCCAATAGGTGGCTATGACATCCCAGGCCCCCACCATAAACTTCATCACATTTCCCTCCTCCACCAAGTAAACAGGCTCACACATTTGTTTGGATCCAAAATAGTATTTTATAAATCAAATTAATTCATCGTGACCTTGGATTACAATTTAAAAAAAAACATACATCAAAATAAAATGGACAAGTAAAGTGCATGTCACAATCTGCCAACACATTGCAGAGACAACAAATTGAACCCACATTGGAACCTGTGCACCAGCAAACAATTTAAAAAAAACATAAACTAACTAACTAACTAACTAACTAACTAACGATACATCATGCACATTAGGAAAACAAAGATCATGAAAATGTTAAACACAAAAGAAAAGGAGTGCAGCTACCCTGCTGTCACCTCCATTGCAAAGTTAAAGACACCTCCCAGAACAAGCCACACTACATGGCCTGGTCCTGCCAGCTCACTGCACCAGACCCATTGAAGTAGGAGCAGTAAGCGTCTCTACTGTCCCTGGCCTCCCGCCGAGTGCGGCCATGGCTCTACGGCTGGAGTGGCACAATCACATGGCCCTCATCACGCCAAGACCCTGGACGGAGCTCCCCTGTTGTTGCGTTGGCATTATCTACATAACCTCCTGGCGTGTATGATGCCCGATCCCTACGACGCAGGAAGTTATGCAGCACACAGCAGGCCACCACTACCGCGTCAATAGACTCCGGTTTCATATGTATAGGCGTATGAAAAACCCGGAATCTATTGGCCATTATCCCAAACGCATTTTCAACTACACGGCGGGCCCGGGATAGCCGGTAGTTGAAAATGCGTCTCTCAGAAGTAAGGGCCCTCTGTGGATATGGCCACAGTAGGTGCTCCTGAAGTGGGAATGCTTCATCCGCCACAAACGCAAAGTTGAGATGTTCGGTCGTGTGCTCATTTGAGGGTAAGTTAAGCCCACCACTCCCTAGTAGTGTTGCCAAGGAGCTGCGTGCAAAGACCCCCCCATCTGAGTTGCGACCGTTCATTCCAACATCCACGTAGAGGAACTCATAGTGCGCATCTACTACAGCCATGAGGATTATACTACAATACCCTTTGTAATTGAAAAACAAAGAGCCAGAGTTGGCAGGTTTGGTAATCCTCACGTGCTTACCATCCAATGCCCCACCACAGTTGGGGAAGTTCCACCGGGTTTCAAAGCCTCGGCCCACTTCCAGCCATTCTGCGGCTGTTTCAGGCATTTTCATGTAGGCTGGCTGCAGAGCTCTCCAGATGGCCCAACACGTTTCAGGGATCAGGCGGCTCAGCAGGGGCAGGGAGACACGTGACATGTATGTGAGTGATGTCATGGACTGCCCTGTAGCCAGGAACCGCAAAGTGATCGCCAACCGCTCAGCAGCTGATACTGATGGGCGCATTATAGTGTCCTGACGCGCTATCATTGGCCCAACACGCTCCAATAGGAAGGTGAAACAGTCCTCGGGCATACGGAGATAGTTTCGGTAATCATCAGGACAGTTAATCTCCAGCTCCCACAACAGCAGCATGTGGCCCCGGGTTTCCCGCCTGCGCAGCCAATCACGGGTCCACAAGCGCCGCTGTCTGCGCCTCATCAACCTTTCATACCGATCCTGAAGCCACATTTGCTCTTCCACCAACGCAAGAGCCACGATAACATTGCGGTCATGGATATTCTGCATCCTCAATATCAGCACCTGTAGATGAGAAACCACAACATGAGTAGGTAGAACAATATGTGCCAATGTCAGCAGGTTAAGCAAGCCACACCTATTTTTGATGACACACTATAGCCAACTGGAGGGGAACTTGCGTCAGGCCACAAAACACATCCCTGAAGCCAGGAAAGGCAAACACCCAGTAGTCACCCCAATCAAAATGGAACACACGCCCAATGATAGTGGCCTCCTCTACATCAACTTCTATGGGAGTTTGTCAAAGTAAAACATCTGCACCTAGGTGAGTTAGAAAGGGACATGTGTCACCAATAATGTATGATAACAAATTTACAGATGGCATTACACAGACCATAATCAAAATGTGGCCATTTCCTAATATGGGATGTTAAACAAACAATACGTACCCCGATAGCCTGGTCAAGTAAGCTTACAAGAAGCCAACAACGTTGCACATGAGTGAGGTTGGGTACCCATGGTTACATATGTTTTTCCAGGTCGCATTTGTCCGAAACATCTATGTTATGTCTGGAGTGCCACACCTCAAAGCCATGTGTGATCCTATCCCCGTTGGACCCAGTCTCCATTGCCCACAACCAGTATGCAGAAATTGATCCAGGTGTCAGGAGTAACACATTTCTGTCTACAGTCCTGCAGCCAATCTCCTGTATGGTGTCTGGAAACAAACACAGCAATGTATGTGTTCAAAACTTTGGAAGCACCAAACAAAATGCCTACTCCAAGTCCACACAGTACACTATATCGTCCCCAGCAATACAAACCCCTATACACTCTGTTCAAAGAGTGTTCTGCGGTTGCAAATAACACCAACATATCCACCCCACACCCCGCAATTTCCATGTGTGTCCGCAGATACTTACTTAATGGGTCTGGCCAGCAAGCGTAATGTTTGCCGGAATGCGCAGCTTTTAAAGGGCCACCAACCTATCACGATTCAGCGATCTCCACCAATTAGCGGAAGTTAATTGCGCCCCCAGGTGTCCCATTACGCTGTGCGTCATTGTGTCCGCTGTGATTGGTTTGGCGTCCTATAAAGCCAGGCCAATGGCCACGACACCTTGTCCAGAGGTCGATGTGCATTGAGCTACTAGTGTACTGCTTATCTTCTGCTGCTCTGATGGTAAGCCTCTTTTGCGGTTTCTATTAAAGTGCACGGAACGCTGATGATTCTTTTCCCGGCCGCTTAGGCAATGTGTGTATGGGCATGTTTGATACGGCCTTTAATTTTTTCCTGTAATAATACAGATGGCTCAGTTAGTCTATTGTATGGCAATAGGCAGGTATTGCCTCTACTTGTATTGTGTGCGTATAGATTGGGCCTTTGATGTTATTTTTGAGTCCAACATATAAAGTTGACATTTAGAACTGTCATGCACATCAGCATTTGATGTGTGCAATTATTGGTTCCTTCATTGCAGGGATTCTTGTTACCTCTGTTACAATTGTAGTCCCAGGGATGGTGAAACAACAACATGATGATGTGCTTGCACATTACATGTAGTATGTGCAGTGTTGGCACATACCACGCCCTCCTTTCTCATCTGCTTAATGTTAACCATTTTGCTCAGTACAAAGGTAGTAGCTAGCACACAATGTGTTTGCTCACATGTTTGGCTAGAGGTATGTACGCACACACCGTGTCCAGGTTTTTTTTAATAGGGACAGTGGGTTCTTAAATCATGTTGAACACATGTGTAGGTGGCCACAGATTACCTGACATGGTTAATTTTGTCACACATGTCTTTTACTTGGGAGCGGTGTGACATTGTGAAAATGGCACACATAGGCCAAGTTGTAATCAAACATTTTGCTGCCTATAATGTACATATTAGAACCTTATGACCATGTAAATCATGTTCCAAAGGTTTTTACAGATCGATGTGGCTTGTGTCGTGACGGTGTGGTTTGGCTGTGTTTTGTCTTCCCCAGATGCCAAGGTGTACTGTGGAATTTGAAACCCAGCTTCTCACGGAGTATCAGCGGCACGAATGTTTGTGGCGCAGCTCGCTGCCGCAATATAAAAATCAGGCAGCGAGGTCCGAGGCCTACAGGACTCTTGTGGCTCTAGCCAATCGGTTGGAGCCAAGGGTAGGCAAGAGTTGGGACCAGCATGCGGTGGCATTAAAAATAAAAAACATGCGGCAGTCGTTCATGCGGGCTCACAATGAATACCTGCACCGTCGCTCAGGAGCTGGAGCTGAGGAGGTACCATCACCTACCCTATGGTACTATCCACTCTTCACGTTCATCTTGGGCGAGGGGAGCTCGCGTGCAACGACCACCAACCGCCCCGTTGCTGCGTCCCATGTAGGCCCGGATGAATCCCCATCTGCGCCACAGGAGGTGGGTAATCCTGTTACAGTGTTGCCCCACAATGTTTCCCTCACATGTGTGGTTTAGCAAATCCTTAACTAGCACACTTTTGACACATTTTCCGGCTTGGTGTGGGAAACCTTTTTCTGTCTTTAAATCTGCCCTCCTTCCATGATTTGGGATGATGTAAATTTGACGCAGAGAGCCGTATTCCAAAGTAGCATCTCCCCCAAATATCGAAACTGGATACATTACATATGTAAGGTTTTAAAAATTGTTTGTGGGTTTAAATGAAAGAGGCACATAGTGGCATCTACTAAATGGTGCTGCCACACAAGTGTGTTGGCTCTGGTGCCAGTGGGTTATAGTAAATTGAAGGTTTGATGGTTTGACATCATATTAGTAGTCAAAATGCGAAGGTGGCCAATATCTGTCTTTGGCCAGGACAGCCCCCAGTATCAAGGTGTTGTGGTGACATGTACTAATTGGGTTACGGCTCTCTGACTGACACCTAATTCTGTATAGTGCTGAGTATCTGGAATCGTAGAGGTGAGTCTCCAGGTGCAGTACAGGTTTTGGTGTCTTTCACGTTTGGTGGTTTGGTGTTTGTGGATTCCTTCTAGAGATTGTGTTTTTGGTTTTATTTTAGTGGGAGTGGTATATTGTGTCCTGTGTCCATGGTATGGTGTGGTCCTTGCCCTCACTAATGTTTGTTTTTTTTTTCTCTCCCCCCAACAGGCCCCAGAAGAGGACGGCTCCATTGCGGAGCATTCTGTCGCTGATGATGCTCAGCCCATGACATCTGGGGCTGAGCAGGAGGGCGGGGCGAGTGATGTGGGTCCGGCCCCAGGGCCCAGCTCCAGGATCCGTCGGCGCCGACGTCCTGCACCACCAGAGACGGAGCTGGGCACCTGGGCCCGACGCGTGCTGTTGGATGAACAGCGGACCCACATCGACAGCACCGCCCTCTACATGAGCGACAGAATGCGAGGGATGGAGCCGCTCCAAAAAAAGATCCTTCTGAGGGTCTTCAACAATGCCGCTGATGCTGCCGAAGATGGGGCCCTTCAATGGGATGCCACGTCCCACCCCCCATGCAACACACGTTATGGCCCCTTTCCCCAGCTGCCCCATCTCGGCCCGTGAGAAGACCGGCCCCCCCCAACACATCGTCGTACATCCAGACGTTCACGGGCAGGTCGGGGCTGCCCTGTGAGGAGGGGGGAGCGGGCATTGTCAGAGCCCACAGAAGATGAAGAAGTTTGACACTAGTAGCCAATGCACCGAATTGGCACTCTGGACTTTTGCATCTGGAGGAACCTCCTTTTTTTTTACCTTAGTTTTTTTATTTACTTTTTAGCAGAATTGCTTCATATGATTTTTTTTTTCCTTTCCCATTCATACTTGATTAAATTTTTGATCATACTCAATTGTGTTTTTTTGTTTGGGTTATGGCTTGGGGGGGCAGCGTGGGTGAATGGTGTTGTTCACAATATAGTTTGGGCCAAGCCACACAATATGGGCCAATGGCCTCAGAGTAGGACGACCATAGGTTCCTTTGTACTGTGGTAGCACATTCACAAAGAGGTGTGGTAATGTGTGTGAGATATTTACCTGTTGAACATGTTTCCCCCCCCCATATTCTTGTTGTGACATGAAGGAGCCAAAATAAAAGGTAACAAGACATTTTATTTGCTACATACATGTGTGGAAGCCATTTGCCACAATACACAGAATGCAGCTTCCAGATAGGTGTAGCCATCCCACACTCCTGATGGTCCCAATGTGGGACAGGATAGGTCCAGAAGGTAAAGGGCTGGTTAATCCACACTCCTGATGGTCCCAATGTGGGACAGGATAGGTCCAGAAGGTAAAGGGCTGGTTAATCCACACTCCTGATGGTCCCAATGTGGGACAGGATAGGTCCAGAAGGTAAAGGGCTGGTTAATCCACACTCCTGATGGTCCCAATGTGGGACAGGATAGGTGAAAGGGCCAAAGGCCTGGCCACCCCACAATCCCCCTTTTGTGATAGTGGGACACTATAAGAAAAGAGCCCAACGGGGGCAAAAACAAAAAAAAAACCACATCAAATGCCAAACAGGCAACGTCTGTAGCTTCCAGGTCCAACAAGGACAACATATTTGGGGGTCAGGGGAGCACATTTGTTTCCGGGGGGGTGAGATCTCAATGTTGGCCATCCTGATGTTGCAGGACGGTATCCACCATGTTAGACAGGCGGGTGAGATCCTGGATTCCCCGGTGTAGGGCCCGTTGCAGTCGGTGGGCAAACTGGTGGTGGGCCCTCACCACGTCCTCCATCGTGGGTACACCTGTATTGTGTGTTGGAAAAAACATCATTACTTCAGAATCCTACCTCTGGTGTTTGTGTCAGGTTCACACAAGCAATATTGTCCTTACCCTCGGGCGCAACATCATCCTGACTATCAGGGGGTGATGGGGAGGCACTGACACTCCAGCCCGCAGCTCCAGCACGTTCTCCATCTGCAAGAGTGGGTGAAGGACATTATGTCAGAAATGCTTAGCTTTCCCATTTCCCAACTAGCAACAACACTGCTTACAGTGTTCCGCCCCTAGAATCAAACTCAAATCACTTACCGCCATAATCATCCAAGGCAGCTGCATTTGTAGGTTGAGCCAGAGCCTCATGTTGGCGACCAGGCGATGCCACCTCTGCCTCCACCAACGCCGGCTCATCATGGTCCTCCTCCTCCTCATGCCCTGGTGAGGGGCTATTCCCTTGTGGGGATGGTGGCCCAGCTGCGTCTTGACGCGGTGTTGGTGGTGGGCCAGCTGGCTCTTGGCGCGGTGGTGTTGGTGGCCCAGCTTCCTCTTGCCGCGGTGGTGTTGGTGGCCCAGCTGCCTCTTGCGGCGGTGGGGTTGGTGGGCCACCTGCAGGCAGTTGTGGGGGAGCCTCATCGGGTGAAACTTCAGCATCTGCAGATTATGAAACAATAATGTGTCCGCATAGTGTTTAGCCTCTGAGATGTATTGACAGTTCAATATTTGTTATATGTGTTTGCTGTATTTCATATATGGGATGATCTCATGTATTCGGTATGGCGTATGTATGTGGCATTAGTGTGTTAATTGGTTGGAGGGCATCTAACAGGGTGGAGTTGTAGCGACCGGTGGTAAGGCCGCGGGTGTGTGTGTATGATCTTTCTCAACAGAATCCCCATACTCAGATTTAAACGGTAGTAACATTTCTTTACTGTAAAACATATTTATATCACAGTCAACCGAATTATATGCACACTTGTATGTATTAGAGTCTCTGAATCTTCACTTCTGCCGGGTACGCAGCAAGAAAAAAACACAACAATGAAGGTATCTTTCCCTAACTTTCCCTAAAATCACGTACCAGTCTATTACAGAAGAAGATGTCGCTCCCACGTAGCAGGCCTGGGGATCTCCTCACTCTTCTTCTTTGGTCTCCTTCTGCAGGTAACAGTCTGTCTCTCCCAGTCTCAGGGCACACAGATCAGGAGAAGGGAGATCACAGCAGCACAAATGGCTCCCTTATGTAGGTCACGGCCCCTGCACAAGCACTCTGGGTGCACGGCGGGCAAGGTTTTGCAGAGCGGCCAGAGTCACAGCACCAAAGTCCAGTGGCCCAGGATCAGTCACAGGGGCTTCTGCGGGGTGATTTTTCCGGCAAGGTGTTGCAAAGTAGCCCTCTTTCAACAGACATCCACAGGCAGATGTTCTCATGTTCAACTCTGTGTCTGTACTAAGCTCTGTCACTTCCTGGTTAAACAACAGAGATGGCTGGGAGTTTCCCAGCTCTGTGATTGTACAGTCCACTGATGCCCCCTGGTGGACAAATGCGGACTGTGCACAGTTCATTTCACTGTCAATTTCGATAATACAATCTGAATTGTACACCTCATTACAGAGTCATCTTGGGTACCACATGAACATTAGTTGTAGGCAGATGTGTAGGCAGTCTATCTATAATGTGCGGCCTATATTGTCCCCCATTGCATGTGTGCCGGTGTCCCTCTCACTATACCTAGGATGTTGGTCAACTAATTTTTATGTTTTTGTTGTGCTTACATACAATACAAATCATGTGTGGCCCTCTGAAGTACTCACCACGCAGCCTGGCAATCCTGGCACGGATGTCGAGTATGTGGCCTGGGCATTTGGACTTCAGGTCCGCGATCTTCTTTTGGATTGCTTTTGCGACCCTCACCACACCTAGTTTATTCAGCAGAGCCCGCTGAATCCGCCGGATTGTGGCGCAATTACGCAGCCTGGGATGACGGTGCTGCCGGTGACCCCAGTAATCATACCGGTCACAGTGGTCAATTAGTATGATGAGCTCAGCCATCCCCCACGTAGCAGCGCGGTGAACGGCCGCCATGACTGCAATGGTGTGTGCAGAGGAGGGGCTGGCACCTTGCAGGCAGAGTGAAAACGAAACTATCGTAATTACGTCATTACGGCCACGTTCCGGGTCACGCACCCTTTGAACTAGTCCTACGCGCAGTGACACGGGCGAAGCACTTCTGCGGCACCTACTGTACAACACCCACAGAGCGATGCGTACAGCAAGCCTGTGCGCTGTGTACTGACTACTCGACTTCAATGCGGTGTGTGTATACGTGCATCAGTGTTTCAGTTGCGCGCAGACACTCAAGGGACACTTATATGCGGCATCTGCAGTTCAATAAGGCACGCCGGTCCGTAACACATACTTGACCGCTGTGTCCAGCATTATTCATTATGTTTTACAGGATGTGCACACTGTATATGAGGATCATGGGCCATTTGGTTTGGTTTAGCGTAAGTTTGGGGCCGCGTAATTGTACTACGGTATGATCGTGCATACGGCGCGTATCTGTAGTGCTGAAGGGACAGCTCATCCAAGATGGAGGGCTGTGAGGCATGGGCCAATCGGCACGCAGCAGCTTCCACCAATGATCGCACATGGGGCGCAGTAACACAGAGCCTAGGTGACGCCTTAGCTACATTGCAGCTACATCGCAGGGTGTCCAGAGTTCCCTTCCGTTGCTTCTTTACACGCCGATACAGCTCGCTACCATCGGCGATGTAGCCATCAGTTTTCGAGCAGAGCTAGGAAACAGATGTATCTGTTGCCGCTGTAGCGTCACGTCTTCAGACGCCGCTACGACGGGCTACATTGGCGCTACAAGCTACATTTGTAGCCTGTAGCGGGATGTATCCAGCCTGCCGTCGCGGCGTGTAAAGGTACCATTACATACAGAATGAAAGACATAGCCCTGTATAGAGTGTTACCCTAACATACATACCCTCTTATATACAGTATGACCCTCACACACATACAGAATTAAGGGGATTCCCTGTAGGGTATATATATAAAACAAACATGCGGCGCCAATCTCAGCGCGTTACCAATGTAACTCTCTGGTGCCCTTTTAAAGAAGTTTTATGCACTCACCTCTTGCCATAAAACTTCAAGCATATGGTTTTTCCAAAGCCTCCTCACGCTTTGGATATTTATCCGGGTCTGCTGCTCGCCTTGAATTGATACCTGAGGAAGGCGGTTGTCTCCGCCGAAACGCGTTGTATCCGTTTTTTTATATTCTCGCATGTTTTGAGGAATAAAATTTTTTGTGGACAAGAAGTTCTTAAAATCATTACCACGGGGAGCGCGGCCACTATAGAATTGGATCATTTCCTATTGAACACATACAGAATGACACACATAGCCCTGTATAGAGTGTTACCCTAACCTACATACCATCTTATATACAGTGTGACCCTCATACACATACAGAATGACACACATAGCCCTGTATAGAGTGTTACCCTAACATACATACCATCTTATATACAGTGTGACCCTCACATACATACAGAATGACACACATAGCCCTGTATATAGAGTGCTACCCTAACATACATAGCTCTGTATATACAGTGTGAACCTCACATACATACAGAATGACACACATAGCCCTGTATAGAGTGTTACCCTAACCTACATACCATCTTATGTACAGTGTGACCCTCACATACATACAGAATGACACACATAGCCCTGTATAGAGTGTTACCCTAACCTACATACCATCTTATGTACAGTGTGACCCTCACATACATACAGAATGACACACATAGCCCTGTATATAGAGTGCTACCCTAACCTACATACCATCTTATGTACAGTGTGACCCTCACATACATACAGAATGACACACATAGCCCTGTATATAGAGTGCTACCCTAACCTACATACCATCTTATGTACAGTGTGACCCTCACATACATACAGAATGACACACATAGCCCTGTATATAGAGTGCTACCCTAACATACATACCATCTTATGTACAGTGTGACCCTCACATACACACAGAATGACACACATAGCCCTGTATAGAGTGTTACCCTAACATACATACCATCTTATGTATAGTGTGACCCTCACACACGTACAGAATGACACACATAGCCCTGTATATAGAGTGCTACCCTAACCTACATACCATCTTATGTACAGTGTGACCCTCACATACATACAGAATGACACACATAGCCCTGTATAGAGTGTTACCCTAACCTACATACCATCTTATGTACAGTGTGACCCTCACATACATACAGAATGACACACATAGCCCTGTATAGAGTGTTACCCTAACCTACATACCATCTTATGTACAGTGTGACCCTCACATACATACAGAATGACACACATAGCCCTGTATAGAGTGTTACCCTAACCTACATACCATGTTATGTACAGTGTGACCCTCACATACATACAAAATGACACACATAGCCCTGTATAGAGTGTTACCCTAACATAGATACCATCTTATGTATAGTGTGACCCTCACACACATACAGAATGACACACATAGCCCTGTATAGAGTGTTACCCTAACCTACATACCATCTTATGTACAGTGTGACCCTCACATACATACAGAATGACACACATAGCCCTGTATAGAATGTTACCCTAACCTACATACCATCTTATGTACAGTGTGACCCTTACATACATACAGAATGACACACATAGCCCTGTATATAGAGTGTTACCCTAACCTACATACCATCTTATATACAGTGTGACCCTTACATACATACAGAATGACACACATAGCCCTGTATAGAGTGTTACCCTAACATACATACCATCTTATATACAGTATGACCCTCACATACATACAGAATGACACACATAGCCCTATATAGAGTGTTACCCTAACATACATACCATCTTATGTACAGTGTGACCCTCACATACATACAGAATGACACACATAGCCCTGTATAGAGTGTTACCCTAACCTACATGCCATCTTATGTACAGTGTGACCCTCACATACATACAGAATGACACACATAGCCCTGTATATAGAGTGCTACCCTAACATACATACCATCTTATGTACAGTGTGACCCTCACATACATACAGAATGACACACATAGCCCTGTATAGTGTTACCCTAACCTACATGCCATCTTATGTACAGTGTGACCCTCACGTACATACAGAATGACACACACATACAGTTAGGGCCAGAAATATTTGGACAGTGACACAATTTTCTCGAGTTGGGCTCTGCATGCCACCACATTGGATTTGAAATGAAACCTCTACAACAGAATTCAAGTGCAGATTGTAACCTTTAATTTGAAGGGTTGAACAAAAATATCTGATAGAAAATGTAGGAATTGTACACATTTCTTTACAAACACTCCACATTTTAGGAGGTCGAAAGTAATTGGACAAATAAACTTAACCCAAACAAAATATTTTTATTTTCAATATTTTGTTGCGAATCCTTTGGAGGCAATCACTGCCTTAAGTCTGGAACCCATGGACATCACCAAACGCTGGGTTTCCTCCTTCTTAATGCTTTGCCAGGCCTTTACAGCCGCAGCCTTCAGGTCTTGCTTGTTTGTGGGTCTTTCCGTCTTAAGCCTGGATTTGAGCAAGTAAAATGCATGCTCAATTGGGTTAAGATCTGGTGATTGACTTGGTCATTGCAGAATGTTCCACTTTTTTGCACTCATGAAATCCTGGGTAGCTTTAGCTGTATGCTTGGGGTCATTGTCCATCTGTACTATGAAGCGCCGTCCAATCAACTTTGCAGCATTTGGCTGAATCTGGGCTGAAAGTATATCCCGGTACACTTCAGAATTCATCCGGCTACTCTTGTCTGCTGTTATGTCATCAATAAACACAAGTGACCCAGTGCCATTGAAAGCCATGCATGCCCATGCCATCACGTTGCCTCCACTATGTTTTACAGAGGATGTGGTGTGCCTTGGATCATGTGCCGTTCCCTTTCTTCTCCAAACTTTTTTCTTCCCATCATTCTGGTACAGGTTGATCTTTGTCTCATCTGTCCATAGAATACTTTTCCAGAACTGAGCTGGCTTCTTGAGGTGTTTTTCAGCAAATTTAATTCTGGCCTGTCTATTTTTGGAATAGATGAATGGTTTGCATCTAGATGTGAACCCTTTGTATTTACTGTCATGGAGTCTTCTCTTTACTGTTGACTTAGAGACAGATACACCTACTTCACTGAGAGTGTTCTGGACTTCAGTTGATGTTGTGAACGGGTTCTTCTTTACCAAATAAAGTATGCGGCGATCATCCACCACTGTTGTCATCCGTGGACGCCCAGGCCTTTTAGAGTTCCCAAGCTCACCAGTCAATTCCTTTTTTCGCAGAATGTACCCAACTGTTGATTTTGCTACTCCAAGCATGTCTGCTATCTCTCTGATGGATTTTTTCTTTTTTTTCAGCCTCAGGATGTTCTGCTTCACCTCAATTGAGAGTTCCTTTGACCGCATGTTGTCTGGTCACAGCAACAGCTTCCAAATGCAAAACCACACACCTGGAATCCACCCCTGACCTTTTAACTACTTCATTGATTACAGGTTAACGAGGGAGACGCGTTCAGAGTTAATTGCAGCCCTTAGAGTCCATTGTCCAATTACTTTTGGTCCCTTGAAAAAGAGAAGGCTATGCATTACAGAGCTATAATTCCTAAACCCTTTCTCCGATTTGGATGTGGAAACTCTCATATTGCAGCTGGGAGTGTGCACTTTTAGCCCATATCTATTATATAATTGCGAATGCTGCGAGTGCCCCTTTGTCGTCATGTGGATACGAACGAAGCATTGGCCGCGCAGCGGCCATTGCGAGCCGGCGAGTCGCTATGCCCGCGCAGCGGGCATGGCGAGTCGAAGCATTGGCCGCGAAGCGGCCATTGCGAGTCGCTCTAAGGCGACTCGCTATGCCCGCGCAGCGGGCATGGCGAGTCGCCTTAGCAGCGCGAAGCATTGGCCGCGAAGCGGCCATTGCGAGTCAGAGACTCGCTCTGCTAGAATCCCGATGCATTGTGCATCGGGCACCCATCTAGTCTATTATATAATTGCGAATGCTGCGAGTGCCCCTTTGTCGTCATGTGGATACGAACGAAGCATTGGCCGCGCAGCGGCCATTGCGAGCCGGCGAGTCGCTATGCCCGCGCAGCGGGCATGGCGAGTCGAAGCATTGGCCGCGAAGCGGCCATTGCGAGTCGCTCTAAGGCGACTCGCTATGCCCGCGCAGCGGGCATGGCGAGTCGCCTTAGCAGCGCGAAGCATTGGCCGCGAAGCGGCCATTGCGAGTCAGAGACTCGCTCTGCTAGAATCCCGATGCATTGTGCATCGGGCACCCATCTAGTTATATATATAATTGTATTTCTGAACATGTTTTTGTAAACAGCTAAAATAACAAAACTTGTGTCACTGTCCAAATATTTCTGGCCCTAACTGTACATAGTCCTGTATATAAAGTGTGACCCTAACATACACATCATCTTATATACAGTGTGACACGTACATAGCCCCTTGTATATACAGTGTGACCCTCACATACATAGCCCCCTGTATATACAGTGTGACCTTCACATACATAGCCCCCTGTATATACAGTGTGACCCTCACATACATACAGAATGACACACATAGCCCTGTATATAGAGTGTTACCCTAACCTACATACCATCTTATATACAGTATGACCCTCACACACATACAGAATGACACACATAGCCCTGTATAGAGTGTTACCCTAACCTACATACCATCTTATATACAGTATGACCCTCACATTCATACAGAATGACACACATAGCCCTGTATAGAGTGTTACCCTAACCTACATACCATCTTATATACAGTATGACCCTCATACACATACAGAATGACACACATAGCCCTGTATAGAGTGTTACCCTAACCTACATACCATCTTATATACAGTATGACCCTCATATACATACAGAATGACACACATAGCCCTGTATAGAGTGTTACCCTAACATACATACCATCTTATGTACAGTGTGACCCTCGCATACATACAAAATGAAAGACATAGCCCTGTATATAGAGTGCTACCCTAACATACATACCATCTTATATACAGTATGACCCTCACATACATACAGAATGACACACATAGCCCTGTATAGAGTGTTACCCTAACATACATACCATCTTATATACAGTATGACCCTCACATACATACAGAATGACACACATAGCCCTGTATAGAGTGTTACCCTAACATACATACCATCTTATATACAGTATGACCCTCACATACATACAGAATGACACACACATACATAGTCCTGTATATAAAGTGTGACCCAACATACATACCATCTTATATACAGTGTGACCCTCACATACATAGCCCTGTATATACAGTGTGACCCTCACATACATAGCTCTGTATATACTCGCCGGCTGTCATCAGAGCGGACAGCCGGCGAGCACAGGAGCGACATCCCGGGGAGGAGGAGAGCAGGGGCGGGCCTGACACTAACCCCGTCCACACATCCAGGGAGCAGAGGAGCGAAATTCCGGGGAGGAGGAGAGTGGGGGCGGGGCCTGACACTAACCCCGCACACACAGCCGGGGGGGAAGCGCAAGCAGGGCAGGAGGAGCCGGGGGAGGGGGGGGGAAGCACGAGCAGGGCAGGAGGAGCAGGGGGGTGGAAGCGAAGGCAGGGCAGGAGGAGCGGAGGGGTTAGAGGAGAGGCGCGCGGCGGGCAATATTTGATTTCACGCGCCGCTCGGCTCATTTGCATACGCTGCGCTTATTGGCCGCCGCGTCTGCCGGCGACCAATGAGCGCTAGCGCGCGATTTCGGCATCAGACAGACGCGATTAGGAGATTATATAGTAGATGAGACTGCACATAGCCATGTATATACAGCATAATCCCCCACACAGCCCCCTATATACAGCATAATCTCTCACATAGCCCCTACAGTGTAATGCTCCAAATAGCCCCCATATATAGTGTGAGCTTCCACATAGCTTCTTACATACAGTATGATGCTCCACATCGCCCTGCATATACAGTATGAGCCACATAAAGCCCTGTATATACAACATAATCTCCCCACATTGCCCTGTACATACAGCATAATTTTCCACATAGACTCCTATATACAGTATAAACTCCCACATAGCCGCTATATACAGTATGAGGATCCACATAGCCCTGTATATACATAATAATCCCAGACACAGTCCCTATATACATTTTAAGATCCCCCATAGCCCCCTATATACAGTATGCGGCTCAACATAGCCCCTATATACAGTGTGAGCCCCCACATAGCATCCAATGTACAGCAGGAGGCTCCACATAGCCTCACATATACAGTATGAGCCCCATATAGCCCCTATATACAGTATGAATCCCCACATAGCCTCCTATATACAGTATAAGCTACCATACAGCCCTATATATAGAGTATGAGGCTCCACATAGCCCCTATATACTATGTGAGTCCCCACACAGCACCCTATATACATTATGGTGTTCGACATAGCGCTGCATATTCAGTATGAGGCCCACATAGCATCCTATAAACAGTATATTGCTCCAAATAGCCCTGCGTATTCAGTATGAGCCTTACATAGTCTTCTATATACAGTATGAGCCCCACATAGCCCCCTATATACAGAATGAGCCCCCACATAGTTCTCTATATACAGTATAAGCCCCACATAGTCCTCTGTATACAGTATGAGCCCCTCTCTATACAGTATGACATTCCATATTGCCTGCTATATACAGTTTTAACTCTCACAAAGCCCCTATATACTGTATGAGCCTTCACATAGCCTCCTTTATATATCATGAGCCCTCACATAGCCCCTATGTAAACAGTACGAACCCCCACAAAACCCCTCTATATACAGTGTGAGCCCCCATATAGCACCCTATGTACAGTAGGAGCCCCACATAGCCCTTATATGTACAGGCACACATCTCACATAACATCACATACTCCCCTCCCTTCCATTTCCCTGATGTGTGCTTTGCGTCTGTCTCCAGTGTACTGATATGGCATCATCAACTCCTCTGTCTCATCCTCCCACAGTGATAATAATAATCTTTATTTATATAGCGCCAACATATTCCGCAGCGCTTTACAATTCAGAGGTTCACGTACAAACAGCCATAAGTAACATTTGTCAAGGAATACAATAATTAAAGCACAATAATGAGAGCCCTACTCATAAGAGCTTACAATCTACAATGAGGTGGGGGTGACACAGAGTACAGGGGCTTATTTACAATGATGGTGCAGCCAACTTAAGGAAGTGGGGAATAGATAAGAGCTGCATGAGTGGTCACCAGCCATTCTTTGTACAGTGTTTTGTGTCTGGTGGAGTGAATAAGGCCATGTCTGAGGGACTTTGACTAGGGGGAATATGGGCCACCCTAAAGAGATGTGCTTTTAGGAAACTATATAAGTTGTATGTAAGATGATACACGATAGACAGAGATAAGTGTAGAGAGGTAGGAGGTGCTGCATTGTGAAGAGCTTTGTGGGTGAGAATAGGCAAATTGAATTGGATCCTATAGTGTATGGGCAGCCAGTGCAATGACTGGCACAGAGCGGAAGCATCCGAGTAACGGTTAGCCAGATAGGTGACCCTGGCCGCCGCATTAAGGATGGACTGGAGAGGGGAGAGTCTAGTGAGGCGGAGGCCAATTAATAGAGAATTACATTAATCAAGGCGGGAGTGGATCAGGGCCATGGCGAGGGGTTTTGTTGTTTCCATGGTGAGAAAGGGGCTGATTCTACAGATGTTCTTCAGGTGTAAGCGGCAAGAGCGGGCGAGAGATTTTATATAGGAGATAAAGGAGAGATCGGTGTCAAATGTAACACCCAGACAGCGAGCCTGCTGCCTAGTGATTGGTGGAAGCCGGAGCTGACAGCTCTCTTCTCCTCCAATGTCTTTGCTGCTATCAGTATCTTCAGGATGTAGATAGTGGTGATATCGGACACAGGTGGTGGATGGCACAGTGTGGCCCTCAGACCGCCGGTATCAGCCCTCTGTTTCAGTCTGGGGGCCGCACTTTGCCACCTCTGCTCCACAGTGATTTTTTTACACACCAGACTTATTTTATTTCCTCCGAACTTTGTTTTCTTTTATCAGAACTTGCAACGTTTCGCTCTAAAAAGGCAAAAATGTCAACAAAGGCAAAGCTTTTTTTTTTTGTTTTAATGTATTTTGCACAAATGAAATCCTGACTCCACCTGTGTCATTAGGAAGAATTGGACCAAACAAAAAGCCAATAAACAGCAGATGACAAAATCCTGAGACATGAAGAGTCAGACACAGATTCTATTGGAATGTTGGGGAACTTTGGACTTCACGACAGTCATAATAATCATTTTATTGTATAGCGCCAACATATTTCACAGCACTTTACAATTCAGAGGGTTTTCAATACACTATAATACTATATAATAATATAATACAGTACAACATAATGATATAATACAGTACAACATAATGATATAATACAATACAGACAATATGAGACAATACAAAAAGAAAAAAATAATCTGAAACCATGTGGAGTGAGATCCCAGCTCGCAAGCTTAAAATTTAGGAGGAAATAGGGGAGGCACAAAAGGTAATGGTAAAAAGTGCCGTCATATATGGTCCAGCCATCAATATAATAGATAGGGGATTCACATAATGCTGTATGAACCGTACACCAGCCAGGATATGTACAAGTATACATAAAGAGCTCTATAGTGCATGGGGGGTGTAGAAAGATGACACAAGAGGCCAGATTTGGGGAAGGACAGGATGCGAGTAATTAGATGATGTGAGGAGATACACCTTCTCATTCAAAGAGTTTTCTGCATTTTCATGACTATGAAAATTGTAGATTCACACTGAAGGCATCAAAACTATGAATTCAGGCTGGGTTCACATTCGCGGACCCCTCCGCAGCGTTCTGCGGAGGGGTCCACAATGTGACCGCAGCGGCCGCGAGCTCCTATCTTTATAAAGGGAGCGCACGGTGCTGAGCTTGACAGCGCAGGACCGTGCACACCCATTCACTCCCATATGTGATCTGTGCGCAGGCAGATGCCTGCGCACAGATCACACAGTCTCGTCAGCACCAGGGACGCGAAATGTTGCGTCCCTGGTGCGGGCGGGAGTGTGTGATTTGTGCGCAGGCTTCCGCCTGCGCACAGATCACGTATGGGAGTGAGTGGGTGCGCACTGTCCTGCGCTGTCAAGCGCAGGACCGTGCATCCCCATTCTGAACATAGGGGCTTGCGCTGGCTGCGCACACATGGCGATTCCCCTCCGCAGAGATGCTTAACACTTGTTGGCCCTTTTGCCTTATACTGTGAGGCTGGTGGTTGGGGCCTGTACTCTTGGACCTAGGAGGGAGTGGGAAGTGTCAAAGAGTTGCTTAGGATTGTTGGCTAGTGATGTGATAGGGTGTAATAGTTGCTTGTTTGGAGAGGTAAAGGTCGGCGTTATACGCTTCCAGAATTAACTTATAATAGATGAAATCTTTGGCCAGGTTGGATTTTCTCCAGAGACGTTCTGCGCACCTGGAGCAACGCTGGAGAAACCGTGTTTGCAGCGTGTGCCAGGATTTCTGCTGTCGGTGCCGAGTTGTTCTAAGTTTAGAAGGTGCAGCTTCATCCAGGGCACTTTGCAGTGTTTCATTATAGAGTTTTAGAGCAGAGTCATCACATGAGAGGGAGGAGATAGGGGCCAGTGAAGACTGTAAAATCTTTATAAGATTCTGGGTGTTAATGGCACGTATATTCCTATAGGTGAATGAGTTGGGGGTGTCCTTGATGGGTTGACAGGTCTTGACTGACTATGCAAGAAGATTGTGGTCAGAGGGGGGGAGATGGGAATTAGTAAAATCAACAGTCAAGCTTTATTGACATTGTTTAGCGCTGACATTAACCCTGTCCTCTATGTTTCTTTGTTTTTCAGATCCGCGGTTCTCCTCCCATCCTCCACGACAGCACTACAGGAGGTTGCCTCTTGGCCCTAATAGGGGCAGGAAAGACAAAGAGGTTAAATAGCCCCTCCCACCTCCAACCACTAGTGTTTCATGTCCCTTTGGGGCACACAGAGGTTCTCCTGAGGGCTGCTGGGCGATTGTGCGCTGCTCCTTCCTCCCGGCCACTCCTGATCTCTCGCCCTCCGACGCCTGAAGGCTGAGCTAGGCGGGTGTTTCAGGGCCGGTGTGTTCCTGAGTCCCACCACTCTCCCCCTCAGGGCGCGGTGGATGTGCGGGGTTTGACACCCGGATCTGACGTCAGGCGCCTTTCGCGCATCACTTCCGGGGACGCAGCCGCGGTGGCTGTGCCTCGCTGGGCCGGCCAAGAGTGACTGGGATTCATCATTTCCGTTGGGCACGGCTGCGGTGGAACGCAGCTGGACCACACGCCGCAGTGTGTTACGTGCCTCCTTGTTGTGCTCTCTGCTCAACGTTCGCAACAGGTGGAGGGGGAGGAACACACAGGTGTTTGGGCGCAGACATCACGGTTCCAGGTGATAAGGACCCCTGATGACGACACCACTCAGGTAGGAGTATTGCGGCACTCTGTCTCTGACTGTCCCTGAAGGTGTATCGATGGCTGCAGATGCAGAGCCTTGCGCCCCCTCTGTCCTTGTGAGTAGACACTGGGTGCGAGGTATATGTTCCCATAAGGGGTCTCGTCCTCATTCCTTCTCTCCCTGTGGTTTATTTCAGGGAGGCAAGGAACAGGCACAGAAGTCCAAATCATCTTCCTCCAGACGGTGTGGAGTCTGTAGCAAGAAGCTGTCTCCCATCCGCACGAAGCTCTTATGCCCCGCCTGCACGGAGAAAGTCATGGGAGACGAAAATCCGTCGCTCATGGAGGAGCTTAAATCACTCGTTCAGAGGGAAATTCACTCATCTTTAGGTTCTGTGACTGGGCCCCCGGCTTCTGCCACCCCGTCGCCTAAGAGGTGGAAAATTATGGATCCTGCTCCAGAAGGGTCTGACATGTCAGCTTCTGAGGAAGGCCTGGCGGATGAGTCGGATACACCCCAGGGCAATGACTGTCTCCGTCGATGTTATTTTTCCTCTGAGGATATCTCTGAGCTGGTCTCGTCTGTCCGGACCACAATGGGATTAGTGGAGGAAGAAGCTTCATACTCTATTCAGGATATCATGTTCGGGGGCTTGCGCTCGAAAAAACAACTGCCGTGTTTCACGTACATGATAGCTTGAGGGATATGGTCCTGGATGAGTGGAGGCGTCCGGAAAAGCGATATGTGCTCCCAGGAGGGATGAAAAACCAGTTCCCGATGGATTTGTCAGTGTCCAAACTCTGGACGGAGGTGCCGCGTGTGGATGTGCAGATAGCTAAAGTCGCCAACAAAACCACGTTGCCTCTTGAAGACTCATCACAGTTAAAAGATCCGATGGATCGTAAGGCTGATAGCTTACTGAAAAAATCCTGGGAGGTCTCATCCTGGTTGTTAACAGCTAATGTCACTTCGACTGGTGTGGCTCGGTCCATATTCCAGTGGCTGGACCAATTGCAGACCCATGTGGAGGGCGAAACACCGAGAGAAGACTTGCTGGCTTCCATACCACTCCTGCTGAAGGCCACTAGTTTCCTTGCAGATGCGTCGGCTGAGTCCATCAGGGTTGCAGCCCGGAATATGGTCCTCTCCAATACCACCAGAGGAGCCGTCTGGCTTTGATCTTGGTCGGGTGATATGACATCTAATTGTAAGCTCTGTTCTCTTCCCTTCCATGGGGGATATGTGTTCGGCCAGGTCATTGACCAGCTTTTTGAGAAAGTCTCCGAGAAGAAAGGCTTACCGGAACCTAAGGCGCAGCCGAAGTCTTTTCGGCCTCCGCAGGATCGGGAGTGACACCATTCCGGTGGGGGAGGCTGTCCCACTTCCTCCCCCAATGGCTGCAGATTACGGTTTGCCCCGTCATCCTCCAGATCATTAGGCAGGGGATGCAAATCCGGTTCTCTTCCCCCCCCCCCCCCCCCCCCCCCCCCACTCATTACACGGTGACCACTCTGTCCTCTCCAAGGTTACAATCTTCTCTTTGGATAGAGGTACAGAGTCTGCTTCAGATGGGTGCTGTTGTTTCGTTTTCCACGGGGGAGGTAGGAGAGGGCCACTATTCGCGCCTCTTTCTGGTTCCGAAGCCAGATGGTTCTTACCGCACCATTATCAATCTCCGGTCTCTGAACTCTCGGGTGGTTTAGTTCCGTTTCAAAATGGAATCTCTCAGATCTACCGTTCCACTGATCGGGAAGGATTTTGTGACGGCGACGGTGGACCTGCAGAATTCTTACTATCACATTCTCATCCATCCTGCGGATCAACGGTTGCTCCGGTTTGCAGTCTGGTTCCAAGGACAGGTCCGTCATTTCCAATTTCGGGTACTGCCGTTCAGCCTGTCCTCAGCCCCTCGAATGTTCACAAAGGTTATGGCAGAGGTCATGGCACAACTTCCTGATCACGGCTTCCTCCGAGAGTCTTCTACAGGCGCAGATCCAGGAGCTACTCCAGATCTTTTGTTCCCTGGGCTGGTTGGTGGCTCTTACAAAGTCGAGCCTGTGTCCATCCCGGAGGAAGGTGTTCCTAGGATGTCTGCTGGACTCAGGCAGGCAGATGAGTTTTCTTCCCTCAGAAAAGTGTATTCTCCTTCAAGGCAAGCTTCGCTCTCTCCTTCGCTGTCGCAGGGTCTCTATTCGCACTGCAATGTCCGCCCTGGGGTCCATGACTGCCTGCATTCCCATGGTTCCATGGACTCAAGCGCACTCGAGGGTGCTTCAGTCACACATCCTCGCCCGCTGGAACGGTCTTCAGTCAGGCCTCGATGCCAAGATCCTGTTGCCTCCGGTGGTCCTTCAGTCCCTCCAGTGGTGGTTGGATCCCATTTCTATGGTGCCATGGACCGCAGTGTGAAGCCTCATGGGCCGCGTGGTTGAGACCCCTGCTCTACAGCATCAGAGAACTCCATGGCCGAGTCATCACTCAACTTTTCCTTCACCTTGTGATTCTTGTTGCTGTTATTTTTGCACAAGATTCCTCACTATAGCGGCAGCAGCAGACGGATGGAAAATTGTGAATAAGGATGAAAGCTCATTTTTTTTTATCTTTTACTCTATTTGAATATTTTTAGATCAACTCCGTCCTCCTCTTCCTCACCATCACACCTGCCCCCTCCGTCCTCCACCTCACCATCACACCTGCCCCCTCCGTCCTCCTTTTCACCATCACACCTTCCCCTCTGTCCTCCACCTCACCATAACTGCCTCCTCCGTCCTCCTCACCATCACACCTGCCCCCTCCGTTCTCCTCACTATCACACCTGCACCCTCCGTCCTCACCATAACTGGCCCCTCCGTCCTCCTCCTCACCATCACACCTGCCCCCTCCGTCCTCCTCACTATCACACCTGCCCCCTCCATCCTCCTCACCATCACACCTGCCCCTCCGTCCTCCTCACTATCACACCTGCCCCCTCCATCCTCCTCACCATAACTGCCCCTTCCGTCCTCCTCCTCACCATCACACCTGCCCCTCCGTCCTCCTCACTATCACACCTGCCCCCTCCGTCCTCCTCACCATCACAACTGCCCCCTCTGTCCTCCTCACCATCACACCAGCTCCCTCCGTCCTCCTCCTTCTCACCATAACAACTGCCTCCTCTGTCCTCCTCACAATCACAACTGCCTCCTCCTCACCATCACACCTGCCCCCTCTATCCTCCTCACCATAACAACTGTCTCCTCTGTCCTCCTCCTCAACACCACACCTGCCTCCTCCGTCCTCCTCACCATAACAACTGCCTCCTCAGTCCTCCTCCTCACCATCACACCTGCCTCCTCTGTCCTCCTCCTCCACACCATCACACATGCCCCTCCGTCCTCCTCACTATCACACCTGCCCCCTCCGTCCTCCTCACCATCACAACTGCCCCCTCCGTCCTCCTCACCATCACACCAGCTCCCTCCGTCCTCCTCCTTCTCACCATAACAACTGCCTCCTCCGTCCTCCTCACAATCACAACTGCCTCCTCCTCACCATCACACCTGCCCCCTCTATCCTCCTCACCATAACAACTGTCTCCTCTGTCCTCCTCCTCAACACCACACCTGCCTCCTCCGTCCTCCTCACCATAACAACTGCCTCCTCAGTCCTCCTCCTCACCATCACACCTGCCTCCTCTGTCCTCCTCCTCCACACCATCACACCTGCCCCCTCCGTCCTCCTCACCATCACACCTGCCCCCTCCGTCCTCCTCACCAACACAACTGCCCCTCCGTCCTCCTCACCATCACAACTGCCCCCTCTGTCCTCCTCACCATCACAACTGCCCCCTCCGTCCTCCTCACCATCACATCTGCCTGCTCTGTCCTCCACACCATCACACCTGCCCCCTCCGTCCTCCTCACCATAACATCTGCCTCCTCCCTCCTCCTCACCATCACACCTGCCTGCTCTGTCCTCCTCCTCCAAACCATCACACCTGCCCCCTCCGTCCTCCTCACCATCACACCTGCCTCCTTCGTCCTCCTCACCATCACAACTGCCCCCTCCGTCCTCCTCACCATCACAACTTCCCCCTCCGTCCTCCTCACCATCACACCTGCCCCCTCCGTCCTCCTCACCATCACACCAGCTCCCTTCGTCCTCCTCCTTCTCACCATAACAACTGCCTCCTCCTTCCTCCTCACCATCGCACCTGCCTCCTCTGTCCTCCTTCTCCTCACCATCACACCTGCCACCTCCGTCCTCCTCACCATAACAACTGCCTCCTCCGTCCTCCTCCTCACCATCACACCTTCCCCCTCCATCCTCCTCCTCACCATCACACCTGCCCCCTCTGTCCTCCTCCTCACCATAACTGCCCCCTCTGTCCTCCTCCTCACCATAACTGCCCCCTCCGTCCTCCTCACCATCACACCTGCCCTCTCCGTTCTCCTCACTATCACACCTGCCCCCTCAGTCCTCCTCACCATAACTGCCCCCTCCATCCTCCTCCTCACCATCACACCTGCCCCCTCCGTCCTCCTCACCATCACACCAGCTCCCTTCGTCCTCCTCCTTCTCACCATAACAACTGCCTCCTCCTTCCTCCTCACCATCGCACCTGCCTCCTCTGTCCTCCTTCTCCTCACCATCACACCTGCCACCTCCGTCCTCCTCACCATAACAACTGCCTCCTCCGTCCTCCTCCTCACCATCACACCTTCTCCCTCCATCCTCCTCCTCACCATCACACCTGCCACCTCTGTCCTCCTCCTTACCATAACTGCCCCCTCCGTCCTCCTCACCATCACACCTGCCCCCTCCATCCTCCTCAATTTCACACCTGCCCCCTCCATCCTCCTCCTCTTCACCATCTTCTTTCCATCTAGGCATTTCATCTGGAAGGGCCCCGAAATGTGGAGGGGGATTTTCTGAGTTGTGAGGACAACCTGCCGGGCGAATGGAGTCTCCATCCAGACGTGTTTCGGGAATTGACCACAATCTGGGGATGTCCAGAGGTGGATTTGCTCACCAGTCATCAGAACGCACAGGTAGTGTGATACTTTTCTCTACGCCAGGACGGGTACTGTTTGGCTGTAGACGCTCTTGCTCACCCTTGGCGGTTCAACCTAGTTTTCGCCTTTCCTCCGGTCCCTCTCTTGCCACGAGGGTACTCCAGAAGATCAGAACAGACCACGTTCTTTCGATTCTCCTCGCTCCTTACTGGCCTTGGCGGAGCTGGTTTGCATTGCTCAATCAAATGTTGACGGCTGCACCGATTCAGCTTCCCCTCCGGTGGGACCTTCTACGGCAGGGACCCATCGTCCGACCAGAGCTGGACCGTCTCTGCCTAACGGCCTGGCTTATTCTCCTTCAAGGCAAGATTCGCTCTCTCCTTCGCTTGCGCAGGGTCTCTATTCGCACTGCAATGTCCGCCCTGGGGTCCATGACTGCCTGCATTCCCATGGTTCCATGGACTCAAGCGCACTCGAGGGTGCTTCAGTCACACATCCTCGCCCGCTGGAACGGTCTTCAGTCAGGCCTCGATGCCAAAATCCTGTTGCCTCCGGTGGTCTTTCAGTCCCTCCAGTGGTGGTTGGATCCCGTTTCTATGGTGCCATGGACCGCAGTGTGAAGCATCACGGGCCGCGTGGTTGAGACCCCTGCTCTACGGCATCAGAGAACTCCATGGCCGAGTCATCACTCAACTTTTCCTTCATCTTGTGATTCTTGTTGCTGTTATTTTTGCACAAGATTCCTCACTATAGTGGCAGCAGTAGACGGATGGAAAATTGTGAATAAGGATGAAAGCTCATTTTTTTTATCTTTTACTCTATTTGCATATTTTTAGATTAACTCCGTCCTCCTCTTCCTCACCATCACACCTGCCCCCTCCGTCCTCCACCTCACCATCACACCTGCCCCCTCCGTCCTCCACCTCACCATCACACCTGCCCCCTCCGTCCTCCTTTTCACCATCACACCTTCCCCCTCTGTCCTCCTCCTCACCATCACACCTGCCCCCTCCATTCTCCTCACTATCACACCTGCCCCCTCCGTCCTCCTCACCATAACTGGCCCCTCTGTTCTCCTCCTCACCATCACACCTGCCCCCTCCGTCCTCACTATCACACCTGCCCCCTCCATCCTCCTCACCATCACACCTGCCCCCTCCGTCCTCCTCACTATCACACCTGCCCCCTCATTGCATTGCTCAATCAAATGTTGACGGCTGCACCGATTCAGCTTCCCCTCCGGTGGGACCTTCTATGGCAGGGACCCATCGTCCGACCAGAGCTGGACCGTCTCCGCCTAACGACCTGGCTTCTGAATGTGAGCTTCTGAGATGGCGAGGTCTTTCAGGCAAGGTGATTGCTACCCTGAGAGGTAGTAGTAAGCCGGTTACAAATGCCATCTATGCCAAGGTGTGGAAAGTCTATCATTCCTGGTGCGGGTCGTCCCCTCCGGATCCCTTCCGGCCTAACATTGCCTCCATTCTCAATTTCCTGCAAGATGGCCTGGATAAGGGTTTGCGCCCTAGTTCCCTCAAGGTCCAAGTGTCAGCCCTCAGTACCTTTTTTGATCGATCCTTGGCTGACCATCCCTGGATCCAGCGGTTCATGAGAGCAGCGACCCGTCTTTGTCCGCGTAGAATCAACTCTTGTCCTCCGTGTGGTGTTGACTGGTCTAGCTGGTTCTTCGTTTGAGCCGTTATCATCCCTGTCCTTGTGCAAACTGTCCTGGAAGACGGCGTTTCTGGTAGTCATTACGTCAGCAAGACGAGTTGGGGAGCTCCAGGCCCTGGCCATTACTGAACCTTATCTCCGGGTCCTGGACGATTGCCTGATCCTCAGGCTCGATCCTGCCTTCCTTCCGAAAGTCTCATCGGATTTCCATCATTTCCAAGAGATTGTGTTGCCCTTGTTCTGTCAGAACCCTGCTAATGACCGGGAACGGGAGTTTCATATGCTGGACGTTCGTCGGGCAGTGTTGTCTTATCTTCAGCTGACGCGTCCCTGGCATTTGGACAATGCCCTTGTTCATCCAATACAGGGGTCGCAATAAGGGAAAGAAGGCTTCAAGGAGTACCATCGCAACATGGCTTAAACGTGCTATCGCGGAAGCGTTATCCTGTCAGTCTCGGTTCCTCCCCTCCACCTGAAGGCGCATTCCACGCGGGCGGTGTCTGTCTCCTGGGCCGAGAGGGCGGATGCTTCCATCGAGCAAATCTGCAAAGCCGCCACCTAAGCATCTATTCATACCTTTACCAAGCATTATCGTCTGGATGTCCTGAGACGTGTGGATCTGGGCTTTGGAAGGAAAGTGCTTCAAGCCGTGGTCCTACCCTAGGAGATTTAGAGTAATTCCCTCCAAATTTTTTTGCGTTTTTTCTCTTTCTACTGGTGTAAGTATGCCTTGGAACTTCTTTTCCGTTGGTCCTTGATACACACTGATGGTTGGAGGTGGGAGGGGCTATTTAACCTCTTTGTGGTTCCTGCCCCTATGGGCCAAGAGGCAACTCCTGTAGTGCTGTTGTGGAAGATTCCCCGAAAGAGAATTACCCGTAAGTCTAATTCTGTTTTTTTTCAGATCCGTGGTTCTCAGGCAGAAACCCTCCTTGACCAGGTGGCGTTTACCTGTCAGTACAATATGGCGAAATTCAGCACCAGAGAGAGGAAGCACCGGCTGCACGGAGACCCGAGATAATGCTGCACCTGGAGCAGGAGGCCGCCATCCTTACCCAGCTACATCCGCTATCACAGATCCAGATCTACAGACAGGTGAGACGGACAAACGTTCTCTCCTGACAGACACAATCAGACACAATCTGACATGTTGGTATGATGTCTCGGGTCAGTACTATATGGTAACACTGACGTGTCGGTATCATGTCTCGGGTCAGTACTATATGGTAAAACTGACGTGTTGGTATGAAGCCTCGGGTCAGTACTATATGGTAACGCTGACGTATTGGTATGATACCTCGGGTCAGTACTATATGGTAAAACTGACGTGTTGGTATGAAGCCTCGGGTCAGTACTATATGGTAACGCTGACGTATTGGTATGATACCTCGGGTCAGTACTATATGGTAACACTGAGGCGTCGGTATGATGTCTGGGGTCAGTACTATATGGTAACACTGAGGTGTCGGTATGATGTCTGGGGTCAGTACTATATGGTAACACTGAGGTGTCAGTATGATGTCTGGGGTCAGTACTATATGGTAACACTGAGGTGTCGGTATGATGTCTGGGGTCAGTACTATATGGTAACACTGAGGTGTCAGTATGATGTCTGGGTCAGTACTATATGGTAACACTGATGTGTCGGTATGATGCCTCGGGTCAGTACTATATGGTAACACTGAGGTGTCAGTATGATGTCTTGGGTCAGTACTATATGGTAAAACTGACGTGTTGGTATGAAGCCTCGGGTCAGTACTATATGGTAACGCTGACATATTGGTATGATACCTCGGGTCAGTACTATATGGTAACACTGATGTGTCGTTATGATGTCTCGGGTCAGTACTATATGGTAACACTGATGTGTCGGTATAATGCCTTGTGGTCAGTACTATATGGTAACACTGACGTGTCGTTATGGTGTCTTGGGTTAGTACTATATGGTAACACTGACTTGTCGGAATGATGTCTCGGGTCAGTACTATCTAGTAACACTGACCTGTCGGTTTGATGCCTCGGGTCGGTACTATATGATAACACTGACGTGTCAGTATGATGTCTCAGGTCAGTACTATATAATAATACTGACTTTTTGGTATGATGCCTCGGGTCAGTACTATATGGTAACACTGACGTGTCGGCATGATGTCTCGGGTCAGTACTATCTAGTAACACTGACGGGTCGGTATGATGCCTCGGGTCGGTATTATATGATAACACTGACGTGTCGGTATGATGTCTCGGGTCGGTACTATATGATAACACTGATGTGTCGGTATGATGCCTCGGGTCAGTACTATATGGTAACACTGACGTGTCGGTATGATGTCTCGGGTCAGTACTATATGATAACACTGACGTGTTGGTATGATGTCTCGGGTCAGCACTATATGATAACACTGACGTGTTGGTATGATGTCTCGGGTCGGTACTATATGATAATACTGAAGTGTCGGTATCCGGCTTGGCGATGGGGTGAAAGAACCCGTATAGGGACGGTAGGGAGATCAGGGCACAGTGCCAGGTGAGAGCAGGAGGTGTCGTTTCTCCCGTTCCCTACGATCAGGGTCCCCTTGTTGTATTCGTTCCCCCGTGTGTTTTACCGTCTGTGGTTGTGTGTAGTGCGCCGGACACTGTTGGTCTCTACGCCACTGTCACACACTGTTCCTGGGTGTCTCCCCACGCCCAGTGTGACACCCAGCCCTTATGTTACCGTCACACGGGGAGACCTCGGTGGCGATGGTAAGGGCAATCTCATGAACGCGCACATCGCCGCGGCATCACTGGTGAGATGTCACACGTACCAATCTCTCCGGCAACCATGGACGATCCACCGATTCCGGAATCGCCTGAACCCTACCTGAAGCGATGTCTGTTTTTCAGATCTCCGTGTCACACAGTACAACCTCACCGGCAATGTGGGTGTTCTTTTTGATGGCGCATAGGAGGAAGGCGTGCCACACTGTGTCCGTGCCCCTACGACTCGGATTGGTGTTCCGAAGTGCGTTCCCATTGGTCAGCTTCTCCAACTCTGATGCCATCTTAAGTTATGCCTTGGACTTGCAGAGCATTTCGGAAGTACAGTGCGCGTGCTGATTCCTGCCTTTCCACACACAATGCGTAGTCGACAAATTCTGCCACAGTTTGAATTGTGTCTGTCACTAGTTATGATTATATTTACGACTATGGGGACGTGTAGTGGTTTATAGTGTCCATATGTGTATGTCAACTATGGTACCTGTTGCACATGTGTCTGAAGACATGTATGTGTTTGGCAGATTAGCAATGTTGTTATCCAGGTGACAAGAAAGTGTCCATGTCTGAACACAGCAGCATGTCCAAATACATTAAACTGACCAGGGATTCACATCCAGTATAGAATGGTGACCAAATGATGGCTCCAGTCTCCAGCACATTTGCAGTCACTGCTACATATTCGATGCTATGTCCTTTGGGTCTCTGATACCTCCGTGGCTGCAATGATGTTCTTTGCTATGTATTGTAGTCCTAATAAAATTAATCACACCATTTTTTGTCATGATATTTATGTAATGTCACAATAATCGTATTTTTCTACCAATGTATGTCATTGCAAATATGACCCATTTATGAGGTTAGTGTTGCTTAAATACTGCATTCCTCCCACGATGTTTGTTTTTCTTTTTTGGGGGGTGTCCTTCTATACTTTTAAAGAGGTAAAAGGCTTAGGGCTACACTGACATCAAAGGGAATGTGACCAGAAATAACCAGAAAGGTTTCATGTAAATTTTTTGTCCTTATTAACATGTATCCATCTGCTTTTTATCAAACTTTACTTTCCAAACGCGCAAATTTAAAAAAAAAATTGAAAAAAATTATGGTGAACATAACGGAAGACAAGAAAGATTCATTAAGTTTTGCCCAATAACCAATGTGGCCAAGAAGTAGGGCAATCCATCCACAAGCATAATAAACAGAGCAGGAATGAGTGTTAACCGAATGTAAGTGTGATTGCACAGCTGGTAACATATTTTGCCTTGTCAATATATGGCATTGGTCATGTTAGCAGACAGAACCATAATGTGGCGACAACCAAGGAGCTTAAGCTAACAAGTCACAGTTGGCTGAGTGTTTAGTGTCGGCTAACATAAAAGTTTTCATTGACCATGGATTCTGTCCATGTATCAAAATATGCATAATAATGGAACATCTTGTTATTTTAAATTGCAATCATCACACCAAACTTGATGGGTAATGGCAAAGAATAGTGTTAGGACCCCTGTTCCCTTCACAGGGGTCCATAATGTAAAGGATATTGGAGGTACAAAAACAGTTTTTAAAACAAAAACACATTAAAACACACAAGCAATGGCTGGAGCCACCTGCAGGGGTGGCTGAGCATCTGAAGCACAGACACTACACCAAGTCATGTTGCCCTGCCACGGTCCTGGCACCATTGAAATAGGAGCAGTAGCTGTCTCTGCTGGCCCTGGCATCCTGCTGAACATCGCCCAGGCTTAACAGCTGTCCTGGGTCGTTGGCACGCCAATCACCCGGCATAACTTCCAGGCGTGTATGATGCAGTAACCCTACGACGCAGAAAGTTATGAAGCACACAACACGCCATCACTACTACATCTATAGATTCCAGTTTCATATTCAGAGGCATATGAAACAAGCGAAATCTATTGGCCATGATCCGAACTCAATTTCAACTACACGACGTGCCCGGGATAGCCTGTAGTTGAAAATGCGCTGCTCAGGGGTAATATTCCTCTGGGGATATGGCCTTAGTAGGTTTGCATGAAGTGGAAATGCTTCATCCCACACAAAGATGATAGGGAAGAAAATGGTGTGTCACAGTCCACGCTGCCACGATCATCCACTCCAAAGAGAAACACGTGAAGATGGAACTTTCAACGAAATATTTTATTTCCTCCTGCCTCCTACGCGTTTCGGTGCCCTCCTGGCACCTTCCTCAGGGATACCTGCCAGGAGGGCACCGAAACGCGTAGGAGGCAGGAGGAAATAAAATATTTAGTTGGAAGTTCCATCTTCACGTGTTTCTCTTTGGAGTGGATGATCGTGGCAGCGCGGACTGTGACACACCATTTTCTTCCCTATCATCTGATGTTTCTCCACACTTGTGTGGATGGTGGAAGTCCTGCAGCGGCTATCTGGTAATAATCATCTAAAACGCCTTCAAGCCAGTTGTGGGTTACACAACTGCCCCAGGTGAGTGAATCCCTGTTTTCACCGCTTATACACTCAGTGCCACATTGATAGGGCACTATTGCGCCTCTTGTTCCCCCCACTTTTTTTATCTTCATCCCACACAAAGGCAAAGTTCAGATGTTCAGTCATGACATCATTTGAAGGCAAGTTTAGCCGACCACTCCGAAGGTCTTGGGCAAAAAAGGTCTAGCCAAACACACCCCCATCAGACACACGACCGTTTAGCCCCACATCCACGTAAAGAAATTCATAATGTGCATTGACGAGGGCCATAAGGACCACACTGAAGTACCCTTTATAGTTAAAAAAAAAGGACCCGCTGTTGGGGGGTTGTGTGATCCGCACATGCTTGCCATCCAATGCCCCCTCCGCAGTTAGGGAATTGCCAGCTAGATTGGAATCCATGGGCGACCTCCACCCATTCTGCGGGAGAGGATGGGAAGGGCATATAGGATGTGATTAGGCTCCTCACAATGGCCTCACATGTTTCGGGGATTAGGTGGCTCATCAGGGGCCGCGAGACTGCTGCCGAGTACTGCAGGTCAGTCATCGAGCGGCCAGTTGCCAGGTACCGCAGAGTGACAGCCAACCGCTCCTCGGGTGGGACAGCCAAGCGCATGACTGTGTCCTCCCTTTCAATTAATGGGCGCACAGCTTCCAGAAAGAAGGTAAAGGTGTCCTCCGACAACCTTAAATAATTCCGAAAGTCCTGAGGACTCCTGTCCTCCATCTGCTGGATTAGTGTCATGTGGGTGAGGTTGGGCCTATTGAGGAGCCAAGGCGCACCCACATACGCCTAGGTGTACATTGTTGCCTGGCTTCATATTCTTCCTCCTGCATCATTTCCTCCTCCAGCAATGCAAAGGCAACCAGAGCTGTGGTCTCAGGATTCATTTCAGTACTTTATCTCAACCACTGTTGGTTAAAACATACGTGCGGAAATAAATCTTTTTTAAGTTGACAATCATAACAACAGCAATCATATCATTTTTTTGGACAGCCGTCACAATATCAGTTTCCAAGTACAGTTGAAAAAACAAGGGGAAAGTAAAGTGGACCATGCCCAGGGAATCCACCAAAATAGCATAGTTAACGGACCAAAGGAATGACACGTGTGTGTGGCAACGTGTGGACGCATAAGTCTGCCCACGCATGGCAAGCGGCTGAACACGGCCCTACATGTTTCCTTTTCTAATTAACGGGACCGTGGCAGCCCAAAAACAAGCGCTGTTGGGCATGTGAAAAAGGAAGGAGCAAAAATCTAAGGAAATGACAGACACGGTCATTGCGTTGCCACAAACATGAGCAAACTAAGTATGGCAAGTAAACTTCGTGCTGTATATTGAGCAACATATAGTCTCCCTTTAATTGGATTAGCTTCCAAAACAACACATGAGTAGCCATACATATGTACTGTGCCCTATCCTTGTATTGGCATGCTTATCCTACCTGAATTAGTGTTGAAATGGAAAATGGGATGTCCCTTGCGCCGCAAATTATGGCCACGGCAAACACGTCCTGTGCTGTTCAGTGTGTGTTACCACAGTGTTTTTAAAAAAAGGTCTTTCAAGCGTCATCACAATAGCGTCACGGCAAACGTAGGTGTGACCACATTTGTAAATAAATGTACCTTAAAAAATAAACGCTGATTCTGTTACAGACGAAAAGCACACAGACCATCCACACTGCTGGCTGAGGCAAGATAAATGGACATAACCTGGGCGTTGCTGCTTAGCATAATTAGTGACGCTAATGTCTGCAGCCCCATGTCAACCAATTGGCATCGCCGCTTTGGCGGGAACACTTGCGACTACTGATTGCCGGACCACATCAGCGTTCTGATTGGTTCCTCGGACATTTTAAAGAGGCTGGACAGGCGGCTTGCACCTGTGCGTTTTGGAAATAGTCAACCTGCCTGCGGCGCCGTTCCCCACAGTGCTGTGCTTAAGTAAGTTCGGCTTTTCACATCATTGACAACAGTGTTTTTATAATTCCAAATATTTTAACTTGGATGTGCTTTGGGTCTTTCACACTGTCCACCTGTTAGCTTAGACACAAGGGTATGTGTCCTTTCAAGTCACTCACATTCCTTTGAAGTTTTTAACTGCGTTGGGATATGGTGCATGGAAATGGAGTAGCATCAGCATGGGAACAATGTGTTTTTTGCGCCCTATATGCTGGTGAACCAGTTTTGAGGCATTGTGTGATGTCACCATCCACACATGTTGCACGGACATAAATGTTGGCCTTGGTTCTATGGCATGTGTCCAATGTTTTCAATGTAATTTGCATTTTGAAAATGTGCAACCTTGGTTTTGTATTTTTGGTTTACCAAAGTTTTGGGGATTGATTTGCTTTGCGTTCATACGTATTGCACTTTAACTAGGCTCTTGTGGGATTTACCCTTTTGAAGTTACGTCTGTTCCTGACTTTCTAGAGGCCTTGGTTGGTTTGCAATGTAAGAAGGCAGATATACATCTGTGTGTGTTTCATCACATGTTTCTATGTTCTCTATTTTAGATGACTTATAACCATGATTTTATGCGGGCTTTCATCGCCCTTTATGAGGAGCAGGAATGTCTGTGGCGGCCCAAAATCCCTGCATATAAAAATAAACCAATAAAAACGGCAGCAAACTATGCGTCTTATACCTGCAATTTCATCCTGGGGAGAGCTGTGATGAAGCCATGGTGAAGGTGAAGATCAAGTCTATTCGCACCGTCTTTAAAAAAGAACATCAAAACATTCTGGATTCAAAAAGGTCTGGAGCAGCCCCTGAAGATGTCTATGTCACCAAATTGTGGTATTACGATCTCCTGTTATTCACACTTGACCAGGAGCCTCCTCGTCGGGTGTCGGACAGCAGGGCCTGTCTCGAGGCCGCATCAACCCCTTCCGAGGCCCCAAGTTCACCTCAACAGGTGTGTGTCTCTGACCTAAAATGAATCTATGTATTTCAATTTTGGGTTAGACTACCTATGGTAAAGGTAAATAGGGTTTTGAAAGGAAATTTTGGATGATAGTCATAAGTGAATGACACTGTCACTCTGCCTGCTGGACCTTTCCTGGCATAGCAAATGTCTTCAGTTTTTCCAAGGGAAGACAGTGGTACATGAATGTCCACCTTTTTTTGTTTGGCAAATACCAATAGCATAATGTAAGACCTCATTTTCATTTAGTGACCGTAATGTAATTGAGGCCTTGAAAATGTTTGCATTAGGCGTTAGCATAATGTGGAACAAAGTTTAGATTTTGCAGTGTGTAACGTGGTCTGGCAGGACACAAATACTAACTGTTGTGTTTTACTTTTGTAGTTCCAAGAGAGCTCTGAATCAACAGTACCCCACAATCCAACAGGGACACAGAGCCCACCTAGCACATCACAGGGGGATGTTGGGTTCCAGGCTGGGGCAGCCGACAGGCGGACATGGTTCAGGCCAACCCTGTGCCGACGACAACCAACCACGCCACCTTCCACCGAGCTGAGAACATGGGCCAAGAAGGTCCTCCTAAAACTAGACAGCCAACCACCCACAGGGTTTGGAATGGTGGTGAGTGAGCGGTTGAGCCAGATGGACTGTGTAACACGTAGATCTGTGGAGCGTGTCATCCACTTGGCTCTGGATGTCGGTGCCAATGCTACCATTACCCCACGGACAATTCTTCATGAGCCCCCGGAACAACCAGCACCTGCTCATTATGGGAGAGTAGCTTTGTATGGGGTGGGGCCAGGTGAGGAATTGCGGCCGAATCAAGGTTTTCCTTCCCCCCCCACAAGGCCGCCACAATATCTTTTGCGACCCATGGCTGCAGAAGGGCAGTTGTCTCGTGGTGCTGCCTTTCACGAAGAGCCCCAATACCATCAGATGTAAGCTTGGGAAGCCATTAGCTGATAAAGTGTAGGTTTATTTTTTGTGTGTCGTAATTTCCAAAAGAGGTTTTAAAGAAACCACAGCTTTTTAGTTTGTGTTTGGACTGGCAGATTGAAGTCATTTTTGCTTTAATGTTTTGAACAAGGACATTACACCATGAAGATAATGTGTTTTTTTTTAGTTGGTTGCCTTCTGTTTGTTTGTTTTTTTTAGGTAGGGACTGTCTCTTGCGGGGTTACCTTGACGTGGTGAGACAGCTTACTAAGCGTTTTTCTTGAAGAACGTATTAACCAAAACCCCTAGATGTAATTGTTTTATGTGTGCACTTTCCTTTTTTGGATCCTTTGGTGATACAACGGTGTTGCTTTGAAAAGTGTTTATTCTGTTTATTTTTGGACCACATGTGGCACACACACGTGTCGTGTGCATTTAACCTTCAACATTGACAGATGTTACTGACAACTGAGTTAGTTTTGTAAACAGTTTTAATGTTTTCAGTGGTGTCTATGAAGCAGAAAGGCCCAAAAAAACAACAACCTTAAATAAAGTGTCCCATCCAAACAGGGTTGGGCCAATAAACAGTCCAATAACAACACAAGTATAACACACAACGGTTAAGCCCCAAAATAAGTCCAAAATAGAATGTAACATTACATAACACATGGGTCTCAAGTCTTCCTTATTTGTCATCAACGGATTGGACGGCCAAATCAGAGTCCTGTAGCATATGGTGCAGCATGTTCACTGCTGCACCAATGTTTGCCACGGCCTGCTGTAGCTGTTCAAGGACATCCCTTAGTGTTGCGATCCCTATGGTGACAAAACAGCAATGTTACAAGTGTGCTTGCTTTTACATGTTTAAAGTTTTGTTAAAGGTTCGTTTATGTTCCTTGCACAGCAGAGAAGCATCAACTTGGCATCAAGACGGCTTTTAGCCTGCAAGGTGTCATTAGGGGCAGGGCGTGGCTCGGCGCTTTCATGGTTCCAATGGTATTCTGCATTCCGGTTTGGCCAAACCGCAGTCCGGTTCTGCCATCCAGTTTTGGCTAACGGCCACACATGTGCCCCCATGCAGTGAAGCTTTTCTGGACGCACATACAGCGTTTTAAGCTGGGCACAGAAAACGTGTTTGGCCACAAATCATGTGCACCGTTTAAAAGTGTCCGCCAAAGCGTTGTATGTGCGAACCCAAACAGAACATAGCATGGGGTCAGATGGAATAAAGTTTCCAAGAAAGGGACACAGTAACCGGAATCAGAATTGAGAAAACCGGCGTCCGCAGAACCTGAGGGACCATGAAAAACCAAAGAAAAGGTATTTGTAACCCTAGCCTTCATTCTGGTTTGAAGATATTTAAAATGCCGAAACGGCCAACAAATGTGGGGAAAATACATCCAAAATCAATAACTACTACATTACAGGCCAACATTGCATTTTCAACACTCTATGTATACACATTAAGATGCTGCAACAACTGATGTCACAAGACAGGTGACATTGGCTCTTGAAAGGGTCTACTTCACCTTGAATTTGCTAACCCACCAGACAAGGGCTGCCCAGCCACAGTCGGACTGATGTAGTCGGAGTCAGTTTCAAGTTTGTTGTTGTCTCACTATGCTTTTTCATTTTTAAACCTAATCTTCAACTGCCACTTAAAATGTTCACCCCATTTACCCCATATTATTTAGAGGAGGACTGTGCCAACCCGAATTAGTGAAAATAGTCATTGTTAGTCTAACATTTTGCTCAAACAATGTGTAGTTACATTTATTAAGGGCGAATTTAAGCACAGTGATTCCATTTTTGCCTTTACTCTTAAAGGAGGGCAGAATGAAGGAGTCGGCCGCAAAGTACTATTACTTTGAGTCTCACTGTTTGCCACGAAAGAGGAGTTGGTGGAGTGTGTATTTTGGTCGGTGAAAGGACTCCCCTGACCAGCATGTTGCAGCATCATCATGCCAAAATAGAGACTCATAAGCCAGCAATGTGACACTACTGGAGCTGATTCAGAGAAGTGCAATGTGTGGTTGGGACCCCGAACAGTTACAGATTGCTGGTAAATAATTGGGGACACTAAGTAACTATGATTGTGTTTGGAGCAGACTTAATACAAAGGCTGCATTCCAATGAACCAGGACCCAGGCCATAAGTGACATAAAGGGTGGCATGAGGCTCTGTGGCTTGGCATTAGGCTAATCTCACTGTTCATGGACAGATAGTGGTGTGAGTTTCCATACAGTATTTTATTGGGTTGATGTTATGTGACTTACGTTGTTCTTCAGCGGCGGGACTCTGATGTTCCGCTAGCGGCGATGGGCTCAAAGAACAATTTGTGGCCACAGATGGCAGCTCTGAATTGGGTGAAAAAATGAAAATAATTAGGCCGCTACATGCGTTAACACTATGTTACAAAGCAATTACAAGTTCAAACAGGAATGGTTTCCACGGCCCGCGCTGCTGCTTCAATAAATGTACTCCAAAGGCATTGCTTTCTCCATCTCCTTCTTTATTCCTCCACACAAACCAACGTGTTTCGGTGCAACCCTAGGGTACATTACATGCTACATACAAAATCCATTTTATATGCTTTACAAAGCGGATGTTGTTCACAGAAAACAAAAAAATCTTTCACATTCGTCATCAATGACATCACAGAGGGAGGACACCTATGTACACTATGGGAATCACACTTACACTTATGGTAAAATATAATGACAAACTGTAAAAAATAGTCACACTACATATTTACCATCCTTAATGTTCTCCAGTTTTTTACAGTTTGTCATTATGTTTTATCATCCTTAATAATGTATTATCTATGCTCTGTATCATTACCGTATATACTCGAGTATAAGCCGAGTTTTTCAGCACAATTTTTGTGCTGAAAAGTGCCCTCCTCGGCTTATACTCGAGTCACTCGGTGTTGGCTTGGGGGGCTGTGACTGGGGGCTGGAGGAGGCAGGAGAGGGCCACAGTGATTGCGGGAGGTCACGTGGGGCCGCTCATTAGTGTAATGAATATGCACTGCTTTCCCCCATCCATCAGCGGTGGGGGGAGCGGTGCATATTGCACCACACTGGCCCCCAGCAGTGATATACAGCCCCCCCTCCCTAGTACCTGGCCCCCATGCTGCGGCACACGTTAAAATAATAAACATTTTATACATTACCTTTCCGGCGACTCCTTGCTGGCACCGCCCCGTCCTCCAGTCTCCCGGCTTCTTCCTGCTTGTGCCATTACGTCATTGCTGTTGTTCCGGTCACATGACACCGGCACAAGCAGGAAGAAGCCGGGAGTCCGGAGGAGCGGTGGTGCCAGCAAGGAGTCGCTGGAAAGGTAATGTATAAAATGTTTATTATTTTAACGTGTGCCCCAGCATAGGGGCTAGATACTAGGGAGAGGGGGCTGTATACCACTGCTGGGGGCCCTGTATACCACTGCAGGGGGGCCCTGTATACCCCTGCTGAGGGGCACTGTATACCACTGCTGAGGGGCGCTATATACCACTGCTGAGGGGCGCTATATATCACTGCTGAGGGGTGCTATATACCACTGCTGAGGGGTGCTATATACCACTGCTGAGGGGCGCTATATACCACTGCTGAGGGGCGCTATATACGACTGCTGAGGGGCGCTATATACGACTGCTGAGGGGCGCTATATACGACTGCTGAGGGGCGCTATATACGACTGCTGAGGGGCGCTATATACCACTGCTGAGGGGCGCTATATACCACTGCTGAGGGGCGCTATATACCACTGCTGAGGGGTGCTATATTCGACTGCTGAGGGGCGCTATATACCACTGCTGAGGGGCGCTATATACCACTGCTGAGGGGCGCTATATACCACTGCTGAGGGGCGCTATATACCACTGCTGAGGGGCGCTATATACCACTGCGAGGGGCGCTATATACCACTGCCGAGGGGCGCTATATACCACTGCTGAGGGGCGCTATATACCACTGCTGAGGGGCGCTATATACCACTGCTGAGGGGCGCTATATACCACTGACGGGGGGGCGCTATATACCACTGACGGGGGGCTATATAACAGGATGGGGGTCTGCTGCATTTATCACCCTAGGCTTATACTCGAGTCAATACGTTTCCCTAGTTTTGGAGGGTAAAATTAGGGGCCTCGGCTTATACTCAGGTCAGCTTATACTCAAGTATATACAGTATATTACATTTTTGGGGGTTTCTTCTGATGCTACATATTTTCTGGGGTCTAAAGACCACAGATGCACCTACAAGAGTTTGGAATTACAATATTATATATTTCTACATGTATTTTGGTTGAACCTATATCAGTCAGGTAATATCTATTTTTTGCTCATATAAATAACAATCTTGAATGCCGCAGTAGGTTAAAATTGCAAGTTTCTACACAAATGCATATGAACAATGTTTTTTTTGTGTGATTTTCTGGTTCGAGCCCAGTACATGTGGACTCTTTATATTCTTTTTTTTTATATTTTGAACAGAAATAGAATATTTTTTTTTTCATTTTTGCATTATAGATGACATCATGATTCATATAAACTAAGACTAATATGGAATATAAGTGTGATTCCCATAGTGTACATAGGAGGTGTCCTCCCTCTGTGATGTCATTGATGACGAATGTGAAAGATTTTTTTGGTTTTTGTGAACTACATCCGCTTTGTAAAGCATATAAAAGAGATTTTGTATGTAGCATGTAATGTACCCTGAGGAAGGTGCGAGGGTTGCACCAATAGGCCCAACCTGACCCACATGACCCTAATCCAGCAGATGGAGGACAGGAGTCCTCAGGACTTTCGGAATTATTTAAGGATGTCGGAGGACACCTTTACCTTCTTTCTGGAAGCTGTGCGCCCATTAATTGAAAGGGAGGACACAGTCATGCGCTTGGCTGTCCCACCCGAGGAGCGGTTAGCTGTCACTCTGCGGTACCTGGCAACTGACCGCTCGATGACTGACCTGCAGTACTCGGCAGCAGTCTCGCGGCCCCTGATGAGCGACCCAATCCCCGAAACATGTGAGGCCATTGTGAGGAGCCTAATCACATCCTATATGCCGTTCCCATCCTCTCCCGCAGAATGGGTGGAGGTCGCCCATGGATTCCAATCTCGCTGGCAATTCCCTAACTGCGGAGGGGGCATTGGATGGCAAGCATGTGCGGATCACACAACCCCCCAACAGCGGGTCCTTTTTTTTTAACTATAAAGGGTACTTCAGTGTGGTCCTTATGGCCCTCGTCAATGCACAGTATGAATTTCTTTACGTGGATGAGGGGCTAAACGGTCGTGTGTCTGATGGGGGTGTGTTTGGCTAGACCTTTTTTGCCCAAGACCTTCGGAGTGGTCGGCTAAACTTGCCTTCAAATGATGTCATGACTGAACATCTGAACTTTGCCTTTGTGTGGGATGAAGCATTTCCACTTCATGCAAACCTACTAAGGCCATATCCCCAGAGGTATATTACCCCTGAGCAGCGCATTTTCAACTACAGGCTATCCCGGGCACGTCGTGTAGTTGAAATTGCGTTCGGGATCATGGCCAATAGATTTCGCTTGTTTCATACGCCTTTGAATATGAAACTGGAATCTATAGATATAGTAGTGATGGCGTGTTGTGTGCTGCATAACTTTCTGCGTCGTAGGGATACTGCATCATACACGCCTGGAAGTTATGCTGCGTGATTGGCGTGCTAACGACCCAGGACAACTGTTAAGCCTGGGCGGTGTTCAGCAGGATGCCAGGGCCAGCAGAGACAGCTACTGCTCCTATTTCAATGGTGCCAGGACCGTGGCAGGGCAGCATGAATTGGTGTAGTGTCTGTGCTTCAGATGCTCAGCCACCCCTGCAGGTGGCTCCAACCATTGCTTGTGTGTTTTAATGTGTTTTTGTTTTAAAAACTGTTTTGGGACCTCCAATATCCTTTACATTATGGACCCCTGTGAAGGGAACAGGGGTCCTAACACTATTCTTTGCCATTACCCATCAAGTTTGGTGTGATGATTGCAATTTAAAATAACAAGATGTTCCATTATTATGCATATTTTGATACATGGACAGAATCCATGGTCAATGAAAACTTTTATGTTAGCCGACACAAACACTCAGCCAACTGTGACTTGTTAGCTTAAGCTCCTTGGTTGTCGCCACATTATGGTTCTGTCTGCTAACATGACCAATGCCATATATTGACAAGGCAAAATATGTTACCAGCTGTGCAATCACACTTACATTCGGTTAACACTCATTCCTGCTCTGTTTATTATGCTTGTGGATGGATTGCCCTACTTCTTGGCCACATTGGTTATTGGGCAAAACTTATTGGATCTTTCTTGTCTTCCGTTATGTTCACCATAATTTTTTTTTTAAATTTGCGCGTTTGGAAAGTAAAGTTTGATAAAAAGCATATGGATACATGTTAATAAGGACAAAAAATTTACATGAAACCTTTCTGATTCAAATAATTTTTATTAAAGTTTTCAAGATAACAAGAAAATCAGATCAAATCATATACAGATAGAATATAATACAGTATATGGGGTTAAGTCACATTTGAGTAACAAATAAAACAAGTTAGGAATTAGGAATACAAAAAAAAAACAAAATTGTCTAAAGAGTATAAATATTAATAGCAGTCCCAAGATAATCATTTTTATTAAACCTTTCTGGTTATTTCTGGTCACATTCCCTTTGATGTCAGTGTAGCCCTAAGCCTTTTACCTCTTTAAAAGTATAGAAGGACACCCCCCAAAAAAGAAAAACAAACATCGTGGGAGGAATGCAGTATTTAAGCAACACTAACCTCATAAATGGGTCATATTTGCAATGACATACATTGGTAGAAAAATACGATTATTGTGACATTACATAAATATCATGACAAAAAATGGTGTGATTAATTTTATTAGGACTACAATACATAGCAAAGAACATCATTGCAGCCACGGAGGTATCAGAGACCCAAAGGACATAGCATCGAAGATGTAACAGTGACTGCAAATGTGCTGGAGACTGGAGCCATCATTTGGTCACCATTCTATACTGGATGTGAATCCCTGGTCAGTTTAATGTATTTGGACATGCTGCTGTGTTCAGACATGGACACTTTCTTGTCACCTGGATAACAACATTGCTAATCTGCCAAACACATACATGTCTTCAGACACATGTGCAACAGGTACCATAGTCGACATACACATATGGACACTATAAACCACTACACGTCCCCATAGTCGTAAATATAATCATAACTAGTGACAGACACAATTCACACTGTGACAGAATTTGTCGACTCCGCATTGTGTGTGGAAAGGCAGGAATCAGCACGCGCACTGTACTTCCGAAATGCTCTGCAAGTCCAAGGCATAACTTAAGATGGCATCAGAGAAGGACAAGCTGACCAATGGGAACGCACTTCGGAACACCAATCCGAGTCGTAGGGGCACGGACAAACACAGTGTGGCACGCCTTCCTCCTATGCGCCATCAAAAAGAACACGCACATTGCCGGTGAGGTTGTACTGTGTGACACGGAGATCTGAAAAACAGACATCGCTTCAGGTAGGGTTCAGGCGATTCCGGAATCGGTGGATCGTCCATGGTTGCCGGAGAGATTGGTACGTGTGACATCTCACCAGTGATGCCGCGGCGATGTGTGCGTTCATGAGATTGCCCTTACCATCGCCACCGAGGTCTCCCCGTGTGACGGTAACATAAAGGCTGGGTGTCACACTGGGCGTGGGGAGACATCTAGGAACAGTGTGTGACAGTGGCGTACAGACCAACAGTGTCCGGCACACTACACACAACCACAGACGGGATAAACACCGGGGAACAAATACAACAAGGGGACCCTGCTCGTAGGGAACGGGAGAAAAGACACCTCCTGCACTCACCTGGCACTGTGCCCTGATCTCCCTACCGTCCCTATTCTTTCACCCCATCGCCAAGCCGGATACCGACACTTCAGTATTATCATATAGTACCGACCCGAGACATCATACCAACACGTCAGTGTTATCATATAGTACTGACCCGAGGCATCATACCGACACGTCAGTGTTACCATATAGTACTGACCGAGGCATCATACCGACACGTCAGTGTTATGATATAGTACCGACCCGAGACATCATACCGACACGTCAGTGTTACCATATAGTACTGACCCGAGGCATCATACCGACACCTCAGTGTTACCATATAGTACTGACCCGAGGCATCATACCGACACCTCAGTGTTACTATATAGTACTGACCTGAGACATCACACCGACACGTCAGTGTTATCATATAGTACCGACCCGAGGCATCATACCGACACGTCAGTGTTACTAGATAGTACTCACCCGAGACATCATGCCGACACGTCAGTGTTACCATATAGTACTGACCCAAGACATCATACCAAAAAGTCAGTATTATTATATAGTACCGACCTGAGACATCATACTGACACGTCAGTGTTATCATATAGTACCGACCTGAGCATCATACCGACAGGTCAGTGTTACTAGATAGTACTGACCCGAGACATCATTCCGACAAGTCAGTGTTACCATATAGTACTAACCCAAGACACCATTACGACACGTCAGTGTTACCATATAGTACTGACCCAAGGCATCATACCGACACATCAGTGTTACCATATAGTAATGACCCAAGGCATCATACGACACATCAGTGTTACCATATAGTACTGACCCGAGACATCATAACGACACGTCAGTGTTACCATATAGTACTGACCCGAGGCATCAAAGCGACACCTCAGTGTTACCATATAGTACTGACCCGAGGCATCATACCGACACGTCAGTGTTACCATATAGTACTGACCCGAGGTATCATACCAACACGTCAGTTTTACCATATAATACTGACCCGAGGTATCATACCAATACGTCAGTGTTATCATAGTACTGACCCGAGGCTTCATACCAACACGTCAGTTTTACCATATAGTACTGACCCGAGACATGATACCTACACGTCAGTGTTACCATATAGTACTGACCCGAGACATCATACCAACACGTCAGATTGTGTCTGATGTGTCTGTCAGGAGAGAACGTTTGTCCGTCTCACCTGTCTGAAGATCTGGATCTGTGATAGCGGATGTAGCTGGGTGAGGATGGCGGCCTCCTGCTCCAGGTGCTGATTTTCACGTGTCTGTACATCTGGATCTGTGATTGTGAGTGCAGCTGGGTGAGGATGGTGACCTCCTGCTCCAGGTGCAGCATTATCTCGGGTCTCCTGCAGCCGGTGCTTCCTCTCTCTGGTGCTGAATTTCGCCATATTGTACTGACAGGTAAACGCCACCTGGTCAAGGAGGGTTTCTGCCTGAGAACCACGGATCTGAAAAAAAAAGAATTAGACTTACGGTAATTCTCTTTCGGGGAATCTTCCACAACAGCACTACAGGAGGTTGCCTCTTGGCCCTAATAGGGGCAGGAACCACAAAGAGGTTAAATAGCCCCTCCCACCTCCAACCACCAGTGTGTATCAAGGACCAACGGAAAAGAAGTTCCAAGGCATACTTACACCAGTAGAAAGAGAAAAAACGCAAAAAAAATTTGGAGGGAATTACTCTAAATTTACTAGGGTAGGACCACGGCTTGAAGCACTTTCCTTCCAAAGCCCAGATCCACACGTCTCAGGACATCCAGACGATAATGCTTGGTAAAGGTATGAATAGATGCTTAGGTGGCGGCTTTGCAGATTTGCTCGATGGAAGCATCCGCCCTCTCGTCCCAGGAGACAGACACCGCCCGCGTGGAATGCGCCTTCAGGTGGAGGGGAGGAACCAGAGACTGACAGGAATACGCTTCCGCGATAGCACGTTTAAGCCATGTTGCGATGGTACTCCTTGAAGCCTTCTTTCCCTTATTGCGACCCCTGTATTGGATGAACAGGGCATTGTCCAAACGCCAGGGACGCGTCAGCTGAAGATAAGACAACACTGCCCGACGAACGTCCAGCATATGAAACTCCCGTTCCCGGTCATTAGCAGGGTTCTGACAGAACAAGGGCAACACAATCTCTTGGAAATGATGGAAATCCGATGAGACTTTCGGAAGGAAGGCAGGATCGAGCCTGAGGATCAGGCAATCGTCCAGGACCCGAGATAAGGTTCAGTAATGGCCAGGGCCTGGAGCTCCCCAACTCGCCCTTGCTGACGTAATGACTACCAGAAAACGCCGTCTTCCAGGACAGTTTGCACAAGGACAGGGATGATAACGGCTCAAACGAAGAACCAGCTAGACCAGTCAACACCACACGGAGGACAAGAGTTGATTCTACGCGGACAAAGACGGGTCGCTGCTCTCATGAACCGCTGGATCCAGGGATGGTCAGCCAAGGATCGATCAAAAAAGGTACTGAGGGCTGACACTTGGACCTTGAGGGTACTAGGGCGCAAACCCTTATCCAGGCCATCTTGCAGGAAATTGAGAATGGAGGCAATGTTAGCCGGAAGGGATCCGGAGGGGACGACCCGCACCAGGAATGATAGACTTTCCACACCTTGGCATAGATGGCATTTGTAACAGGCTTACTACTACCTCTCAGGGTAGCAATCACCTTGCCTGAAAGACCTCGCCATCTCAGAAGCTCACATTCAGAAGCCAGGTCGTTAGGCGGAGACGGTCCAGCTCTGGTCGGACGATGGGTCCCTGCCATAGAAGGTCCCACCGGAGGGGAAGCTGAATCGGTGCAGCCGTCAACATTTGATTGAGCAATGCAATGAGGGGGCAGGTGTGATAGTGAGGAGGACGGAGGGGGCAGGTGTGATGGTGAGGAGGATGGAGGGGGCAGGTGTGATAGTGAGGAGGACGGAGGGGGCAGGTGTGATGGTGAGGAGGAGGACGGAGGGGCCAGTTATGGTGAGGAGGACGGAGGGGGCAGGTGTGATAGTGAGGAGAACGGAGGGGCAGGTGTGATGGTGAGAGGAGGACAGAGGGGGCAGGTGTGATGGTGAAAAGGAGGACGGAGGGGGCAGGTGTGATAGTGAGGTGGAGGACGGAGGGGGCAGGTGTGATGGTGAGGTGGAGGACGGAGGGGGCAGGTGTGATGGGGAGGAAGAGGAGGACGGAGTTGATCTAAAAATATGCAAATAGAGTAAAAGATAAAAAAAATGAGCTTTCATCCTTATTCACAATTTTCCATCCATCTGCTGCTGCCGCTATAGTGAGGAATCTTGTGCATAAAATAACAGCAACAAGAATCACAAGATGAAGGAAAAGTTGAGTGATGACTCGGCCATGGAGTTCTCTGATGCCGTAGAGCAGGGGTCTCAACCACGCGGCCCGTGATGGCTTCACACTGCGGTCCATGGCACCATAGAAACGGGATCCAACCACCACTGGAGGGACTGAAGGACCACCGGAGGCAACAGGATCTTGGCATCGAGGCCTGACTGAAGACCGTTCCAGCGGGCGAGGATGTGTGACTGAAGCACCCTTGAGTGTGCGCTTGAGTCCATGGAACCATGGGAATGCAGGCAGTCATGGACCCCAGGGCGGACATTGCAGTGCGAATAGAGACCCTGCGACAGCGAAGGAGAGAGCGAATCTTGCCTTGAAGGAGAATACGCCAGGCCGTTAGGCGGAGACGGTCCAGCTCTGGTCGGACGATGGGTCCCTGCCGTAGAAGGTCCCACCGGAGGGGAAGCTGAATCGGTGCAGCCGTCAACATTTGATTGAGCAATGCAAACCAGCTCCGCCAAGGCCAGTAAGGAGCGAGGAGAATCGAAAGAACGTGCTCTGTTCTGATCTTCTGGAGTACCCCCGTGGCAAGAGAGGGACCAGAGGAAATGCGAAAACTAGGTTGAACCGCCAAGGGTGAGCAAGAGCGTCTACAGCCAAACAGTACCCGTCCTGGCGTAGAGAAAAGTATCACACTACCTGTGCGTTCTGATGACTGGTGAACAAATCCACCTCTGGACATCCCCAGATTGTGTCAATTCCCGAAACACGTCTGGATGGAGACTCCATTCGCCCGGTAGGTTGTCCTCACAAGTCAGAAAATTCCCCTCCACATTTCGGGGCCCTTCCAGATGAAATGCCTAGATGGAAAGAAGATGGTGAAGAGGAGGAGGATGGAGGGGGCAGGTGTGATAGTGAGGAGGACGGAGGGGGCAGGTGTGATGGTGAGGAGGAGGATGGAGGGGGCAGTTATGGTGAGGAGGACTGAGGGGGCAGGTGTGATAGTGAGGAGAACGGAGGGGGCAGGTGTGATGGTGAGGAGGACAGGAGGGGCAGTTATGGTGAGGAGGAGGACGGAGGGGGCAGTTATGGTGAGGAGGAGGACAGAGGGGGCAGGTGTGATGGTGAGGAGGAGGATGGAGGGGGCAGGTGTGATGGTGAGGAGGAGGACGGAGGAGGCAGTTGTTATGGTGAGGGGGACGGAGGTGGCAGGTGTGATGGTGAGGAGAAGGAGGACAGAGGAGGCAGGTGTGATGGTGAGGAGGACGGAGGAGGCAGTTGTTATGGTGAGAAGGAGGAGGACGAAGGGAGCTGGTGTGATGGTGAGGAGGGCGGAGGGGGCAGGTGTGATGGTGAGGAGGACACAGGGGGCAGTTGTGATGGTGAGGAGGACGGAGGGGGCAGGTGTGATGGTGAGGAGGACGGAGGGGGCAGATGTGATGGTGTGGAGGAGGAGGACAGAGCAGGCAGGTGTGATGGTGAGGAGGCGGGAGGAGGCAGATGTTATGGTGAGGAGGACGGAGGGGGCAGGTGTGATGGTGTGGAGGACAGAGCAGGCAGATGTGATGGTGAGGAGGACGGAGGGGGCAGTTGTGATGGTGAGGAGGACGGAGGGGGCAGTTGTGATGGTGAGGAGGACGGAGGGGGCAGCTGTGATGGTGTGGAGGAGGAGGACAGAGGAGGCAGGTGTGATGGTGAGGAGGAGGACTGAGGAGGCAGTTGTTATGGTGAGGAGGACGGAGGAGGTAGGTGTGGTGTTGAGGAGGAGGACAGAGGAGACAGTTGTTATGGTGAGGAGGATAGAGGGGGCAGGTGTGATGGTGAGGAGGAGGACTGAGGAGGCAGTCGTGATTGTGAGGAGGACGGAGGAGGCAGTTGTTATGGTGAGAAGGAGGAGGACGGAGGGAGCTGGTGTGATGGTGAGGAGGACGGAGGGGGCAGTTGTGATGGTGAGGAGGACGGAGGGGGCAGGTGTGATAGTGAGGAGGACGGAGGGGCAGGTGTGATGGTGAGGAGGAGGACGGAAGGGGCAGTTATGGTGAGGAGGATGGAGGGGCAGGTGTGATAGTGAGGAGGATGGAGGGGGCAGGTGTGATGGTGAGGAGGATGGAGGGGGCAGGTGTGATAGTGAGGAGGACGGAGGGGGCAGGTGTTATGGTGAGGAGGAGGACGGAGGGGCCAGTTATGGTGAGGAGGACGGAGGGGGCAGGTGTGATAGTGAGGAGAACGGAGGGGGCAGGTGTGATGGTGAGGAGGACGGAGGGGGCAGTTATGGTGAGGAGGAGGACAGAGGGGGCAGGTGTGATGGTGAAAAGGAGGACGGAGGGGGCAGGTGTGATGGTGAGGTGGAGGACGGAGGGGGCAGGTGTGACGGTGAGATGGAGGACGGAGGGGGCAGGTGTGATGGTGAGGTGGAGGACGGAGGGGGCAGGTGTGATGGTGAGGAAGAGGAGGACGGAGTTGATCTAAAAATATGCAAATAGAGTAAAAGATAAAAAAAATGAGCTTTCATCCTTATTCACAATTTTCCATCCGTGTGCTGCTGCCACTATAGTGAGGAATCTTGTGCAAAAATAACAGCAACAAGAATCACAAGATGAACATAGTAACATAGTAACATAGTAACATAGTTTTTAAGGTTGAAGGAAGACTTTAAGTCCATCTAGTTCAACCCATAGCCTAACATGTTGATCCAGAGGAAGGCAAAAAAAAACCCATGTGGCAACACTAAGCTCCACATTGGGGGAAAAAATTCCTTCCTGACTCCAGATACGGCAATCAGACTAATTCCCTGGATCAACGCCCTATCAAAGAATCTAGTGTATATAACTGGTAATATTATAGTTTTCAAGAAAGGCATCCAGGCCCTTCTTAAATGTTAGTAGTGAGTCACTCATTACAACACCATGTGGCAGAGAGTTCCATAGTCTCACTGCTCTTACAGTAAAGAATCCGCGTCTGTGATTATGATTAAACCTTCTTCCCTCCAGACGTAGAGGATGCCCCCTTGTCCCAGTCTCAGGCCTAAGAGTAAAGAGATCATTAGAAAGGTCTCTGTACTGCCCCCTCATATATTTATACATTATTATAAGATCACCCCTAAGCCTTCGTTTTTCCAAGCTAAATAACCCCAAGTTTAATAACCTGTCTTGGTATTGCAGACCCCTTAGTCCTCTAATAACTTTTGTCGCTCTTCTCTGGACCCGCTCTAGTTCAGCTATGTCTTTCTTATACACCGGAGACCAGAATTGTACACAGTATTCTAAGTGTGGTCGCACTAGTGACTTGTATAGAGGTAAAATTATGTTCTCCTCATGAGCATCTATGCCTCTTTTAATACATCCCATTATTTTATTTGCCTTTGCAGCAGCTGCCTGACACTGGCCACTAAATGTGAGTTTGTCATCTACCCATACACCCAGGCAGGGCCGCACCGTCCATTGGACAGTGTGAGCCCTGTCATTCAGGCGGCAGCCGGCAGGGGGAGCGGCAGTGCAGAAGGGGGCGGCGCCTCATGCACACAGCCTCCCCCTGTCATGGCGTCGGCCGCGCATCGGAGGTAAGCGGCGACCCGGGGAGAGAGGCACAGAAGGGGCGGCAGCGCTGCCCGCGGGGCAATAGCACCCCAAAGGTACTCACGGCCGCGGGCGGCAATGACTGCCGGTGCCGCGGCTCAGGCGGCAGAGGGGGCGGCAGTGCTGGGCTCCGGTAGCACCCCCCCCCCCCCCCGTAATCGGTGCCGCGGCTCAGGTCTTTTTCAGTGACAGTTTTGCCCAGTGTTTTACAATTAAGCACATAATTATACCTTTTGTTTCCTCTGCCCAAGTGCATGACTTTACATTTATCCCCATTAAAGCGCATTTGCCATTTAGCAGCCCAAGCTTCCAGTTTACATAAATCCTCCTGTAATATAAAATTGTCCTCCTCTGTATTGATTACCCTGCAGAGTTTAGTGTCATCTGCAAATATTGAGATTCTACTCTGTATGCCCCCTACAAGGTCATTAATAAATATATTAAATAGAAGCGGGCCCAACACTGACCCCTGTGGTACCCCACTGTTAACTGTGACCCATTCTGAGTGTGTTCCATTAATAACCACCCTTTGTTTCCTATCACTAAGCCAGTTCTTAACCCACTTACACATATTTTCCCCTATCCCCATTGCCCTCATTTTATGTATCAACCTTTTGTGTGGCACCGTATCAAAAGCTTTTGAAAAGTCCATATACACCACATCCACTGCATTTCCTTGGTCCAGTCCAGAACTTACTTCTTCATAGAAGCTTATTAGATTAGTTTGACAGGAACGGTCCCTCGTAAAACCATGTTGATAATGGGTCATGAGGTTATTTTTCTTCAGATACTCCAGTATAGCATCTCTTAGAAAACCCTCTAGGATTTTACCCACAGTAGAGGTTAAGCTTACTGGCCTATAATTTCCAAGTTCAGTTTTTGTCCCCTTTTTGAATATTGGCACCACATTTGCTATACGCCAGTCCTGTGGTACAGACCCTGTTATTATGGAATCTTTAAATATTAAAAATAATGGTCTATCTATGACAGTACTTAATTCCTGCAGCACTCTGGGGTGTATCCCATCTGGGCCCGGGGATTTGTCAATTTTAGTGATTTTTAGACGATGCCGTACTTCCTCTTGGGTTAAGCAGGTGACGTTTAATTGAGAATTTTTGTTATCACTGATCATATTGTCTGTCATGGGATTTTCTTGTGTAAATACTGTTGAAAAAAAGTCATTTAGCATATTTGCTTTTTCCTCATCCTCATCCACCATTTCACCCAGACTATTTTTAAAGGGGCCAACACCATCATTTTTTAGTTTCTTACTATTTATGTAGTTAAAAAATATTTTGGGATTCTTTTTACTTTCTCTGGCAATGAGTCTCTCTGTCTCAATCTTTGCTGCCTTGATTTGATTTTTACAAATGTTATTTAATTTTCTGTATTTATTTAATGCTTCATCACTACCTACTTGCTTTAATTCCCTAAATGCTTTCTTTTTGTCACATATTGCACTTCTTACCGCTTTATTTAGCCATAGTGGTTTCCTCCTATTTCTAGCATGCTTATTCCCATAGGGTATATATTGTGCACAGGTCCTATTCAGGATGCTAATAAACATCTCCCATTTGTGTTGTGTACTTTTATGTCTCAGGACATCGTCCCAGTTTATTGCACTAAGATCATCTCTCAACCGTTGGAAATTTGCCTTCCTGAAGTTTAGTGTCCTTGTGGCCCTCTACTACACGTCTTAGTAAAGGATACTTGAAGGAAAAGTTGAGTGATGACTCGGCCATGGAGTTCTCTGATGCTGTAGAGCAGGGGTCTCAACCACGCGGCCCGTGATGCTTCACACTGCGGTCCATGGCACCATAGAAACGGGATCCAACCACCACTGGAGGGACTGAAGGACCACCGGAGGCAACAGGATCTTGGCATCGAGGCCTGACTGAAGACCGTTCCAGCGGGCGAGGATGTGTGACTGAAGCACCCTCGAGTGCGCTTGAGTCCATGGAACCATGGGAATGCAGGCAGTCATGGACCCCAGGGCGGACATTGCAGTGCGAATAGAGACCCTGCGACAGCGAAGGAGAGAGCGAAGCTTGCCTTGAAGGAGAATACACTTTTCTGAGGGAAGAAAATTCATCTGCCTGCCTGAGTCCAGCAGACATCCTAGGAACACCTTCCTCCGGGATGGACACAGGCTCGACTTTGGAAGAGCCACCAACCAGCCCAGGGAACAAAAGATCTGGAGTAGCTCCTGGATCTGCGCCTGTAGAAGACTCTCGGAGGAAGCCGTGATCAGGAAGTTGTCTAAGTAGGGCACTATGATGATGTTCCTCTTCCGTACAAAGGCCATGACCTCTGCCATAACCTTTGTGAACATTCGAGGGGCTGAGGACAGGCTGAATGGCAGTACCCGAAATTGGAAATGACGGACCTGTCCTTGGAACCAGACTGCAAACCGGAGCAACCGTTGATCCGCAGGATGGATGGGAATATGATAGTAAGAATTCTGCAGGTCCACCGTCGCCGTCACAAAATCCTTCCCCATCAGTGGAACGGTAGATCTGAGAGATTCCATTTTGAAACGGAACTAAACCACCCGAGAGTTCAGAGACCGGAGATTGATAATGGTGCGGTAAGAACCATCTGGCTTCGGAACCAGAAAGAGGCGCGAATAGTGGCCCTCTCCTACCTCCCCCGTGGAAAACGAAACAACAGCACCCATCTGAAGCAGACTCTGTACCTCTATCCAAAGAGAGGATTGTAACCTTGGAGAGGACAGAGTGGTCACCGTGTAATGAGTGGGGGGGGGGGGAAGAGAACCGGATTTGCATCCCCTGCCTAATGATCTGGAGGATGACGGGGCAAACCGTAATCTGCAGCCATTGAGGGAGGAAGTGGGACAGCCTCCCCCACCGGAATGGTGTCACTCCCGATCCTAGGGATGAGAGGGGAAGATGCTCTTTCCCTTTCCCCCCTTTGGATAACTCCAAAGTCCGCTCTTCCCTTTCTCCTTCTGGAGCTGGGAATGCGACTGATAGCGGGACCGAAAGGATTGCGGAGGCCGAAAAGACTTCGGCTGCGCCTTAGGTTCCGGTAAGCCTTTCTTCTCGGAGACTTTCTCAAAAAGCTGGTCAATGACCTGGCCGAACACATATCCCCCATGGAAGGGAAGAGAACAGAGCTTACAATTAGATGTCATATCACCCGACCAAGATCAAAGCCAGACGGCTCGTCTGGTGGTATTGGAGAGGACCATATTCCGGGCTGCAGCCCTGATGGACTCAGCCGACGCATCTGCAAGGAAACTAGTGGCCTTTAGCAGGAGTGGTATGGAAGCCAGCAAGTCTTCTCTCGGTGTTTCGCCCCCCACATGGGTCTGCAATTGGTCCAGCCACTGGAATATGGACCGAGCCACACCAGTCGAAGTGACATTAGCTGTTAACAACCAGGATGAGACCTCCCAGGATTTTTTCAGTAAGCTATCAGCCTTACGATCCATCGGATCTTTTAACTGTGATGAGTCTTCAAGAGGCAACGTGGTTTTGTTGGCGACTTTAGCTATCTGCACATCCACACGCGGCACCTCCGTCCAGAGTTTGGACACTGACAAATCCATCGGGAACCGGTTTTTCATCCCTCCTGGGAGCACATATCGCTTCTCCGGACGCCTCCACTCATCCAGGACCATATCCCTCAAGCTATCATGTACGTGAAACACGGCAGTTGTTTTTTCGAGCGCAAGCCCCCGAACATGATATCCTGAATAGAGTGTGAAGCTTCCTCCTCAACTAATCCCATTGTGGTCCGGAAAGACGAGACCAGCTCAGAGATATCCTCAGAGGAAAAATAACATCGACGGAGACCGTCATTGCCCTGGGGTGTATCCGACTCATCCGCCAGGCCTTCCTCAGAAGCTGACATTCCGTGAGGAAGGAGCTCGGATAGAGGCTCTGAAACGCGTAGGCTGGAATAAAGAAACATCTGCCCAGTTAACTCTTTGTTTCCTGGTGATTCCTGGTGGCAATTCGGCATTTTGTCCCATTACAGCATTCCTGTTTCCACGGTTATCGTGAAGGTGCGGCCCTGCAGCAGCCATTGTCTACAAGCCATCTTACAGGCGATTATACCGGTTGTGGATGACACAACCGAGCCAGGTGAGCAGTTTCTAATATACACCGCTACAACCCTTTGTTAAAAGGATAAGACCCTATGCGCATTTATCTCACGTTTACAGGTCAGAAGCTGACATGTCAGACCCTTCTGGAGCAGGATCCATCATTTTCCGCCTCTTAGGTGACGGGGTGGCAGAAGCCGGGGGCCCAGTCACAGAACCTAAAGATGAGTGAATTTCCCTCTGAATGAGTGATTTAACCTCCTCCATGAGCGACGGATTTTCGTCTCCCATGACTTTCTCCGTGCAGGCGGGGCATAAGAGCTTCGTGCGGGTGGGAGACAGCTTCTTGCTACAGACTCCACACCGTCTGGAGGAAGATGATTTGGACTTCTGTGCCTGTTCCTTGCCTCCCTGAAATAAACCACAGGGAGAGAAGGAATGAGGACGAGACCCCCTTATGGGAACATATACCTCGCACCCAGTGTCTACTCACAAGGCCAGAGGGGGCGCAAGGCTCTGCATCTGCAGCCATCGATACACCTTCAGGGACAGTCAGAGACAGAGTACCGCAATACTCCTACCTGAGTGGTGTCGTCATCAGGGGTCCTTATCACCTGGAACCGTGATGTCTGCGCCCAAACACCTGTGTGTTCCTCCCCCTCCACCTGTTCCGAACGTTGAGCAGAGAGCACAACAGGGAGGCACGGAGCACACTGCGGCGTGTGGTCCAGCTGCGTTCCACCGCAGCCGTGCCCCCCGGAAATGATGAATCCCAGTCACTCCCGGCCGGCACAGCGAGGCACAGCCACCGCGGCTGCGTTCCCAGAAGTGATGCGCGAAAGGCGCCTGACGTCAGATCCGAGTGCCAAACCCCGCACATCCACTGCGCCCTGAGGGGGAGAGAGGTGGGACTCAGGAACACACCGGCCCTGAAGCACCCGCCTAGCTCAGCCTTCAGGCGTCGGAGGGCGAGAGGTCCTGCTCCTCCAGGAGCAGGAGTGGCCGGGAGGAAGGAGCAGCGCACAATCGCCCAGCAGCCCTCAGGAGAACCTCTGTGTGCCCCAAAGGGACATGAAACACTAGTGGTTGGAGGTGGGAGGGGCTATTTAACCTCTTTGTCTTTCCTGCCCCTATTAGGGCCAAGAGGCAACCTCCTGTAGTGCTGTCGTGGAGGATGGGAGGAGAACCGCGGATCTGAAAAACAAAGAAACATAGAGGACCGGGTTAATGTCAGCGCTAAACAATGTCAATAAAGCTTGACTGTTGATTTTACTAATTCCCATCTCCCCCCCTCTGATCACAATCTTCTTGCATAGTCAGTCAAGACCTGTCATCCCATCAAGGACACCCCCAACTCATTCACCTATAGGAATATACGTGCCATTAACACCCAGAATCTTATAAAGATTTTACAGTCTTCACTGGCCCCTATCTCCTCCCTCTCATGTGATGACTCTGCTCTAAAACTCTATAATGAAACACTGCAAAGTGCCCTGGATGAAGCTGATCCTGACAATGCTTCGTGTCGCGTGCTCCAAAGCCAAGAAACACAGACACGGAATGTCTGTACAGCTACGCTCAGAAGGAGCCGGAGGAGCTCCGAAAGCGAGAGGAAATAGCTGGCTTACCAGACATTCGGCTGTGTTCTTGCTTGGACAGCACGCACCGAAGACTTTTCAGATTCTACACAGGTCACCGTTGGAGTGCGTCCTGCAGCAGTGCTGTACGCTATTCTCGTTGGTTCAACTGATAAGGTAGCATCACATCGAAAGTGAGAGTTTAATTGAATAACCTATATCGCATTTCTTCACTGGATAACTGCACCTTTAAACTAGAAAATTCAGCACACAGCGAATCCTGGCACACTTTGCAAACACGTTCCCAGTTTGCCAGTGCGCAGAACGTCTGTGGAGAATCCCACTGAAAGATTATTATATAATCATTCTGCACGTATACCGCCTTTACCTCTCCAAACAAGCAACTACTACACCCTTATCACATCACTAGCCAACAATCCTGAGCAACTCTTTGACACTTCCCACTCCCTCCTAGGTCTGAGAGTACAGGCCCCAACCACCAGCCTCACAGTATAAGGCAAAAGGGCCAACAAGTGTTAAGCATCTCTGCGGAGGGGAATCGCCATGTGTGCGCAGCCAGCGCAAGCCCCTATGTTTAGAATGGGGATGCACGGTCCTGCGCTTGACAGCGCAGGACAGTGCGCACCCATTCACTCACATACGTGATCTGTGCGCAGGCGGAAGCCTGCGCTCAAATCACACACTCCCGCCCGCACCAGGGACATGTCGCGTCCCTAGTGCGGACGAGACTGTGTGATCTGTGCGCAGGCATCTGCCTGCGCACAGATCACATATGGGAGTGAATGGGTGTGCACGGTCCTGCGCTGTCAAGCGCAGCACCGTGCGCTCCCATTATAAAGATAGGAGCTCGTGGCCGCTCGGTCACATTGCGGACCCCTCCGCAGAACGCTGCGGAGGGGTCCGCGAATGTGAACCCAGCCTGAATTCATAGTTTTGATGCCTTCAGTGTGAATCTACAATTTTCATAGTCATGAAAATGCAGAAAACTACTTTGAATGAGAAGGTGTGTCCAAAGTTTGGTCTGTACTGTATATATAATTGCCTACTGAACTGTATAGATATATATTAGAGATATAATTACCAGTTGCTCAGTTACACAGGAGAGAGGTATCTCTTAATATATTGCTATTGGAGGAGGTATTTGGCAAACTGTGGCCAATTTTATATGTCTGTGGCTTTGATGTGTGTTTTTGCTTGTTATAAATAAACTGTTGTGATACTTTTTGAAAAACATTCAGAGGTTGTATCGCTGTGTTTGACTTCTTCTTTTGCTTGCTTTACGTATTAAAATGAAGATAGTCTAGCCATCCCCATTTACTTTCAGTAAAACTAGCTGTGCCCTCTTATCTATTTCTGGTTTAATAGCCTATCTCCTCACATCATCTAATTACTCGCATTCTGTCCTTCCCCAAATCTGGCCTCTTGAGTCATCTTTCTACACCCCCCATGCACTATAGAGCTCTTTATGTATACTTGTACAGATCCTGGCTGGTGTACGGTTCATACAGCATTATGTGAATCCCCTATCTATTATATTGATGGCTGGACCATATATGACGGCACTTTTTACCATTACCTTTTGTGCCTCCCCTATTTCCTCCTAAATTTTAAGCTTGCGAGCTGGGATCTCACTCCACATGGTTTCAGATTATTTTTTTCTTTTTGTATTGTCTCATATTGTCTGTATTGTATTATATCATTATGTTGTACTGTATTATATCATTATGTTGTACTGTATTATATTATTAAATAGTATTATAGTGTATTGAAAACCCTCTGAATTGTAAAGTGCTGTGAAATATGTTGGCGCTATACAATAAAATGATTATTATGACTGTCGTAAAGTCAAAAGTTCCCCAACATTCCAATAGAATCTGTGTCTGACTCATCATGTCTCAGGATTTTGTCATCTGCAGCTCATTGGCTTTTTGTTTGGTCCAATTCTTCCTAATGACACAGGTGGAGTCAGGATTTCATTTGTGCAAAATACATTAAAACAAAAAAAAAAAGCTTTGCCTTTGTTGACATTTTTGCCTTTTTAAAGCGAAATGTTGCAAGTTCTGATAAAAGAAAACAAAGTTCGGAGGAAATAAAATAAGTCTGGTGTGTAAAAAAAATCACTGTGGAGCAGAGGTGGCAAAGTGCGGCCCCCAGACTGAAACAGAGGGCTGACACCGGGGGTCCGAGGGCCACACTGTGCCATCCACCACCTGTGTCCGATATCACCACTATCTACATCCTGAAGATACTGATAGCAGCAAAGACATTGGAGGAGAAGAGAGCTGTCAGCTCCGGCTTTCACCAATCACTAGGCAGCAGGCTCGCTGTCTGGGTGTTACATTTGACACCGATCTCTCCTTTATCTCCTATATAAAATCTCTCGCCCGCTCTTGCCGCTTACACCTGAAGAACATCTCTAGAATCAGCCCCTTTCTCACCATGGAAACAACAAAACCCCTCACCATGGCCCTGATCCACTCCCGCCTTGATTAATGTAATTCTCTATTAATTGGCCTCTGCCTCACTAGGCTTTCCCCTCTCCAGTCCATCCTTAATGCGGCGGCCAGGGTCACCTATCTGGCTAACCGTTACTCGGATGCTTCCGCTCTGTGCCAGTCATTGCACTGGCTGCCCATACACTATAGGATCCAATTCAATTTGCCTATTCTCACCCACGAAGCTCTTCACAATGCAGCACCTCCTACCTCTCTACCCTCATCTCTGTCTATCGTCTATCATCTTACATACAACTTATATAGTTTCCTAAAAGCACATCTCTTTAGGGTGGCCCATATTTCCCTAGTCAAAGTCCCTCAGACATGGCCTATTCACTCCACCAGACACAAAACACTGTACAAAGAATGGCTGGTGGCCACTCATGCAGCTCTTATCTATTCCCCACTTCCTTAAGTTGGCTGCACCATCATTGTAAATAAGCCCCTGTACTCTGTGTCACCCCCACCCCATTGTAGATTGTAAGCTATTATGAGTAGGGCTATCATTATTGTGCTTTAATTATTGTATTCCTTGACAAATGTTACTTCTGGCTGTTTGTACGTGAACCTCTGAATTGTAAAGCGCTGCGGAATATGTTGGCGCTATATAAATAAAGATGATTATTATCACTGTGGGAGAATGAGACAGAGGAGTTGATGATGCCATATCAGTACACTGGAGACAGACGCAAAGCACACATCAGGGAAATGGAAGGGAGGGGAGTATGTGATGTTATGTGAGATGTGTGCCTGTACATATAAGGGCTATGTGGGGCTCCTACTGTACATAGGGTGCTATATGGGGGCTCACACTGTATATAGAGGGGTTTTGTGGGGGTTCGTACTGTTTATAGAGGGGCTATGCGGGGCTCACATTGTATATGGGAGGCTATGTTGGAGCTCAAACTGTTTACAGAGGGGCTATGTGAGGGCTCATGATATATAAAGGAGGCAATGTGAAGGCTCATACTGTATATAGGGGCTATGTGAGAGTTCAAACTGTATATAGGAGGCAATATGGAGTGTCATACTGTATAGAGAGGGGCTCATACTGTATACAGAGGACTATGTGGGGCTTATACTGTATATAGAGAACTATGTGGGGGCTCATTCTGTATATAGGGGGCTATGTGAGGGCTCATACTGTATATAGAAGACTATGTAAGGCTCATACTGAATACGCAGGGCTATTTGGAGCAATATACTGTTTATAGGATGCTATGTGGGCCTCATACTGAATAAGCAGTGCTATGTGGAGCACCATAATGTATATAGGAAGCTGTGTGGGGACTCACATAGTATATAGGGGCTGTGTAGAGCCTCATACTCTATATATGGGGCTGTATGGTTGCTTATACTGTATATAGGAGGATATGTGGGGACTCATACTGTATATAGGGGCTATATGGGGCTCATACTGTATATGTGAGGCTATGTGGAGCCTCCTGCTGTACACTGGATGCTATGTGGGGGCTCACACTCTATATAGGGGCTATGTTGAGCCTCATACTGTATATACGGGGCTATGTGGGATCTTAAAAGGTATATAGGGACTGTGTCGGGGATTATGCTGTATATACAGGGCTATATAGATCCTCATACTGTATATAGGGGCTATGTGGGAGTTTATACTGTATATGGCAGTCTATGTGGAGAATTATGCTGTATGTACAGGGCTATGTGGGGGGATTATGTTGTATATACAGGGCTATATCGGGCTCATACTGTATATGCAGGGCGATGTGGAGCCTCATACATGTAAGAAACTATGTGGGAGCTCACACTATATATGGGGCTATTTGGAGCATTACACTGTAGGGGCTATGTGAGAGATTATGCTGTATATAGGGGGCTGTGCTGTATGTGCAGCCTCATCTACTATATAATTTCCTAATCGCGTCTGTCTGATGCCGAAATCACGCGCTAGCGCTCATTGGTCGCCGGCAGACGCGGCGGCCAATGAGCGCAGTGTATGCAAATGAGCCGAGCGGCGCATGAATTCAAATATCGCGCACCGCGCGCCTCTCCGCTAACCCCCCGCTCCTCCTGCCCCGCCTGAGCTTCTGGGACGGTCAGGGGACGGAGAGGTGAGAGCCCGTGTGTGTGTGCGTCTGTGAGTATGAGTCTGTGTGTGTCTGTGTGTGCGTGTCTGGCTGTGGGTGTGAGTCTGTGTGTGTATGTGTGTGGGTCTAAGTCTGTGTCTAGGTGTGAGTCTGTGTGTGGGTGTAAGTCTGCTCCTTCCTCCCCCTGCCTGTGCCGCTTCGTCCTCCGTCTTCCTCCCCCCTGCCTCTCTGTGCTCTGTCCTGCCCCTGCCGCTCCATCCTCTCCCTGCCTGTGGCACTCCATCCTCCGTCCTCCCCCACTCTTCCGCTTCATCCTCCATCCTCCTCCCCCCCGCCGCTCTGTGCTCCGTCCTTCCCCTGCCGCTCCATTCTCCCCCTGCCTCTGCTGCTCCGACCTCCCCCACGCCACCGCTTCCTCCTCTTTCCTTTGTCCTCCTCCCCTCCACCACTCCATTCTCCGTCCTCCCCCTGCCTGTGCTGCTCTGGCCTCCCCCACCCCGCCGCTTCATCCTCCATCCTCCTCTCCCTCGCCGCTCTGTGGTCCGTCCTCCCCCTGCCGCTCCGTCCTCCCCCTGCCTGTGCCACTCCACCCTCTCCCACTTCCTCCTCTTTCCTTTGTCCTCCTCTCCTCCACCACTCCTTCCTCCCCCTGCCTGTGCTGCTCTTTCCTTCCCCACCCCGCCGCTTTGTCTTCCGTCTTCCTCCCCCCGCCGCTCTGTTCTCCGTCCTCCCACTGCCGCTCCATCTCCCCCTGCCTGTGCCACTCCATCCTCCCCCACCCCACCGTTTCCTCCTCCTTCCTTTGTCCTCCTCCCCTCCACCACTCCATCCTACGTCTTCCCCCTGCCTGTGCTGCTCTGTCCTCTTCCCCCTCCGCCGCTTGTCCTCTTCTCCCCCCCCCACCACTCTGTGCTCCGTCCTCCCCCTGCCTGTGCCGCTCCGTCCTCCCCCACCCCTTCCTCCTGCTTCCTTTGTCCTTCCCCTGCCTGTGCTGCTCCGTCCTCCCCCACCCCTTCGCCCTCCTTCTTCCTCCCCCCGTCGCTCTGTGCTCCTTCCTCCCCCTGCCACTCCCGTCATCCCCCTGCCTGTGCCGCTCCATCCTCCCCCACCCTGCCGCTTCCTCCTCCTTCCTTTGTCCTTCTCCCCTCCATCCTCTGTCCTCCCCCTGCTCCGGCCTCGCCCACCCTGCCGCTTCGTCCTCCATCCTCCTCTACCCGCCACTCTGTGCTCCGTCCTCCCACTGCCTGTGCAGCTCCATCCTCCCCCACCCCACTGCTTACTCCTCCTTCCTTTTCCCTCCTTCCCTTCGCCACTCCATCCTCCGTCCTCCCCCTTGCCTGTGCTGCTCCGGGCTCCCCCACCCCGCCACTTCCTCCTCCTTCTTTTGCCCTCCTCCCCTCCGCCACTCCATCCTTCGTCCTCCCCTTGCCTGTGCTACTCCGGGCTCCCCCACCCCTTCGTCCTCCGTCCTCCCTCTCCCCCCGGCGCTCTGTGCTTCGTCCTCCCCCTGCCTGTGCCTTTCCATCCTCCCCCATCCCACTGCTTACTCCTCTTTCCTTTGTCCTCCTCTCCTCCACCACTCCATCCTCTGTCCTCCCCCTTCCTGTGCTGCTCCGGCCTCCCCCACCCCACTGCTTTGTCCTCCATCCTCCTCTCCCCCACTGCTCTGTGCTCCGTCCTTCCCCTGCCTGTGCCGCTCCATCCTCCCCCACCCCTTCCTCCTCCTTCCTTTGCCCTCCTCCCCTCCGCCACTCCATCCTGCGTCCTCCCCCACCCCGCCACTTCGTCCTCCATCCTCCTCTCCCCCGCTGCTCTGTGCTCCGTCCTCCCCCTGCCACTCTGTCCTCCCCCTGCCTAAGCCGCTCCATCCTCCCCCACCCCACCGCTTCCTCCTCTTTCCTTTGTCCTTCTCCCCTCCGTCACTCCATCCTCCGTCTGCCTGTGCTGCTCTGTCCTACACCACCCCGCTGCTTCATCCTCCCCCCCGCCGCTCTATGCTCCGTCCTCACCCTGCCTGTGCCGCTCCATTTTCCACCACCCCACCGCTTCTTCCTCCTTCCTTTGTCCTCCGTCACTCCATCCTCCCCCTGCCTGTGCTGCTCCGTCCTCCCCCACCCTGCCGCTTCGTCCTCCTCCCTCCTGCTGCTCTGCGCTTTGTCCTACCCCTGCCTGTGCCGCTCCATCGTCCCCCACCCCGCCGCTACCTCCTCCGTCCTCCACCCCCTGCCTCTCCATCCTCCCTCCACCAGTTTGTCCTCCCCCTACCTGTGCTGCTCCTTCCTCCATCCTCCTCCCCTCCGCCAAGCCGTCCTCCCCCCGCCGCTCCGTCCTCAAAGTCCTTCCCTATTCAGCCCTCACCGCCTTCCCCATGCAATCCCTATTTCTATATTCTAGAATACCCGATGCGTTACAATCGGGCCACTATCTAGTACTGTGTATAAGATGCTATGTATGTGAGGGTCACATTGTATATTCAAGGCTATAGTATGTGAGGGTCATACTGTATATAAGATGGTATGTATGTATGTTAGGGTCACACTGTGTATACAGAGCTATGTATGTGAGGGTCACACTGTATATACAGAGCTATGTATGTGAGGGTCACACTGTATATACAGGGCTATGCACGTGAGGGTCACACTGTATATACAGAGCTATGTATGTGAGGGTCACACTGCATATACAGGGGGCTATGTATGTGAGAGTCACACTGTATATACAGGGGGGCGATGTATGTGAGGGTCACACTGTATATACAGGGGGCTATATATGTGAGAGTCATACTGTATATAACATGGTATGTATGTTGGGTCACACTTTATATACAGGACTATGTATGTGTGTGTCATTCTGTAGATGGTATGTATGTTGGGTCACACTTTATATACAGGACTATGTATGTGTGTGTCATTCTGTATGTATGTGAGGGTCACACTGTATATAAAGGGGGCTATGTATGTGAGGGTCACACTGTATATACAGAGCTATGTATGTGAGGGTCACACTGTACATACAGAGCTATGTATGTGAAGGTCACACTGTATATACAGGGGGCTATGTATGTGAGGGGTCACACTGTATATACAGAGCTATGTATGTGAGGGTCACACTGTATATACAGAGCTATGTATGTGAGGGTCACACTGTATATACAGAGCTATGTATGTGAGGGTCACACTGTATATACAGGGGGCTATGTATGTGAGGGTCACACTGTATATACAGGGCTATGTATGGGAGGGTCACACTGTATATAACAGAGCTATGTATGTGAGGGTCACACTGTATATACAGGGGGCTATGTATGTGAGGGTCACACTGTATATACAGGGGGCTATGTATGTGAGGGTCACACTGTATATACAGAGCTATGTATGTGAGGGTCACACTGTATATACAGGGGCTATGTATGTGAGGGTCACACTGTATATACAGGGGGCTATGTATGTGAGGTCACACTGTATATACAGAGCTATGTATGTTAGGGTCACACTGTATATATAGGGGGCTATGTATGTGAGGGTCACACTGTATATACAGAGCTATGTATGTGAGGGTCACACTGTATATACAGGGGGGCTATGTGAGGGTCACACTGTATATACAGAGCTATGTATGTGAGGGTCACACTGTACATACAGAGCTATGTATGTGAGGGTCGCACTGTATATACAGGGGGCTATGTATGTGAGGGTCACACTGTATATACAGGGGCTATGTATGTGAGGGTCACACTGTATATACAGGGGGCTATGTATGTGAGGGTCACACTGTATATACAGGGGCTATGTATGTGAGGGTCACACTGTATATACAGGGGGCTATGTATGTGAGGGTCACACTGTATATACAGGGGGGCTATGTATGTGAGGGTCACACTGTATATACAGGGGGGCTATGTATGTGAGGGTCACACTGTATATACAGGGGCTATTATATATGTGAGAGTCATACTGTATATAAATGGTATGTATGTTGGGTCACACTTATATACAGGGCTATGTGTGTCATTCTGTATGTATGTGAGGGTCACACTGTATATACAGAGCTATGTATGTTAGGGTAGCACTCTATATGCAGGGCTATGTCTTTCATTCTGTATGTATGTGAGGTCCACTGTACATAAGATGGTATGTAGGTTAGGGTAACACTCTATATACAGGGCTATGTGTGTCATTCTGTATGTGTATGAGGGTCATACTGTATATAAGATGGTATGTAGGTTAGGGTAACACTCTATACAGGGCTATGTGTGTCATTCTGTATGTGTGTGAGGGTCATACTGTATATAAGATGGTATGTATGTTAGGGTAACACTCTATACAGGGCTATGTGTGTCATTCTGTATGTGTGTGAGGGTCATACTGTATATACAGTGCTATGTATGTTAGGGTAACACTCTATATACAGGCTATGTCTTTCATTCTGTATGTATGAGAGGGTCACACTGTATATACAGTGCTATGTATGTTAGGGTAACACTCTATATACAGGGCTGTTTTTCATTCTGTATGTATGTGAGGCTCACACTGTACATAAGATGGTATGTATTAGGGTAACACTCTATATAAGGCAAGTGTTCATCTGTATGTATGTGAGGTCACACTGTATATACAGAGCTATGTATGTGAGGGTCACACTGTATATACAGGGGCTATGTATGTGAGGGTCACACTGTATATACAGAGCTATGTATGTGAGGGTCACACTGTATATACAGGGGCTATGTATGTGAGGGTCACACTGTATATACAGAGCTATGTATGTGAGGGTCACACTGTATATACAGAGCTATGTATGTGAGGGTCACACTGTATATACAGAGCTATGTATGTGAGGTCATACTGTATATACAGGGGCTATGTATGTGAGGGTCACACTGTATATACAGAGGCTATGTATGTGAGGGTCACACTGTATATACAGAGCTATGTATGTGAGGGTCACACTGTATATACAGAGCTATGTATGTGAGGGTCACACTGTATATACAGGGAGCTATGTAGGAGGTCACACTGTATATACAGGGGGCTATGTATGTGAGGGTCAACACTGTATATACAGAGGCTATGTATGTGAGGGTCACACTGTATATACAGAGCTATGTATGTGAGGGTCACACTGTATATACAGGGGGCTATGTATGTGAGGGTCACACTGTATATACAGGGCTATGTATGTGAGGGTCACACTGTATATACAGAGCTATGTATGTTGAGGGTCACACTGTATATACAGAGCTATGTATGTGAGGGTCACACTGTATTACAGATGGTATGTAGGTATTGAGGGTCACACTCGTATATACAGGGTGGTGCTATGTATGTGAGGGTCACACTGTATATACAGAGCTATGTATGTTAGGGTCACACTTAAATACAGGCTATGTGTGTCATTTTATAGTGGTGAGGGTCATACTGTATATACAGTGCTATGTATGTTAGGGTAACACTCTATATACAGGGCTATGTGTTCATTCTGTATGTATGTGAGGGTCACACTGTATATACAGTGCTATGTATGTTAGGGTAACACTCTATACAGGGCTATGTTTTTCATTCTGTATGTATGTGAGGGTCACACTGTACATAAATGGTATGTAGGTTAGGGTAACACTCTATATACAGGGCAATGTGTGTCATTATGTATGTGAGGGTCACACTGTATATACAGAGCTATGTATGTTAGGGTAACACTCTATATACAGGGCTATGTCTTTCATTCTGTATGTATGTGAGGGTCACACTGTACATAAGATGGTATGTAGGTTAGGGTAACACTCTATATACAGGCTATGTGTGTCATTCTGTATTTGTGTATGAGGGTCATACTGTATATAAGATGGTATGTAGGTTAGGGTAACACTCTATACAGGGCTATGTGTGTCATTCTGTATGTGTGTGAGGGTCATACTGTATATAAGATGGTATGTATGTTAGGGTAACACTCTATACAGGGCTATGTGTGTCATTCTGTTTGTATGTGAGGGTCACACTGTATATACAGGGGGCTATGTATGTGAAGGTCACACTGTATATACAGGGGGCTATGTATGTGAGGGTCACACTGTATATACAAGGGGCTATGTACGTGTCACACTGTATATAAGATGGTGTGTATGTTAGGGTCACACTTTATATACAGGACTATGTATGTGTGTGTCATTCTGTATGTATGTGAGGGTCACACTGTACATAAGATGGCATGTAGGTTAGGGTAACACTCTATACAGGGCTATGTGTGTCATCCTGTATGTATGTGAGGGTCACACTGTATATAAGATGGTATGTAGGTTAGGGTAACACTCTATATACAGGGCTATGTGTGTCATTCTGCATGTATGTGAGGGTCACACTGTATATACAGAGCTATGTATGTTAGGGTAGCACTCTATATACAGGGCTATGTGTGTCATTCTGTATGTGTGTGAGGGTCATACTGTATATACAGTGCTATGTATGTTAGGGTAACACTCTATATACAGGGCTATGTCTTTCATTCTGTATGTATGTGAGGGTCACACTGTATATACAGTGCTATGTATGTTAGGGTAACACTCTATACAGGGCTATGTTTTTCATTCTGTATGTATGTGAGGCTCACACTGTACATAAGATGGTATGTAGGTTAGGGTAACACTCTATATACAGGGCAATGTGTGTCATTCTGTATGTATGTGAGGGTCACACTGTATATACAGAGCTATGTATGTGAGGGTCACACTGTATATACAGGGGGCTATGTATGTGAGGGTCACACTGTATATACAGAGCTATGTATGTGAGGGTCACACTGTATATACAGGGGGCTATGTATGTGAGGGTCACACTGTATATACAGAGCTATGTATGTGAGGGTCACACTGTATATACAGAGCTATGTATGTGAGGGTCACACTGTATATACAGAGCTATGCATGTGAAGGTCATACTGTATATACAGGGGGCTATGTATGTGAGGGTCACACTGTATATACAGAGGGCTATGTATGTGAGGGTCACACTGTATATACAGAGCTATGTATGTGAGGGTCACACTGTATATACAGAGCTATGTATGTGAGGGTCACACTGTATATACAGGGGGGCTATGTATGTGAGGGTCACACTGTATATACAGGGGGCTATGTATGTGAGGGTCACACTGTATATACAGAGCTATGTATGTGAGGGTCACACTGTATATACAGGGGGGCTATGTATGTGAGGGTCACACTGTATATACAGGGCTATGTATGTGAGGGTCACACTGTATATACAGAGCTATGTATGTTAGGGTCACACTGTATATACAGAGCTATGTATGTGAGGGTCACACTGTACATAAGATGGTATGTAGGTTAGGGTAACACTCTATATACAGGGCTATGTGTGTCATTCTGCATGTATGTGAGGGTCACACTGTATATACAGAGCTATGTATGTTAGGGTAGCACTCTATATACAGGGCTATGTGTGTCATTCTGCATGTATGTGAGGGTCACACTGTATATACAGAGCTATGTATGTTAGGGTAACACTCTATATACAGGGCTATGTGTGTCATTCTGTATGTATGTGAGGGTCACACTGTATATACAGAGCTATGTATGTTAGGGTAGCACTCTATATACAGGGCTATGTGTGTCATTCTGCATGTATGTGAGGGTCACACTGTATATACAGAGCTATGTATGTTAGCCCTGTATATAGAGTGCTACCCTAACATACATAGCTCTGTATATACAGTGTGACCCTCACATACATGCAGAATGACACACATAGCCCTGTATATAGAGTGCTACCCTATGTGTGTCATTCTGCATGTATGTGAGGGTCACACTGTATATACAGAGCTATGTATGTTAGGGTAGCACTCTATATACAGGGCTATGTGTGTCATTCTGCATGTATGTGAGGGTCACACTGTACATAAGATGGTATGTAGGTTAGGGTAGCACTCTATATACAGGGCTATGTGTGTCATTCTGTATGTATGTGAGGGTCACACTGTAATTCTGATCTGACAGCAGCTCCACATCTCCATGTTCTCTGCTGCAGGAAGGAAAAGCACCTGTGACGACGTCATGGAGCGGTCACATGTGTGGGAGGTGCCAGGACGTTCTGACAGTAGAGGCAAAGGACCTTTGATGACGTCACGATCACGTGACTGTCACATGTGTGGGAGGAGCCAGAGTTTATTGGCAGACGGAGCAAAGGAGCAGTGAGACGGAAGACCTGCGATGACGTCATGGACATGTGACCTCCGATCCGCCCACCACCACGTGACTCTATAAAAGCAGAGAGCGAGGAGCCGGCGCCATTACTGTCTGGCGTTGTCCATCAGAGATGTAGGTAGTGTGAGGGCGCATTAGGGAGAGACATCACACAGGGCAAGATCAGGGAGAGGAGATAGTATAGATATCTGTAGGGAAAGAAGATGGTGTAAATATCAGTCAGTAGGGAAAGAACAGTTAGTAATTACCACAACAGTCCTTCTGAGGACTAACAGAGCTGTATACAGGCAGGCAGGGTATATAGGGAACGTCACTGTGCCAGTATACCAGCCTGCATCACATCTGGGGCTGGTGTACTGGCTCATCCATACTAATACACTGCTTTTAGGGATTAATTTAGCTCTATAGGCAGGAGTAGGTTTTAGCGTAAATTAGGATAGGCCAAAAAAATCACTATTGTAGTCAGCGTTTGTGTCTGACTAGTCCACCTGCAGGGCCTTAATCTCAGGGTAGTCCTAAAAGCCAACTCTTGTCTGCATTCATCTAATATTTGTGTGCGGCAGGAGGTTTTAGGCTGCCTTCAGACTTGCAGATGCCTCCGCAGCGTTTTGCAGAGGCATCTGCAAGTATCTGCATGCAGACCGCGGCCCCTATTTTTATAATGGAGCGCACGGCGATCTGCAGATGCTTGCAGACCGCCGTGCGCTCTCATTGCCCGCCATTAGTGATCTGTGCGCAGGCGTATGCCTGCGTACATATCACACACTCTCGTCCGCACCAGGGACGCGACATGTTGCGTACCTGGTGCGGGCGAGAGTGTGTGATTTGTGCGCAGGCGTCCGCCTGCGCACAGATCACTAATGGCGGGCAATGAGAGCCGCACGGCGGTCTGCAAGCATCTGCAGACCGCCGTGCGCTCCATTATAAACATAGGGGCCGCGGTCTGCATGCAGATGCTTGCAGATGCCTCTGCAAAACGCTGCGGAGGCATCGGCAAGTCTGAAGGCAGCCTTAGCGCAATTAGGATACGCCAAAAAACCCGCTATTCTCGTTAGCGTTTGTGTCTGACTAGTCCACCTGCAGGGCCTTAATTTCAAATCTCATTGTCGTGCTAAGAACCAAATCTTGTCTACACTCATTTAGCATCTTAGTGCAGCTGCAGTAGGTTGCAGCGTAAATTAGGATACGCCAAAAGACTCGGTATTCTCGTCAACGTTTGTGTCTGAGCAGTCCACCTGCAGGGCCTTAATTTCAAATTTCCGGGAATCAGCACATGCGCATCCGATCTTCATCAGGAGAAGCCAAACAAAACTAGAGTACAAACAGCAATGCCTAAAGTACAATACAATTACAATGTCCACATCATTATTTAGTCTTCCACAATGGCATTAGCAGTCCCACTGCAGGCTGTAAATATAGGCAGGAAAATAGTCCAAATCCAAAGTTCATGATCCCAATCGGCAATAATTGTGACTTTTTATAGATTAAAAGCCGCTGTCAGCATAAACAGAAGATAACAATTTAATTACAATCACATAATAAAATGATCAATCACCAGTAATATAGTGGTGCAGGGGGGTGAAAAAGGGGGAAGGAAAGGGGCAATTTTCTTACTCATGGATTCAAACTGATGATGGTGGCCAAATTATTGCGCAAATTATACTGCTGGCTTAAAGGATATAAATTTGAGTACTACAAAAGTGGGACAAAACTGAGGGAATCATTGAGGCCTGGGGGAGACACCGTGTCCAGTGTCACTATCCATTTTAATTGCCGCTGGGCAAGTGTTTTTTTAGTCACCACCCCGAATACCACCATGCACTCTTATCAATACCCCGCACTCTCAAAGGTTTTGCATTACAATTATGATGATGATAGAAGTGACGGGGCAGTGTCTTCAAGGTGGTAATATTCTCAACCTTGCTCGCCGCACCAATCTCCCTCAAATGTCTGAAGTAGAATTTTTCCAGGCATCCTACTTAGTGTCCCAATCCATTAACCGCTAACCTGTAAGGCGGAAATTACCAAAAAATCAGCAGAAATAAATTAATTAATCCAATATAATAATTGGGGTGTGCTTTAGTCAGAATGAACCCAAGTGGGGACACCACTGGTCCGGAAACAACAGGAGAATTCAATAAGATGGAAAAGCACCACAAGTATGAAACAATAAATAGGAAATGAGCCAGTAATAGCAAGAGGGTTTTACCACATCTTATGGTAGATTTATGTTGACTTACGCGGTCCCGAATATGCTGGATAGCTTCTCCAACGTACCCGAGACCGCACGGACACTTAATTAAATAAACTACATGAGTTGAATCACAAGTAAAAAAAAACATTAATCTTTGCTTGAGCGGGGGTGCGTAAAAGTGTCACCTTTAGCGACGTTTGAGCATTGTGCACATCCAAGGCACGGAAAGGTGCCACGTCTAGTGGTAGTGAGTGTTTGTTGAACTACTTGTGGTGTATTAGTACCAATCTCAGCTCTAACCAAATTATCTCGTATATTGCGGGGTCGTTTATTCCACATAATGGGTGAGTTAATAAACTCAATTTCAGGATAAGAATCTTTTAAGATGTGCCAATGTTGTAAGATGTTTTTATTAGGACTGAAAGGATGGTACGTGTGAACATATGCCATTCTCCTAATCAATGATTTAGATCTCTGTAGTCTAATGTCTACTAATAATCATTCAGGATAACCCGTCTATAAATTTCTGTCTCATCTCTTCTCGTCTCTTCGTACGAACCGACTCTTGTGAAACAACATGATCAACTCTCGGCATCTGTGAGCCTTGAAGCGCCCTCTTAATGTAATGTATGCTATTTCGGTCTGTAGATCTATAAAAATGAGAATGCGCATAGGATCTTATCCCACTTAGGAGATTGGTAACATGTAGCTCAAAATCTGCTTACCTGGTTAGGTTGTGATGCTCACAACTAGCTTGATCGCTCAAACTTAGCAGCTGCTGCAGGGACCGCACTTCCATGATGTGGGAATGTGAACTCGCTCCAGGACCAAGTGCCTCCAGGTCCGCTCTGCTGCCTAGAAGATGTATCAAAGACACCGGAATGCTTTGTATAAAATCTTTTCTTCTTTATTTCTGACGCGTTTCGGAGCACAAATCCCAGCTCGTTTCTCAGGGAATGGACCAGGTCATTCAGTGTGGCTCCAATGTGAGTCCTGGACACACAGGGACCTATAATAGATGGGCACCATTGTTTCTTCAGTGTAAGATTGATGGATTTCCACGACCCATTTAAAGCTGACAAAGACATTGAGCGGCCAGACATGAAAATCTTTCAAGGAATCATTACTCACAGAGGGTGGCTGCCCCTAAAAACACATTCACTGATTATAACACTTGGTCTTGTAACAAAACAACTTTCCTGCAATTGATCATTGATAGGATGTATCATAATGATCAAATATCAGCAACCAATGAAATTGCTCCCTGTGATTGCTAGGTGGAGGAGACAGATTTTTGGCGGGCGAGAAGTGGAGGAGGGGGAGAACTTTTCATCTGAAATGTTTAGTCATGTCGGATGAGAGTGAGATTATCTTGAAATGCAATTTACTGTATTGCTAACATGACCGTTATTATACTTTGAATAATGGTGATCATGTGACCAGTGTTGTAAATATAAGGTCTGGATCGTTATTTCCATGGTCTTAGTACCCCTGGTTGTGAAAACCCAAGAGATATTTAGTCTCTGGGGGTTGCTATAGTTTTATTCCTTAGTGCACTTAAGATAGGTGCTGAAGAATAGGGCTCCCTTAACTGCCTCTGTGGAAAAAGATATCAGCGTTGTTAAGGCCCAAAGGGTTAACATTTAAGCAAGATCTGATGTCCTAAAAAATTAGAGCAAGATCTGATGTCCTAAAAAATTAGAACAAGATCTGATGTCCTAAAAAATTGGAGCAAATGCCACTTAATGACACTCTTGAAAATTTGGCGCTAGAGCCGCCTCATGACCTTCCTAAAATCTGAAGCGAATGCTACCTGTTTACCTTCTTGAAAGTTAAAGCAAGGGCCACCTGTTCACTCTCTTCAAATTTTAACCGACTGCTATCTGTTTACTCTCATGAAATCTTGTGTGAGGGCTGCCTGTTTACCCTCTAAAAATAATGATGGAAGGCCGCCTCACAACCGTCTTAAAATTTATTGCAAGCGCTGCCTGTTTACCCCCTTTAAATTTCAGTGAGGCTGCCTCTTAACAGTCTTAAAATTTGGAGTGAAGGCTTCACCTAACACGTGGAGCGAGGGTCGCCTGATGACCTCTTAACATTTCAAGCGAGGGCCTCCTGTTTACCCTCCTAATATTTGGAGCGAGGGCCGCCTGTTTACCCTCCTAATATTTGGAGCGAGGGCCGCCTGTTTACCCTCTTAAATATTGGAGTGAAAGCTGCCTGTTTACCCTCCTAAAATTCGGAGACAGGGCCGCTTTGATGAGTCTCAATTTTGAAACCACAGCCGCCTTGTTTACCCTTTATAAATTTTTAGCTACAAGTACAGACATCTCCTGTGGGATCCACACCTGGTTCATTTTAATGACTGTAAGCTTAGCCACGTTGGGTGTGGGCAGGCAGTTGGACTTTGACAGGTAGTTGGACTTGTCTGTGATCTCACCCCGTATCGGCCTATACTCACAGTACGGCAGTAATGGGAAGTTATGTGATATTTCCCAAAATGAGGTGACATAAAGGCCTGATTATATTTGACACATGGGGCAATAATACTGGGAGTCACTCCACCATCCTTAGTACGAACCTGTAGAAAAAAAATTATGCGTTAAAAATAGTGTATATTTATCCATAAATATTAAAATTACAGATAGAAAACCTGCTGACAGAGTGCAGGGACATCAGAACAGAGCACAGAGGAAAAGGCCACAGAAATTCAATCTCATTCAGTATATATACATATACATATATATCCACCATATAAATCCCAGTTAGCCTAATGCACAACATGTACTTTTATACAGTATATAAAGTAAGGTGGCGTATATACCAGTGTTAGCCCAGACCCAGGCCAACAGCTACTGTCTATACCAGGGGTCTCAAACTCCAGGCCTCGAGGGCCGCACACAGTCCAGGTTTTCAGGATTTCCATAGTATTTGACAGTTGGTAATCAAATGACCAACTGTCAAATTCCAAGGAAATCCTGAAAACCTGCACTGTGTGCGGCCCCGAGGCCTGGAGTTTGAGACCCCTGGTCTATACTAACAGCATAAAGTGCATTGATCTGACCAACAAAGGTACAGATGTATAGCAGTATAATTATAGAAAAGTAGCATCAGCAACCAAAAAATCAGTATACTTACGGACAAATATTCTAGCATATATGTTCCTTCTTTGTGCCAGTGCGCATGCGAGTGGTAGCGGGTCCGGCGGATCTCTGTCACCGCGGCAATATCCTGGTCCTCATGCGCAGGTGCTGTCTCCATGACAACATCCCAGCATGCGTTCCACGAGCCGCGGTCCAGACTTCCGGGATTCCAGTGACCGTGCGGCACGCATGCGCCGAGTAATGGCACAATTATAAATGGTCATTTGCTGGATTAGGTACACTTCCACTTACACACATCCTTAATGGGCAATTACTATTGGCTGATCACACATTTATATGGATGCTTCCCCATCCCCCAGACCATGAAGACTTACTGAAACATGCGACATGGTGGCGGTAAAGTCTAGGACAGCATCCACTGACATTAGTGTACATGTAATTCCATTCCTATATTCTCACTATATACTCATATACTGATTGCTAGGTTGCTGCTAAGTTACACCGTCTACTTTTCTATTATACTGCTATACATCTGTACCTTTGTTGGTCGGTTATATGCACTTTGGGCTGGTAGTATAGACACTAGCTGCGGCTTGGGTCCGGGCTAACACTGGTATATATGCCAGCTTACCCCTTATACTTTATATAAGTGCATGTTATGAATTAGGGTAATTGAGACTTATAGGGTGGATATGTATATCTATTATATAATTGCGAATGCTGCGAGTGCCCCTTTGTCGTCATGTGGATACGAACGAAGCATTGGCCGCGCAGCGGCCATTGCGAGCCGGCGAGTCGCTATGCCCGCGCAGCGGGCATGGCGAGTCGAAGCATTGGCCGCGAAGCGGCCATTGCGAGTCGCTCTAAGGCGACTCGCTATGCCCGCGCAGCGGGCATGGCGAGTCGCCTTAGCAGCGCGAAGCATTGGCCGCGAAGCGGCCATTGCGAGTCAGAGACTCGCTCTGCTAGAATCCCGATGCATTGTGCATCGGGCACCCATCTAGTATATATATATATATAGACCAAAAAAATTGACCGCAGCACTCCAAAATGGTGTATTTCGCCTTTAATGGCCTTCATGCATCATAGTGGTGGGACGTTTCGGTCCTCAGACCTTCTTCCAGCAAGCTCCCATTGCAAATGCTGGGCTTTTTATACAACCTGTTCACATCTCAGCATAATCATTTGCATTTACAGTCACAGTATGCCCTGTACAATATCTGCTCTGATTATGCTTACACTCCTTGCCTTTCTCCATATATCATAACACAATTCAATATATATATATACTCCCTGCTCATTTATGCTCACAGTGCTATACTATATATACTCCATTGGTCCCTTACTCTGCACATATATCGCCGTCCTGAATACAGGATGTTCGGCCGCGGCCATCTTGTGACTCCCGCGCATGCGCAGTCCCATTTTTTTTACTAGTACACCTAATGTCCGTCTGGATTTGTTTTCCCCCTTGCTAACACTTCATGCATCGCTCCAAATCTTTCATTATCTCTCTTTATTGCTCATATTATATAAAAATGTCTTGTAAAACATACAAGAGAGGTTTTAATCCATGTCTTTTAGATATTTATATATAGTGAACTTTATTTTATATTATTGATTATTATATAAAGTGCTATTGTGCCATATATCTTCACATACAAATCGGCGTATTGATTTTAATGGGATCAATCTTAATGCATATATTATTACCAATACCCAAATTAATTGGTTTATACATCTTTAACTCATTTTCCACTAATATTCTATGGGGATATATACTAAGTCCTATAGCACTCCACATCTCTGTGGTAAATGCTATCCCTGCCAGTATGCAGAATTGAGAGATATCTACCTCTCTCCTCTACTCCTGTTCAAGGTTCGGACCCCCTTACAGAGGTATCCCCCATTTTTTAATATGGAACAAGTTCAAGAATACCATTTTTCATATATTTGTTATAAATATGCACTAGAATGTCCACTTTATATAATATACGCTATGGAGGTCTCTCACCCAAAAAACCTCCAAATACATGTTTGCTGTGTCAAATCATAATTTTTACTAATAAAGTGCATATGTGCATTAAAATCGAAGTAAATATTATTTGTAAAAAAATCATGTGCATTAAATCTACCAAATTTGGTACCAATACAGGATGTGCAGCACCGGGGATTATTCTATCCAATTTTAGACGTGTCCAATTCTTAATATGTGAAAAGTCTGTGCGATTCGTGCTTCAAGTTTCCCAATGGGGTAATGTGTAAACTTTATACCTAAAAGTGATAATGTGAAAAAGAGGAAAAATTAAAATTCTGAATACATACAGCATAAAACAAAAGGTAGCTACCTTTACACAAAATCTGATCTCCAACCGTAAACTAAAGTATGGACTGCAACTTGTAATCTGCGTTTAATCCTCCAGGTCTTAAAGTACCTAATTTGTGAATCCAATGGAGTTCTCTCGTTTTAAGGAGTCTTATTCTATCTCCTCCTCTTCTCATAGGGGGTATTCTGTCTATTACTCTGAATCTTAAATCTTTTTCCGTGTGGTTTGCTTCAACGAAGTGTTTTGAGACTGGGAAGTTCAAGATTTTCTGCCTAATACTGCACCTATGCAAATTCAACCTCGTTTTTACGGCTAAAGTAGTTTCCCCTACGTACCATTTCTTACAGGGACACTCTAACAAATAGACTACATAGTCAGAATTGCATGTCAACATATGCTGAATTTTATACTGGATTCCTGTGATTGGATGTTTGAATGTGTCACCCTTCAGCATGAGATTGCAATTCACGCAATTGACACATGGGTAATGTGGAGCCCCACGGGACGGGGTACTCGGTACCGGACCGGGTACTGCTGGGGAATGTCACGGCGGTTCTGGTCCGGACCGTGTCCCGGGCCCGCACAATAAAATGGGGGTTATTTACAGGGAATTTGTCACTTGTGACGCCACCCACATAATGTGGTCAATAATGGGGACCACCGCTGCTGCAGAACCTCCGGGGGTGATGTTTTGGCAGCTAAGATAGAACAGTTCCTGTGGGCAGAACTGGGTCCCCCGGGGCAGTGGTAGTAAAAGTCAGTGATGGTAATTGTAGGCCTTGCAGAAGAAAGGAATGATGTGGAGATGGCTCCTGACAGGGCTAGATGGAGAACTGACAGCTTCTCATACCTGAAATCAGACACAGACAACGAAGCAGGGTTCACCCGGGTTTACTTCTCCATCTCTCTTGTCAGACAATACACGGTACAATACAATTCTTCACAGCTTTGCTATATTGAATCCGGTATACTGAACCCACTGCAGCCAGGTTAACTTTCCTAGACTCCTCTGCCTTTCTACGTGTCCTTTCAGGCTATATCTCAATGTTTCTCCTCAAAGTGGATTGCGGAGCGGCAGCTCGGTCCCTTTTGGCGGCTTCCTCCTTAATTCTCTGGGCGGTAAGCCGGGTCCTCTCTATGCTGCTGTGCTCCCAATCTTAAGGTGGGAATATAGACCTGAAGTCTGTATTCCCCGTCAGGTTGTCTGAGGCACTGGGTAAATCTTCAGTCCCCTTCAGAGCTGACACTCTGCTTTTAGCCAAACCACAGGTATCTCTATTTCTCAGAGATTACCAGGTCCCTTTCTTTCCTGTGTAACTTGTTGGTATATTCAGGGAAGATTTCCTGTCAGTCAGTTGCTGTCTTCACTATTCCTCTGGACCTGATGGTACTGGTCCTGTCTTGACTGCTCGGCACCTGCCTACTAACTAACTGCTTCCTGTCACTCCCTTATATACCCATCCGTTACCATGGCTACGCTCCATCCACTCATATCTAGCCTATTACCCCTTATCTGCCTAGAGTCCCAGACTCAGGGTTAGGTCCCCATGCAGTGGATATGTGTGTGTGAGGTGTTTGTTAAACAAACTATCTACCCTCCTGCCTGGCTGCAGTACTACCTGTGGCCACCCTGGACGCAGGGGCGCCACACTCCCCCGAAGTTAAACCGGCGTGTCCTCACGCCGTCCGGCATAGATCCCCCTGAAAAATATTTTTATCTTGCATAACATTAAACATCAAGCATATTTGTCATCCTATTACGGAGGTACGGATCTTAAACGTTGCATTAAAATAAATAACATATATATTACTCTCTAAAAATGTAAAAAGTCTTAAAAAGGTGCCAAAAATCTTAAAAAGTGCAAAAAAAAAAAAAAAAAACTTTCTCAAAGGCACTCAGCAGTTCAGTCCAAGTTCTGTTCACCGTTTCAAAAGTGCAATCTCTGGTCTTAAAACCAAAGAGGAGCACACTAAGTGCGCAACTATGTACAATGAAAGTTTATGCCCAATCATCGTCCATGGCATCAATGTTCAAATAACATATAAGACGAACCGGGGAAAAGGCTAACATTCGTTCAGGAATGGGATGGGGCCAACAAGGATCACGTCACATTCACACTTACAGCTTCTGATTGTAGCAATCCGGGTCTTACTCCTGCTTCTTCCAAGGCAGAACCTGTGGTGCCCTCTTTGGAAATAGCTCCAACTCTTGCAGGGATTGCTCCAACAAATAACTGTCTGTAGTTTGAGTAACTGCGTCTTTGGTGGTCTCTACCACAATTGTCTCTTCAGGGATTAACGAATCCAAGTTGGTAGCTGGATCCGGGTGAATAACTGGATTTTCCAATTCTGGCATTCCTATAGGATCCAGATAAACAATCAAATCCTCTAGTTCAGTCATTTCTGTTGGATCCGGGAAAACAGTTGGATCCTCTAATGACAATTTTTTTACATTTATGCCATATGGGCCTCTTTCTCCTTTCACCACATGGTAGGAGACCCATTCTCCAATCTGTAATTCCTTGTCCGGGTGTTTTAGTGGAAGATGTTCCTCTACATCTCTCCTGTTAATAAATACATCTCTGTTTGCTCCCGGTTCTCTAACAAAGGCATATCCTACTTCAGGTTTTACCTTAACAACTTGGCCTTCATGGCGTGGGGACTGGTTAACACTTTGATCCCGCCGGGCATCAGCTTTGGCACTTATAGTGCGGGCAATCATTATTTGTTTTTGAGCTAGTCTTTCTGTCTCTTGCTCATCCCATTTCTGGGCACATCTCCTTAAATATTCATTTCTGGTTATGATTTCTACAGGACCCGCGTTGTTATCTGAGTCCTCAGGAAATCCCATTAGGCTCTCGTCTGCCTTATCCCTCTCCCACCAACAGCGGAGCTGCTCCCCTCTCACCTCTGTTGATGCAGGGGCCGGAATCAACGGTGTTGGCAACTCAAGGCAACTTTCCTCCAAAGCTCCGAGTGGGTCAATTGCTTTACTAGCTATCTGAGGCACAGCTTCAGGGATGGTCGTATCCTCCTTGTTTTCCAACCATTGCTGTTCCCTTCTCCGGGTTGCAGTGGAGGCACTAGCCCAGCCGGGCTGTACCAAAAGAGATTGCTGGTTCTGGCAGAAACCAATTTGAATCCGGGTTCGCTGTTCTATTTGAGTCCGGGTTATTTGCAGGGGCAGCAGCCGCATTACACCCCTCCGGGTATCTCGGATTTGTGGACGTTCCTCTCCGCCTTCCGCCATGCCGCTAGTATCACTCAATGTCTCTCCCTGGCCGGGTTCCTCCACACTCACGTTTAGTGGGCCCTCCGGGATCAGTTGAGCTCTTTCCTCCGCAGCACTCTCCTCCACGTCCTTCTCTTCCGTCCGGGTATGCTGTAATGGCCGCTGCTCCACATCCGGTTTCTTGTTCCGCCTTTCTGGGGTGACGACTTCCTCTCTCGCCATATTCTCACTGGCTATTACAACTTGAGACGGAAGTTCCTCCCCATGATTGATGGCTGGCTCCCCCGAAGTTAAGGAGAGCCAGGGTGGACCTTGGCTTTCATTTGGATCGGATCCATCTTGAATTCTGCAGCGCGACAGGGACTCTCGCTTTCCATCCAATGACGTCAGAGCGGTGAGCGGTTTTTCTTCCCGCGCGTCGCGCGCTCTGTAATGGCGGAATTTGAAATTTTCAGTCTCTGTGGCGCACTTAAAATTCAGCTTGCGCGCGCCCAGCAATGGCGGCATATTTAAAACAGTCAATAATCACGGCACACAATGCCCGGTAACGGGCACGGTACATCCTGTTCGTGACGCCAATTTGTGGAGCCCCACGGGACGGGGTACTCGGTACCGGACCGGGTACTGCTGGGGAATGTCACGGCGGTTCTGGTCCGGACCGTGTCCCGGGCCCGCACAATAAAATGGGGGTTATTTACAGGGAATTTGTCACTTGTGACGCCACCCACATAATGTGGTCAATAATGGGGACCACCGCTGCTGCAGAACCTCCGGGGGTGATGTTTTGGCAGCTAAGATAGAACAGTTCCTGTGGGCAGAACTGGGTCCCCCGGGGCAGTGGTAGTAAAAGTCAGTGATGGTAATTGTAGGCCTTGCAGAAGAAAGGAATGATGTGGAGATGGCTCCTGACAGGGCTAGATGGAGAACTGACAGCTTCTCATACCTGAAATCAGACACAGACAACGAAGCAGGGTTCACCCGGGTTTACTTCTCCATCTCTCTTGTCAGACAATACACGGTACAATACAATTCTTCACAGCTTTGCTATATTGAATCCGGTATACTGAACCCACTGCAGCCAGGTTAACTTTCCTAGACTCCTCTGCCTTTCTACGTGTCCTTTCAGGCTATATCTCAATGTTTCTCCTCAGTGGATTGCGGAGCGGCAGCTCGGTCCCTTTTGGCGGCTTCCTCCTTAATTCTCTGGGCGGTAAGCCGGGTCCTCTCTATGCTGCTGTGCTCCCAATCTTAAGGTGGGAATATAGACCTGAAGTCTGTATTCCCCGTCAGGTTGTCTGAGGCACTGGGTAAATCTTCAGTCCCCTTCAGAGCTGACACTCTGCTTTTAGCCAAACCACAGGTATCTCTATTTCTCAGAGATTACCAGGTCCCTTTCTTTCCTGTGTAACTTGTTGGTATATTCAGGGAAGATTTCCTGTCAGTCAGTTGCTGTCTTCACTATTCCTCTGGACCTGATGGTACTGGTCCTGTCTTGACTGCTCGGCACCTGCCTACTAACTAACTGCTTCCTGTCACTCCCTTATATACCCATCCGTTACCATGGCTACGCTCCATCCACTCATATCTAGCCTATTACCCCTTATCTGCCTAGAGTCCCAGACTCAGGGTTAGGTCCCCATGCAGTGGATATGTGTGTGTGAGGTGTTTGTTAAACAAACTATCTACCCTCCTGCCTGGCTGCAGTACTACCTGTGGCCACCCTGGACGCAGGGGCGCCACAGTAACAACCCACCCTCTTCATACCTGTAATTGTTCTCTGTCTGGACTGTTTAATGTGGTCCTATGTCAGACTTTATCAGGGTGTCTTTCAGATTTTTATTCCTTTTGTATGCTACAACGGGGGTTTTTTATATTCATCTATATGCGGCATACATTCTCCTAGTATATTCCAATGCCTCTTGACTATTTTTACCACCTCTCTCGTCTCTTCTCCGTAAGTTAATACTAGTGGTGTATCCTATTTTTGTTCTCCTTTTTCTTAATAGGATTTTTTGCTTTTTCCAATTCCCTATTTAGGACACTCTGTTGGTGTTGACGGAGTCTTTGAGTTTGGCTTTTGTTTTTTTTTTCTTTTTGCCGCCTGTGCTGCCTCCTCCCTCCTCGTCTTCGTCCGGGTGCTGTCCTTCTAGGTCTGGGAGGGATAAAATTCGGTGACATAAGTTCATCATGCTTTTTACTTTTACCAATACTACAACCTCTATAGTAAGCTTTATATATACACTGAATGAGATTGAATTTCTGTGACCTGTTCTAATGTCCCTGCAGTCTTTGTCAGCAGGTGCTTAATTTTTTATGTGTAATTTTAATATTTATGGATGAGTAAATCCTTTTTTTATGTGTAAATTACTCTCTACTTTCTTGCGAGTCAGATGCCCACAACCGCTAATGGGATGACCGAAGTAGGGGGTATGTCCACATTGCTGCGTATGGATGACATGGCCGTGACTTGGCTATAAACAGACATACTATCAGCTGAATTGTTGGTCCTGACGATTTGGCCGATAGTTGAATGTGTAAGGGTACCTTTATTCAAAGTGAAATAATTCTTACCCTAAATGATGTAAAGTATCATTATTCTTTACAGTTTTCAGAAACACATGTCCTGGCTATCAGATTAACACAAGTTGTCTCAAAGTACAGGCATTTAATGTATATAAGCCTGTGCCATCATTACCTTGAGGAGATCCTTTTCGGTGACTCATTACCTTGAGGAGATCCTTTTCGGTGACTCATTATCTTGAGGAGATCCTTTTCGGTGACTTATTACCTTTGATGAGATCCTTTTCGGTGACTGGGCCGTCCGCGTAGATTCAGGCCTGTAGGAGAGCGAAACGGAAGTCAGTTTAGTACGTGCCACTTTTCATGTTCCCCCACTGCCTAGTATTCCTGATTTGGAATAATCTCTTTTGTACTGTTTTATGGAGTTTCACTAGTGACAACTACCAGTTACGACTTTTTATTTTGTTTAAGAAAACTACCGGTATGCCAGGCAACTGCACCACTAATAAAGTAAATAATATTGTTCCAGCCCTGTGGTACACAACAAGAACAGATACAACAAAATAAACAAAATATGTGTTAAACAGCACCAGGGGCGTATATAACAGTTTTACAGAGACTGAGACACTACAACAGGGTGGTTGTGAAAAAATTAACAAATATCAAGTTTATTTAGTACACTTACATGTGCAAAGCACCAACACTGACATTTAAAAACAATTAAAAACGTGTAAAAACCTCCACATGAGGTGTGGGTATGCTCCCTATATGCCAGGGTCACAGGATGGACCACCTAACAAAAAAGTGCAATACGGTTAATACATATACCAATGTACCACTATCTATATATGCACAGTGCTACCTATTATACACATATGGTTATAAATCACTTATTTTTACACATAAATGGCATAAACAAATCCCATATGACATAAGTAGAAACACAGAAGTGGCACACAAAACGATGGCAAGTCCATAGGAATAAAGATAACAAAGCACCAAGATTGTTAATATCACCTTGCTCCAATGTATGGAGCTATCCACATATACATTAGTGGTGCTACCAGCCAGGCTATAGGGAGACACGGAGTGGAATGCCCCACGCGTTACGCCAGACACTGGCTTCCTCAGGGGTATTGGTGCAAATGCAACAATGCTCTATATATGCAAGTGCAGCTATCAGTGTTAATTATAAACCCATGTGAAAGTAAGCCCACATAAGGTGATATCACCAAGTAAAACTCCCCCTTCTACTCACCCACAGGTATACTTTCAATGTTTAACCCCTTCCAGGAGGTCCAGAGATAGTATCAGCACACAGCAGTCTCCATAGAGCTCGCATGGCCAGGACGCTGGCATATGCGCAGAACGGTGCGTTCCGGAGCTGGAACGCAAACCGGAACTCAAAGTGGCGAAACCGGAAGTGACGCGCATAAACGCTGTGGGTCACTATGGAGACCAGTATGAAGCTGTCAGCTTCACTGTGAGTGCAAATAACAGTGTGGGAAGCATGCTAAAAGCTTCCAAACACTGATAGGCCTGGGTCAGGTGGCGTGGGGAGCAATTTTTTCACAACCATCCTGTTGTAGTGTCTCAGTCTCTGTAAGTGTATGTGCACACTGGGAGGATTAGTGTCTGTTTTTCAGCGAAATTCGCCGGCGGATTAGCAGCATTTTTATGCAAATTTATGTAAATCGTAAGCAGCATATGAGCTTTCATGTAAACCTATGGGATTTTGAAAACGCTGTGCACACAGTGTCGGTTTTGACTGTCGGTTTCGCCGGCGGATGAGCGGATTTATGGCGGAATAGCGGCATCCAACATGATCCTTTTACCGCCAGGTTTAGCAGCGTTCAGTGGCAGAAAAGTCATGCAGCATAAGCAATGGGGCTGTGCACAGCCGCCTGTAAACCGCCGCTAAACGCCCATCCGCCTGTACAAGCAGAAAAGTGGGAGGTCCAGAGACAGGAAGAAGGAAGAAAAACAGAAGAACAAGAAGCAAGCAACATGGAGTGGTATCGCCGGATGGAGATCCCAGTGCCCCGTCTTCTGCTTCTGGTAATGCTGTTGGGCTGCAATGTATCCATGGGGAGAGATGGAGTGTATAATATGCTGGTGGGCTGCAATGTATCCATGGGGAGAGATGGAGTGTATAATATGCTGGTGGGCTGCAATGTATCCATGGGGAGAGATGGAGTGTATAATATGCTGGTGGGCTGCAATGTATCCATGGGGAGAGATGGAGTGTATAATATGCTGGTGGGCTGCAATGTATCCATGGGGAGAGATGGAGTGTATAATATGCTGGTGGGCTGCAATGTATCCATGGGGAGAGATGGAGTGTATAATATGCTGGTGGGCTGCAATGTATCCATGGGGAGAGATGGAGTGTATAATATGCTGGTGGGCTGCAATGTATCCATGGGGAGAGATGGAGTGTATAATATGCTGGTGGGCTGCAATGTATCCATGGGGAGAGATGGAGTGTATAATATGCTGGTGTGCTGCAATGTATCCATGGGGAGAGATGGAGTGTATAATATGCTGGTGGGCTGCAATGTAGCCATGGGGAGAGATGGAGTGTATAATATGCTGGTGGGCTGCAATGTATCCATGGGGAGAGATGGAGTGTATAATATGCTGGTGTGCTGCAATGTATCCATGGGGAGAGATGGAGTGTATAATATGCTGGTGGGCTGCAATGTAGCCATGGGGAGAGATGGAGTGTATAATGCTGGTGGGCTGGAATGTATCCATGGGGAGAGATGGAGTGTATAATGCTGGTGGGCTGGAATGTATCCATGGGAGAGATGGAGTGTATAATGCTGGTGGGCTGGAATGTATCCATGGGGAGAGATGGAGTGTATAATATGCTGGTGGGCTGCAATGTATCCATGGGGAGAGATGGAGTGTATAATATGCTGGTGTGCTGCAATGTATCCATGGGGAGAGATGGAGTGTATAATATGCTGGTGGGCTGCAATGTAGCCATGGGGAGAGATGGAGTGTATAATGCTGGTGGGCTGGAATGTATCCATGGGGAGAGATGGAGTGTATAATGCTGGTGGGCTGGAATGTATCCATGGGGAGAGATGGAGTGTATAATGCTGGTGGGCTGGAATGTATCCATGGGGAGAGATGGAGTGTATAATATGCTGGTGGGCTGCAATGTATCCATGGGACGCATATTGAAGTAATCATCTTTGTTGTTGACTTTTAGATCGAAGCCCGGCCAGAAATATGGGACCAGGGATGTGAATCCTACAGTGACAGGATCCTGAAGGCGCAGTCGTGGAACTCCCTGTGCCGTGAACTTTACCCACTATTCCCAGAGGCTGATCGTGATCTTCAAAATAAAATAGGTAAATGACCTATTTCACATAATCATGTAAATGAACAATTCTTTTTCAATACAGAACTAAATTTTTTGTTTAATTTTTTGGTGCTAGAAAAAGACCTAAAAAGCCGATGGAAATCAGTCAGAGATGCTTTCCAAAAATTCAACACAAAATGGGAGAAAAGTGGGTCTGCACCGCCTGCCAGGAAATGCCCTTACTACCATGAGCTTCAATTTACTCTCACCAGTAGAAATTTGCGTCCGTAAGTATTTTTGGCATAACTTCAGAAAACATACCATATATAGTTGGGTAAAACGCTATTGAAACGTTCGTCCACAAATGTGGACAGAAAAGTACCATACTCGGCTTACAAGCCGTTGTGCTCATGGAAATGTGTCTTTGGGTGTTTGCATGGGCCTGGACGAGGATGGTGGAGATAGGTATGGGTGGGGGTTGCAGATTCAGCGCCACGTCACATGGTGCGGCTACTGGCATATGCACGCCTCACTCTGCCCATCACAGCGCCAGAGTGAGACGTTCACTATGCGATAATGGCAGCCCCCTCATTGACCGGCAGAGCCACCGTGTATGCAGGCACCCCTTGATCATTGAACTTACCCTGAAGTGACTGTCAGCACGCTCAACATAGCATTCCTCCCTTCGTACTCAGGCTGTTTTGTGGTACAGAGCATTTTAACACTATTCAAGCGCTGTTACAACACCTTAGACAGTAGTCTATATTTTTAAAGAGTTTGGTAAAATTGAGGTTTGTCTTTTTCACAAGGTAAACTATGTCATCTTAATATTTGTGTAACTATTTTTTTTAATGTGTAGAACTCAAGGGAACATTCCTCCTCCTCCTACGCCTCGTTCATCTGAAGAACATGGAGCCGAGAGTGGGCAGATTGCTACGGAACCTGGGACCCCCTCAATCCATGATGTTAGCATAGGCGTTTCCTCCTCGGGAACATCCACTCCGGATGTTGAAGGTCAAGAATTGGGAGCAACTGCCACATTCAGTGATAATTCTGCCTCAAGTGCAACTCGCACTTCTTATTTTGAGACGGGCTCTCCAACACCCAGATTAACAACGAGTGGCAGACGTGTACCCCGAAGCAATGCTGGTCGCGGCAATGTCCCATCCTTTGCGAATGAGGCACTCACATTTTTGCAGAAGGCCGGCAATGATGATGAGTTTGATCACGTTGGAGCACATGTTGCATGCTGCTTAAGAAAGATGCCACCTGAGCGTTACGACGCATTAATGCCAGTTCTCTATGGACTTCTAAACATCTACCAGGGTAAAGACCCCGTTCCACATGTACCAACCGTTATGCTTGGTCTCTACCAATTATTTAATGGACAGAACCCCAGAACAGTTGTGTCTGACGGCCAGGACAGACAATGTCCAACGGCACCTCTGCAAAGTGAGCCCAATACATTTCGTCCCACACAAGGTCAACACTTGCAGAACTACACATCATTCACCTCACAGTTGTCTGATGATAGTTCTGCAAGTATTGAAATGGCAAGTCAAAGTTTATTTGGTGGTGATTATGGGAGTCGTTCTTTCACAAATTTGGAATAAAAGGGTGACTAGATGTAAGCTTTTTCTAAGTTTCTGTATGTTTTACTGAAAATAAAAAACCATAAAGGGTCACATGTTTTTTGCGATTAAAATAAAGCGATTCTATTGTTAAACCTTGCCTTGGTTAATGTACATGCACCCACATTTACGCAACACACATATGAAGTTTGTATGCGCCTAAAAATTAAGAATAGAGATTTCTGCTAAGACATCGTGCACGTGCACAATCAGCATTGTTGCTACATAGCGTCTATAGTACATAACAACAGTATTGTGCAGACGATCTGTATTTGCTAACATTATGCATGCCTACACACTTTGGAATTTGTATGTTCACATATACGCTTAGCTTTATTATGTTAAATCATTCACACATACCATAGTATGAGAAACCAAACTTTTATTAAGGTACATTTTTTTTTTTTTTTTTGTAATTTTGATTTTCCATCTCTCCTTTTTTGGAGAAATGGACTTTATCAATTTTAGAAAAGAAAATATTAGAATACAGCAATATAAAGGAAAACTGGCAATGATTCAAGACAAGAGTGGTTACATATAGTGGAAAGGAAAGACGATACAAAGGCGCAGGTGATATTTGAACTGTGGGTAAGCTCTGCAAGAAGAGAAAAGGTCCTTAATACTTGCAAAGTTTGCAAACTAGATTCCGGATGGGTGGGCAACATGGCTGGAAGAGTATTGCCAGGGCACGGCACCTTCAGGGGTCATGAAATAGTCAGCAAAGGTGTCTCTCACAGCCAAAGCCAAATTTTCAGGCCGTCCAGTAACAAAATTGATTGTGTTAAGGGATCCTACGCGCTCCAAAGTTTCCACGTGTTCATTTGAGTGATCACGCAGAAAGTTGTGCAACACGCAGCATGCCTTAACAACAACATCAACTGTGCTTGGATTCAGTTGAAGAGCTGAATGCATGACCCTCCACTGACTAGTCATGATCCCGAAGGTGCATTCCACGACTCGTCGTGCCCGGCTTAGCCGATAATTAAAAATCCTGCGCCGATCATCCAGTCCCCTACGTGGGTATGGTCGCAGCAGGTTAGGCATCAGGGGAAAAGCTTCATCCGCTACCATTACGTAGGGGACTGGATGCGTGGAACCGGGCAAAGGGTTATCGGCAGGTAACGTGTTGCGATGTTGAAGCACTTGTATACCAATTTGGGAGTTTCTCAACACACGAGAATCCCCGGTACTGCCATAGGCACCCACATCAATGGCAACAAATCGGTAGTGAGCATCGGCCACCGCCATCAGGACCACGGAAAAATATTTCTTATAATTAAAGAAACGTGATCCTGATCGCGGAGGCTTTCTCACACGGATATGTTTGCCATCAACGGCACCTATGCAGTTCGGGAAGTTGGCCACAGACTGAAAGCCTGCTGCGACCTGCAACCAAGTCTCCTCGTTTGGAGAAGGCATCACAATGGGCTGCAAGTGCTCCCAGATCACAGCGCACGTCACCTTAACAATTTGGGAAATGGTGCTTTTGCCCACCCGGAACTGTAGATGTAGCGAGGAAAAACTTTCCCCCGTGGCCAGAAATCTGAAAAAAAAGAGAAAACACAATTAAAAAACATGCCAAATGTACCTAGGCCATTATGCATCGGGAGGGAGAGGACCGGCGGGCTGAAGCAAGAGGACGCCTGGGCCAAACAGAGGAGTGCACCTGGACCGAACAAATGCCTTGGAAGATAGGTAAGTGATCGACTGGAGGGGGGGGAGGAGGAGATCTGTGGGGGTGAGGTGCGGGGATACTGAGATGGCGGGCCGGACAGGGGGAGGTGGGGGTTGTGTCTGGCGGCGGACGTGTGCGGGGAGTGTGGTGGGGGGGGCTGCAGGTTGCGGGTGTGGGACCTTGAGGAGCGTTGCAGGGAAGCGGCGCGGGTTAGTGGATGGGGGCTGGCCGCGGGTGGATGTGGGTCGGGGATGGGGAGAACAGCGACAGGGTAGGGGGATAGTGGGGTCAGGGTGGCGAGTCGGTGGAGGCCAATGTCCGGGGGGATGCGCATGCGCCATGTTGTGTGGATACTGAGCCAAAATCGTATCCACATGAGGACGGATGCAGCGCCGCCCTGGACGGAAAATAGTATCACTCGCGATTATGTAGTAGATGTTTATATGCAACACTGACCTCAACGTAATAAGCAGACGTTGTTCGGCATGGATCGCAGGACGCATCCTGGTGTTTTGGTACGTTAGTTTTCCACGCAACATCTCCAGCAGATTATCAAATGCATTGATGCTCAGTCTGCAGAATCCCACAAATTTTTCAGGGTATCTAAACAAAATTGAAAAAAACAGAATATAAGTATAAGTTTTTTGACAACTATGTTGGGGTGTTTCAAAATAATTTGCTTAACATTAATATAATTTTGACTTACCTTCTCAAGTCTTGGTACAATTGTGTAAAGTGTCCCTTCTGACCCCGCTCCGTCAGGAGGGGATGTACCCACATTCGTGGGGTTTCCTCCACCTGTTTAGAATAGAAGAAATTATAAACTGTTAGCACGTACAAAACATATGCTCATAAAAGTGCAAAGTTTACATGGTTTTCAGTTTATGGACAGATAAACATATTGCTTACCTCATTTTCCTCCTCTTCATGATCGATGAGCTGCTGCAAAATGAGCAAAAGCAGGACTTGTTTGTGGACCCGCCGCCAAGTTCGTACTCTGGTGAGTGCCATGATTCTCTGCCTTGGACAAAGGATGCACACAAAGCGTCTGCTAATCCTTTTTTGTGGAAAGAGATCGTGTAGATCATGTGACAGGAAATTGTTTTTTTTTTCCCAAGGTGTTGTTCAAATGACACGTACTTTATTTACAATCTCTATCCTTCACATGAACAAATCCTCCATAGAAAACCGCTCAAAAAACCGCTATGAAAACCGCCAGTAAAACCGACTGTAAACGCTGTTCAACCGATGCTAAAAACGCTCAAAAAACCGCTGCAAAACACAGGAAAACCGCCGGAGAGTCCAGGGCTCTGGACTCTAGACTCCAGCTAAATAAACAGCGGTTTACTGGCGTTGTGGAAGCTGCTAAACCTCGCAGTGTGCACATACACTAATACTGTTATATACGCCCCTGGTGCTGTTTAACACATATTTTGTTTATTTTGTTGTATGTTTTTATTTTGTTTGCCAATGAAATATTTTTGTTTGTCCAGTTTGTTACAAAGCAGGTCTGATTTTGTACTGTACAATTAAATACCTTTATGTGCTGGTTTTTGTTTCCGGCATTTCTTTCTTCCGTGATCATAGGACCAGCCAGTGGCCATGGCAAATATTCTTCAATGTATTTTCACGGTAGTTTCTTTCAGCTCTATCATTAGAGTGGCCTAGATACCTGGCAAAAAGATGTTTTTCTGGGTCTTGCCCTTTTGAGATGTTCCAGGATTCAGTTCCCTTCCTAATCATGTGGCTGTTGACAAGGGGAAGCCTAAACCTAGAATGGAATGTAGAGAATCAAACATTCTGCACATTGACTTTCAGAAAGATTCTACCCTTTCTATCTATTTCTTATGGTAACGCATAATGTCATTGGAGACATTGTAGATAACCTTCCCTGATGTGGATAGGAAGAACATATTTGGTGTTTTTGGCTTGGCCAGATTGGGTTGCAGTTTCTGGAAATACACCTGTAACTACTGTTAAAGCAAAAACAAACATGGTAAAATGGAAAATCCCAAAGTCCATCTGTATGAGGAAGGGATACTTTGAGAAAACCTTCTTCAATTGGAGTAAGCGAAAACTAGGCCCCTTGTTGTGCAGAAGTCTTGTTTGTGTGCTTTGACCTCGATGACTATGAAGCCTTGTCCCTCATCTGTGAGGCAACCTCCTTGTCCACGCTGAAACCTGTGAGTGAAGATAGATGAGAAAGTGTAATTGACAGGTGTCATTTAAGAAGATAAGGCAGAGGAGGTGGTTACTTACTGTGAGAATATTTATTACGCCTGGCTCCTCTCCATGTGTTGCACCCAGGGCAGGGTACTCAGCTCTCAGGTTCGGTCTGGGATGTCACGGGTGGCTGCCCGAGGCTGTGGCCCTGGTAGTCAATGGTTAAATGAACGAAATAAAGAAATATAAGTTTGTGACGCCACCTGCAGTACCTGGTGATGCTCACCAGCGCCACTACAGTCCTCCGGCGGTTGGTGGTCTTGCGTCAATGATGGTGTAGTCCTCCGCAGGCAGGACTGGACCGCCGGGGCAGCGATTCTGTAAGGGAACAGTTCATGCAAGAAAGGATGCAGCAGGTCGATAAATCACTTCACGGGTACTTTACTGAGAAACTTTTGATATCATCACAGTCCTTCAGTGCAGTAAGATGTTACAATGACAAATGCTACGGGTGCTGCAAGTAAATTTTTATGGTTGCTAGGTGGATCCCTCACTGTGTGCCGTTCCTGTTATTTCTTTCCCTTGCCTCCCAGTGGCTGTGAAGTCTGACCTCCTGAAGACTAAGTCAGACCTCCTGCTATTCCTCGTCTTCCTCTCCCTTGCACTCGTTGGGTGAACCTTCTGCTGGCTAACCGCTTGCTCCTTCAGCAGGGCCTGGTTCCCTCTAATGGATCTTTGGGAGTCGGGGCTGTATCTGAATATGTCCTCGGTCATCGGATTTCTGTGAGCCTTGAAGGAACTAACAGGTGCGAGCTCCGGTACCCGGTTTCTTTCCTGGGGCAAACTCTAGTTGCTGTGCTCCCCACATTGTACCCAGTTTCTTTCCTGGGGCAAACTCTTTAGTTACTGTGCTCCCCACATTGAGTGAACTCCCTTTTGAGCTTCTTCTCCTTTCCTTCCTTCTGGGATCTCTTCCAACTGTCCTGGGTCCCTCAGCCGAAGAGACTCTCCTTGCTCCTTCCAGGCCGACTGCCTGGTTCCTTGCTTCTCGACTCTCACTGGTCTACTCTGGACTCTCACTCTTTCTATCTTCCTCCTCCTTCTGTTCCAGACCCTCTCTCCCTCTCGCCCAAAAAGAGGGAAACCAATCTTGCTCCTAAGTCGCTATTCTGCCGAACGACCTCCTTTTCTCCCCGAGTCCTAGACTGGCTCTAGTGCCCCCCCTGGAGGTGACTATATCCCCTCCCGGGTCCCTTCCACTTGCTGACTAGTGTGGGGTGTGAGTTATAGGGTTCCACCTACTGGCCATAAGTCCACTTACAGTGGGGCGACTACACCGCTTTTATGGGTGTAGTACCCCTTTTGTAGCACCTACATGGTGGGGCGCCACACATGCTTTAACACTAGCAGTATCTCCGATTAATGCAGGATATTTAGGTGATGTTCCTTTTTCTTGCTACCAAATCGGATATATCTTAAGTGTTTTCAAAAAGGATGGCTTGTCCACATCCTGAATCTTCAGATATTGTACTGGTGGCAAATGCAATGATGTTAATACTTCAAATCTAAGATAGATAAAACTTAAAATAGTTACTTACGGCCACGTGAACACCTTGGGGACAAAAGAGTGATTATAACAAAGTATACACAATTTCATATAAGCTGATAACTCACCTTTTGCTGACCTCCTCCTGTCAGACACATTTTGCTAGCGTGGTCTGGATGTCCTCGGTCACGCCTTGAAAGATTTTGAATGCTTTATACAGCTGCGGGTCTTCATGTGCCAAATTGGTTTCTCGTAGCTGATAGGACACAAATCTCTTGAGGTTTTTATGCAGGCTGTCTGGCTTCAGAGCCCGACTCCACGCAGCTTGAGAAAGAAAGACTGTTCCTTCTCAATGTCCTTCACAAAATTCAAAGTCACGCAGTCTTTATTCATGTAGTATAGGAATCTTAAGATGTTTGCAACCTTTTCCTTGACCTTCCTTACTGACAGGTTTTGCATTAAATTAGGGGTGGGGAACCTCAGGCCCCAGGGCCGCTTCCTTGATGACTTTTTCTGCGACCCCCAGGCACAATCCTGGGGACCGCAGTGCTCAGGCTGGCAAACATGTTTTGCCGACTGCCACCTTTTAAATCCTGCTCCCCACTGATCTCCATGCCCCAGCCTCCCCGGTGATGTATATGCCCCCAGCCTCTCCTGGGATGTCTATGCCTCAGCCTCCCCGGTGATGTATATGCCCCTAGCTTCTCCTGGGATGTCTATGTCCCCAGCCTCTCCTGGGATGTCGTATGTCCCAGCCTCTCCTGGGATGTCGTATGTCCCAGCCTCTCCTGGGATGTCGTATGTCCCAGCCTCCCCTGGGATGTCGTATGTCCCAGCCTCCCCTGGGATGTCGTATGTCCCAGCCTCCCCTGGGATGTCGTATGTCCCAGCCTCTCCTGGGATGTCGTATGTCCCAGCCTCTCCTGGGATGTCGTATGTCCCAGCCTCTCCTGGGATGTCGTATGTCCCAGCCTCTCCTGGGATGTCGTATGTCCCAGCCTAACCTGGGATGTCGTATGTCCCAGCCTAACCTGGGATGTCGTATGTCCCAGCCTCTCCTGGGATGTCGTATGTCCCAGCCTCTCCTGGGATGTCGTATGTCCCAGCCTCTCCTGGGATGTCGTATGTCCCAGCCTCTCCTGGGATGTCGTATGTCCCAGCCTCTCCTGGGATGTCGTATGTCCCAGCCTCTCCTGGGATGTCGTATGTCCCAGCCTCTCCTGGGATGTCGTATGTCCCAGCCTCTCCTGGGATGTCGTATGTCCCAGCCTCTCCTGGGATGTCGTATGTCCCAGCCTCTCCTGGGATGTCGTATGTCCCAGCCTCTCCTGGGATGTCTATGTCCCAGCCTCTCCTGGGATGTCTATGCCCCAGCCACTCCTGGGATGTCTATGCCCCAGCCACTCCTGGGATGTCTATGCCCCAGCCACTCCTGGGATGTCTATGCCCCAGCCACTCCTGGGATGTCTATGCCCCAGCCACTCCTGGGATGTCTATGCCCCAGCCACTCCTGGGATGTCTATGCCCCAGCCACTCCTGGGATGTCTATGCCCCAGCCACTCCTGGGATGTCTATGCCAGCCCCCTAGCCCACTCCTGGGATGTCTATGCCCCAGCCACTCCTGGGATGTCTATGCCCCAGCCACTCCTGGGATGTCTATGCCCCAGCCACTCCTGGGATGTCTATGCCCCAGCCACTCCTGGGATGTCTATGCCCCAGCCACTCCTGGGATGTTTATGCCCCAGCCACTCCTGGAATGTTTATGCCCCAGCCACTCCTGGGATGTCTATGCCCCAGCCACTCCTGGGATGTCTATGCCCCAGCCACTCCTGGGATGTCTATGCCCCAGCCACTCCTGGGATGTCTATGCCCCAGCCACTCCTGGGATGTCTATGCCCCAGTGAGATGGTGGCCATGACAGTCTGTGTTTCTCTATAATCACATGGTGTATACAGGACATGGAGATAGCGACCATGACAAGACACTTTACCACAATAACTGACCTTGCTGAGCAGAGTGATCTGCTGCGGAGTCTCCATTTCCTGATAATCAAATTCATGAAGGGTCCTGAATAAATCCTTGAAGATGTCTGGATTGTGAACCTCCATGAAGGATGCGCCGTCAAATGTGAAGAGAAGGTGGAGGTGAGGTGTTAGTCCATGGTGGTGCCGCCTGCTCCTCCCCGGACTAATAAAGGCAAACGGAGAGCATCGCAAATCTTACAGTATGAGCTAGGGGATCACTAGACAACCCAAGAGAGTAAGGTAAAGGAAAAGGAAAGAGGGGTTCTCAAAGCAAGTGATACATGATAGTTGGGTGTCGTGAGGAGAGGTGGGTTGTGATTGGAGGGTGGAGGTGAGTTTGTTGGACCTTTCGCCTATTGGTGTGGTGATGATTGTTTGATGTTTCGAGTGATTTGTGGAGGTCGATCAGGACACAATCAAGATCAGACTTAGTGTCACAGGCCCGGATTTTAACTATCCATCGCTTCAGAACATCTGTTGGGATATTAAACCTGGAAATCTTCTTTAGCCATGTGTTGTTCTCTACATTTAGACTCTTCTCCTGTACTCCGTATAGCTGAGGTTCCTTTTGTTTTATGATAACCCTCTTGGCCTGAAGAGCACTTGCATGTAACCCTTGTCCGATATGGTCTGTGTCTCCCTTAACAGTGACTACTTTTGTCTCTAGGATTCTGGATCCCATAACGCTCACTATCTTCTGCTCTGACTTCATTTGGGATATTTTCCGGGTTAAGTGATAAACCTTTAAGGCCTTCACAATATTATCCTATGTTTAGTAAGGACTGTATACGTTCTCATCTTCCAAGACTCTGCAATACCCTCCATCTTCTTCACACTCAGCACATGAGCAAAGTGGCAATAATCAATTGCAAAGTACGTGGTAAGAAGGTTCCTCCACCAGTGATCGGGGCCATAGAGACTTTTTGAAATCCAGCACTGGGTCTTTCCCCTTTGTCCAGTCGAGTGTTGCATCAGGTGCTTTATCTGAGTGTTGCATCAGGTGCTTTATCTGATCTGGGAGCTGGTTGGGGTTTGATGGTCCTTGTTACAGGCTTGGGTGCAATGTGATGAGCCTGATCCGGAGAACTCCTCCAAATGTTTTCCATATTCTCCTGAGCTGTGACATAGCCTAAAGAACTGGATTTCTTGACTAGACCCGTGAAGCCATCGTTTTCCTGAGTGTCTGATTCTTCATTTTCAGTTGAGTCTAGATGGGGGGTCTGCTCGGGATAGTTTGCGGGGTTGTGTATGGTGGATTTTGGATCTTCTGTGTCTCGACACCAAGAGGCTAGGAGTGTACCGTCGTCTATCATGATAGCAAGACTAGTATTGTTCAGAGGTACTTTATGAGCTGACGCGCCTTTGCTGGCAATCTGTCTGGGTGTGTCTTGTATATATATATAGGAATCACTACACACGTACGAGAGATTATGCTTTAGGTGAAAAGTTTATTTACAGTGTCGGTTGCTTGCGACAAAACTGACGTTTCGGCCCATTTGGGCCTTGATCACAAAGTCGCTGTAAGATATGAGAAAATAAAATCAGATTGTTCTGTTTAGGATAATATTACATCGTATTTACAAAATATTTACAACTCATATGTCTGTAAACGTATTTAGAGGATCCCACAAAATACATATCAGTTAATAGACTGACAGGAACCACTAAGGAAGTGAAGGCAAACCAAAGGAGATAAAAGGAAAAAAGGGGGAACAAGTATGCAGAGCTAGAGATGAGTCACTAGAAACTATAGTAGTGGATCATATAGATAGGATTGATTAGAATGTATAGAGTAAAACCTAACCTTTATTTGTAAGCATCCAATGCATAGTCATAGCCCATAGAGAGTTATGAATAACTGATCTTTGGGAGGCTTTAACCTGTTGGGGAAATGATGACTAGGTAAAGAGAATATGGGGCATAATAAACAATAACTGAGATGCTTGGGTTATGTTTATAAGCCCTTAATACCGTGAGGACAAACTATTAAATCCTAGCGTTACTGTGATATTACATAGATGGTTGTTGATATAGTGGGATAATCACAAGGTGCCTAGTATTAGGGTAAACCAGTATAAGTGCAGTTAAACAGTTATATTGTGTTGCGCCCCAGTGAAACAGCTGAAACAGCATCTATAGAGATCACATTACCCTTTAGGTTTGTAGTTGAGGATCAGCTCTAGGGTATGTACTGCAATGGGATGTTTATAAAGAATGTCACTGGGTTGTTTTGTGTCACACCAAGAGCTTGAGCTCATGCAGGGCTGAGAAATGAACAAAATACAGTGTGAGGATAAGTATATAGAGGTAAGGAAAAATTTACTTAGCTTAAGGTAGTCCCATGGCTTCACATACGTTGGTGGCACAGTGGAGGGTGTTTCCACCCTGGCTGTCAGGAGGGAGTGACAGCCAGAAGCTGAGGAGCGCTCCTAATACGCGCTGGAGCGGTCATGTGACCGGAAACAGCATAACGTCATGTACGCGTGCGCGCTAATAATCGGGTCCCCTCTCAGTGCGGCTTCAATTGTGTATTACATTCCCCTGGTGATCGCGCATGCGCAGATGCGCTTCACCATACAAACGGGGAGCGGTGCCATCTAGGGGGAGCTGCTGTAATTGCAGCAGTGCAGGAGGCATCTCAATAGCTGAACTAAATGTCAAAGACACTAAGGGTGTAAAATAGCTGTGAGGAGAGAGGTAAAAAGGATTAAAGGATCCCTGGGAACAGAAATGGTTGTAGTTAGGGGACTGCTAAGAACTCTATATATTATATGTAATGACCAACGGATGTGAAAGATGGAATGGGCTTATAATGTCTAAACTTGTGTCAAAAATAAGTGTATGGAAGTAACTATTCATAGGGGATTCCAATACTGTAACTGGTGGGGCAGTATTTTGTACAGAATGTTGATGAAATAGCACAGATAATAACACTTGTTGAGAGATAAATGCACAGAGTATATGTACATATTATAAATTGAAACACAAGATAAATATAACAAGTATGAGTCCAAACCACAAAAAAAAAAAGAAGAAAAAGGGGGGGGGGGGGGGGGGGAGAAATGAAACTTATAGCCGGGCCATTTTAACTGTAGTTTGTTAATTATTGTCTTACCCAAGCGGTGCAGGCATGACAGAATTTTCTAAGTATTAGGTGACCTAGGAGAAAGTCATATACATTAGTTCAACCAATCAATTTCACGGTTTAAACCCCTGGGCGTTAGAGTGTCTAGGGTATAAATCCAGTAGGGTTCTCGCTGTTTTAGTAATTGAACATGGTTACCACCTCTTCTAGGTCTATGGACTTTTTCAAGAACCTGGAATCTAAGTTGGGACACATTGTGTCTTGCTTCTTTAAAGTGGGCTGGTAGAGGTAACCAGGTTTTTTCACACCGGATGGTGGATTTGTGACTAGAAATTCTGTCACGGATGGCTTGTGTGGTTTTGCCAACATATAGTAGTCCACATGGGCACTTTATTACATAAACCACAAAATTAGTTTCACAGGTGAAAAAGTCCTTAATGGGATAAGATTTGCCTGAACGGGGGTGTATCACCTCATTGCCCTTGATGACATTAGAACATGACATGCAGCTCAGACAAGGAAATGTGCCTGTTCGTTTTTGTCCGGAAAGAGTTTTTGTTGGATGGTGTTTAGTGGATCCTAAATCTGCTCTAACATGTTTATCCCGTATGTTGGGGGGTCGTCTCATGCACATGATGTGAGGTGTTTTGAATACGTCAATGTTGGGATATGACTTGTTGAGTAACGGCCAATGTTGCCTGATCAGATTCTGAATTCTTTGAATGGACGGATGGTGGTAATGCACAAATGGTAGTCTGGCTGGTTTGGTAATGGATACGGTTGGATTGTTGAGTTCCGTTTTGTAACTCACTGTTCAGTAGTTCATTAGGGTAAGCGCGGTTACTGAATTTTGTTGCCATCTCATTTAGTCTAGTATCTCTAACTTGGGGGTTAGATACTATTCTAGTGACTCTTTTAAATTGTGATCTCGGTAAACTGTTCTTGGTGGATTTGGGGTGGCAGCTCTCGTATAAGAGTAGGCTATTGCAGTCAGTTGGTTTAGTGTAGATGTCAGTGGTGAGGAATCCGTGTTGGTCTTTTAGCACTTTAGTGTCCAAAAAGGTGATGGCATTACTGTCATGGGATAGAGTGAACTGGAGTTCAGGTCTGATACTGTTGATGGTGTTAAAGAAGTCAAGTAGACTCTGTGTGTCCCCCTTCCATAGGCAAAAAATGTCGTCAATGTATCTGACCCACATTAAGGTGTTCTTTTGGAATATGGGATTGGGATAGACAAATTCCTGTTCGAAGCGATCCATGTACAAGTTAGCATAAGCTGGCGCTACATTAGATCCCATCGCAGTACCGTGGGTTTGGATATAGAACTCATCCTCAAATAGGAAAAAGTTCTCGCGTAGAACTATGTTTAAAAGATCCATACAGATCTCCTAGATCTTTGTGTCGGTCTGGGCTTCCTGCAGGGTGGTAGCTACCGCTTCTATACCCTTGTTGTGGTCTATCGATGTGTAGAGACTATTAACATCCCATGTGGTTAAAATACAGTTGTTGGGAATATTGCCAATATCCTTCAATTTTTGCAAAAAGTCACTGTGACGAAATGGACCCTTTAATATATAATGTAGGAGGATTTCTTATTCATCCAGACATATCATATTGTATATTGACTTGTAAACTGGTATTGGTCAAAGAGAATTTCTTACAGTATTGTCATAGATTTCTGTGGTTAAAGTTTAGCTTGGTAATGTAATTATCTAACCTGTTTGTCATTGAAGGCCAGAGAACTTAATTATGCTAATCGTCCATTGTCTATTACCCTGTGAATGTGGATTGAGGCCCCAGCCACTATTGTGTTAATGTCATGGTTTGCAGACTGATTGTCTCAGACTAACATTCCATTGTATCACTGCTAGCATGTGGATTGAGATAGGACTAAAATATGTTAAATGAGGATTGGAGTTCAGCCAATGAAAAGACTATGTTATTGCACCAATCCTGACGTCCCCAATATCCTACAATGAGGGCTGAGGGTATATAAGGAGGACTGTTCACTTTGACCAGCAGATTGGAGATTGAAGATTGGAGCTATATTCTGTCTAGTGGCCTCAGTCTAGGGGTTTCGGTCCCGGCTAGAGGTCACTGGATTGGATACAGGCAGCTAATCTAGGGTCTTCGGATCCGGTTAGCGAGCCATAACCCTAGGCCTAGGCATTTCGGTGCCGACCAAGGGGACCAGAACACGGACTAAAAGAACCACAAGGACTTCAGTATCGGAGTATTGGATTCGGCTGTGATAAAGACTGCACAAGATACATAAGGACAAGGAAGCAACCCAGGTTGGGACGATACAGCCACCTGGCTACAGACTTTGCCGTGCTGCATTCTAAACCCTGGTGAGCCAGCGGAAGGGTGAGACTCTGTTGCCTGTTACATTTATGTGTTATGTTTGGTTATGCGTTATATTCTGTTAACTGTTTGGGGATCCAATAAAGCCTTGATATTGTGATTCCCTCACCCTGTGTTGTCTGAGTAGTGTTCCGCCCACGGTTAAGGAGCTCGGGCGTTCAGTTGGGGATGAGCCCTGGTCCACGCTGTCTTTGTAAAGGCGGCTGGGCCTGCGGACGAGAGCGCCCCACTGACCCCCGGGTCTCCACAGTCACCTGTATCGAGGATGAAGGATTTGGTCTTGTGAGTGTATGGGGTCAATAGTTTTTCTAGAAAAATGGATAGTGGGTTTAATATAGAGTCGGTAGAGGCCACTATTGGTCGACCTGGAGGATTCTGTATGCTCTTGTGTATTTTTTGGCAAGATGTAAATAACCGGAGTGATGGGATGGTGATTTATCAGAAATGTTCTTGTTTTTTCATCAATGGTTTTTTTCTGTATATGTTTGGTCAAGACACTGTCAATTTTTCAGCGTATGGAGAAGGTTGGGTCTGATTGGATTCGTTTGTATGTTGTGGTATCGGACAATTGTCTCCTGATCTCCTGGGTGTACATAATCTTATTCATCACCACTATCGCCCCACCCTTATCCGCTGGTTTGATGATTATGTTTTTATTCTCTTTGAGAGATGTAATGGCTTGTTTCTCGGGGGGTGTGAGATTGTGGCGGATAGGGAGAAGGCCAGTACGTTGGTCATGAATAACCTTTTTGACGTCCCTGTCGATTAAATCAATGAATGCCTCAACTGCGTGATTGGTTCTAGGGGGCATGAAAGTGCTGGGGTTCCTAAGTCCCAATGAATCTAACTTAATTGAATACGTCGGGCTGTGATCTGGTAAAATACCCAGTGTGTTTCCCCTGGGTAGGGGATTGTTTTCAAAGTGTACCTTCAATCGAAGGTTGTGATAAAATGACTGAAGGTCCTTCTCTAGCTGGAAGGAGTCCCATCGTGGAGTGGGGCAGAATGACAACCCTTTGTTTAGTACCCTGAGTTCTAGAGGAGAGAGGGAATAATTAGAAATATTGACTACTGCGTTTGGACTCCTACCTGCGACCGTAGGACCATTTGACGATCGGGTTCTCTTCCTCCTGGATCTCCGGGTAGGTGTGCGAGTGGTCCTAAAAAAAGGGGCCTTGGGGTAGCTGTGCCTCCAGTATCGCTCCCGGATCCTGGTGAGGAGCCCCCGGCAGGTGATGAACCTCCTGATGGTGTATTGCCGCCAGCTGGGCAGCGGGGTTTTGGACGGGGCCGTCGCGGTGCTGGTTCCTCCCATCTGTATACCTTGTTTGTCAAGTAGTCCTCAGTGTCATGCTGAAATTTAGACCTCTTACGTTCCTCAAGGGTTTTTCGATGAGTTGCCAAAATGGAGTCCACCTTATTCTTTAGAGAAGTGAATTCGGAAGAATTGAGGGTTGATGTTAGCTGTGTTTCAATCGCTGTTATTTTTTCCTCACTTTCCTTGATGGCCTCCTGTAGATAAGAAGGATGATGTCGAAGGAACACTTATTGAGTATTCTCTGGAATGTTTCACAGAACTTTTTGTTGTCAGCAAAAAGTGTTGGCCTTAGGTTGCTGCGTAAGCCACGTGGTATTTTGCTTTGGCGGAAATATTCACCAAGAGTGGCACAATGTAGTTCGTATCCTATTAACTTATTCCGCTCTTTCTCCCAGTTCTTGGTTTTGATATCACGGCTTGGTGTGTGAAGAAAGTCAGAAGCTGTTTTTATTCTAGATAGGATGGTTGGTCCTGCTGCATCGTCATACATGTATGTATTAGATGACATGGGTCCCAGTGGTGCTTATAACCAAAATAGAGACGTAATTGAAGAATTAATGGCTAGCACTCAATTTGGTGAGGGTGACGGTGCCAGTGAAAAGGAACCAAACAGTGTGTCTTGTGTCAGAGGTCTTTCCTCAGATTTCTTGGTTAATGCTGACTCTGCGGTGTCGATTAGAGTGCCCATGTCGTCGTGGTTAAACTGCTGCACCTGGCACTCAACTGATGAATCCATTCTGAGATCTTCGTCGTCCAAATATCTGTACCAGCGGAAGACAAAACGATTGTAAACTTCCATCTTGTATACCCATGTCTTCCCCCACCAACCCAAAAAGATATTAGCGTATGAGGGCGCACATTTTTCCCCCATCATTGGTAGCTGATGTTTGACGATAAAAGGTACTGTCAAAGACAAAGTAGTTGCAATTTAGTGTGATGGAAAGGAGGTCAAGGAGAAAGTTGTCATGTTCCCTGGTACCTGTATTTTTTTTTCAATCAGGAAAAAAGGACACCACGTTTATACCAATTCGTGGCTGATATTGGTCTATAAAGATTCCACATCAAGTGTTAGAAGAATATTCGATGGCACTTTCAATTTTCCAATCGGACAATCAAATCTGATGAATCACGAATATAGGACTTCTGTCGTAATGCTATGGGCTGTAAGTAAAAATCAGTATATGAACAAGGTCTTTCCCACAGTCCACCAATCCCAGCCACAATGGGTCTACCATGAGGTTTTATAGGGACTTGTACACATTCGGTAACATATAAAAAGTAGGAGTAACCGGATGTTCTGTAATTAAGTAAGACATTTCTTTTTGCTGATAATACCCATGCTCAGAGTTGATTTTAAGAGACGGTCCAGTTTGTTCTTAAAAACTGGGGTGGGTAATATGTCCTGTTAGAAAGTTGTCCATTGGCCTGACCGCAGGACAATATCACCCCCCTATCTGACTCTTTTATAATCGGGTCTTTCTGGCTCCTAATATTCTGAAGGGCCTTTCTATCTTAAATTCGTCCAATTTCAGATTTTAAATATCCCTACATACTGTGTCAAAAAAAATATGCACAGCAGGGAATAATGATAAATTCGGGGTACCTTTAGAGGCGAGTCTATTTGTGAATTTACATTGTCCATTCCCTGGATCATTACTCTCCCCAAAAAGGTCCTGCAGGTACAGGAGATTGTTTTTCTGCCTTGGTGAGAAGGCTATCGGCAACAGATGGCTTGTGATACAGATGTCTACAAGTCAATTGCCTGCAGAAAAGATAGATATCATTCACAAAGGTAAATTTATCATATTTTTGTAGGGTAAAATGATAATCCCTTCCGTAAAAGATTCTCCTCTGCTGCACTTGGTACATAATTGGACAAGTTAATAATGTTTAGACTACCTGTGTTGTTCATTTCTTGCCCCTATTCAAGCCTTCTTTGGTGGGACTGGTAGAATCAGTTCCAATCTACCCAAACGTGGTCTTAGATTTGAGCGGTCTCTGCCTTCCCCTCCTGGTTTACTTTCTTGTTCGATTGGATCTGAGGATACAAAATCCTCCTCTTCCTCTTCTGAAGAGATAAGCACTTGGGGAGCTGGATTAGTGGGATTCCCTGGTGTATTATTTTTGGGTTTCCTAGGTTTGTTGGGTTTTGGCCTTGGGTTCCCTTTATGTCTCCACTTATATGCTTTGCCTGATTCAAAAATGTTTTTTATCCTGTATTAATTTAAGCTTTTTCCTTTTTATGACCTCAAATTAATCATTGACCCCTTTTAGTTTACCCTGTAACTAGCCCCGGACTGCCGTCTTTTCACCCGTTATGTACAGGACGCTGCCTTGGTTGGTGTAGATCTGGCTGATGTTTCCTTGGCCGAGCCGGTGAACACTTTCCGCATTTCATCAAGATGTCGGATGGTCATTGGAGCATTGACTAGTCGTTGATTGTGAGTCTCCAAACCATACCTATCTCTATGTATAAGTAATGAAAGTATTCCTGGCACACTAATTTAATTAATGATGAAAAGGAAACGTCAACTCAAACTATCACGCCTTTTATTGTGGTCAATACAGTGCCCAAGTGGTATGCTCCACCCTGCCGGTTCGACCTACTTAGGTCTTCACTGGGGTTACCAGAGCTACAAAATAACAAAGGATTACAAACAGAAAACCAAAGAACAGATAGTGAGTTCTTGACAAATAACAAAGAAATAAATAATACATTTCTAATCAAAAGGTGTTAAGGAAAATACTATGTATATACAATGTGGGATAACATGCAACCAACAAGGGATCTGGAGGATAATCTATGTGAATGAAGGTTGTGAATAAATAGCAGTTCCATATGGTGTCACAAGATCAAAAACTTGTGTGCCCAGTGAAAGGTCAAGTGGTTAATTACCTCCTGGTGTCAGCGTTCTGCTGCCTGGGCATGAGTGGCAGTGAAACTGTGCGAGACGCGTCGTTATGATGATGATGGGCGGAGCCATGCTGGCTTGCTTCCTGTTAGTGAAAGGCAGTCTTTTGGTGGTGTGGACCGCAAGGCGCGCATGCGCATAATGACCGTGTGACATCACCACTTTCATCAGCGGCTGCAAATAGCGATTGTGATAGAGATCAACAAAGAATGCTGCGGTTTTGTCCTTCTACCTCTCAGAAAAGAGTGAAAACAGTGCTCCAAGTGTGTCTATTGTCCCTTAAGACATTGTGAATTGTGGTATCTGCAGAAAAAAGGGAAAGTGGACAAGTTAACATCGCTACTGTTCATCACAGAATAGTGTAATATACAAGTAATGTGGTTATTAAAGGAATTATAGAGACATTACCTGCAATGAATACAGCAAAGAACATATAAAATAGATATAATGATATCGCCTAAGTTGATGCCATAAATGAAATCTCATACGAGAGGCTGTACGTAAGGGGGCTACCTCTAAAAGGGGAAAGAGAAGTCATATCTTATATGTTATGGTCAAAGTGCTGGCAGTTGAGTCAATATGTTACCTCATACTCTCGATTGAGGCCATTTGGTTCCAAGGTCTTCAGGGTATATATCCAATATTCTTCCCTCTCTCTGAGAAGTCGCACCCTATCATCCCTCTCCTGCTAGCTGGTATGCAGTCGATAACCCGGTACCTCAATTGTGCAATAGTATGGTGCTTAGAAATTAAATGAGCTGGAATGGGAAGTAGGGCCTACTCATTCCTAATAGTCGATTTGTGTTTGCTTATGTGGATCCGGATATGCTTGACAGTCTGTTCAACATACCCGAGACCGCACGGGCATTTATTGAGGTATATGACAAACGTGGAATCACATGTGAAAAATTTTTGATTTGAAATCTCTTTCCAGTCATTGGATGTGTGAAGGTCGAACCCCAGTCATGTTAGAGCATTATTTGCACCCCAAGCATGGAAAATTATCCACGCGAGGGGTAGCTAGGGTAAGCTGGCTTAAGGGCGGCTTAAGGCTTCTTATATCTCCCTAAATCAGTTAGGTTTTTAGGTTTCCTGGTTTCTTATGGCACAACAAAATAAATTGTGGAAATTCTGAAATCATAGGGTATGCCCGCCCTAACAGCGGCAATGTTATTTCATGACTTGATGAATGAGCATCTGGTACGGTTGGTATGTATTTACAAAACTCCATCTTGCCTGTGTTTTGGCATGTTTCCTGAGTGTTATTCCTAGGAGGAGAGGCAATGGGTGGTAGATAGCCCCTCTCAATAAACTTCTGACTCATCTCAGTATGTCTTATCTGTCGTAATGTACAGTCAGAGACTATGCAATCAACTCATGTATGTTGAGATAGACGTAATGATCGTTTGATATGTCGGGGATGGCAACTTGAGTAGTGTGAAAGGGAGTTCCTGTCCGTCGGTTTGACATATATATATGTGTGCTAATGTGGGAAATTAATCCGACACTTATCGAAGTTCATAGTGAATGAAATATTGGGTGAGCAATGATTCAGTTTGTTGTGAAAACACGACAATGTCTGTTCGTCACCTCCCTAGATCATAAAACCATCGACGATGTAACATCGCCAGGAAATATTTCCCTTAGCCACATTGTTAGTGTAGATGAACTTTTAAAAAAGTTCCATATATATGCTAGTGTAGAGGGTGCGCAACGTCAATCTCATGGCGGTCCCCCTACGCTGCATATAGACTTGGTCCCCAAAAAGGAAAAAAACATTTCCTCAATATGATATCAACATTTCAATACAGAAGTCCTTATGCGTGTCTGTGAGGGTAATATATTTACTGAGGAACCATTTCACAGCCTCAATTCCTTGATCATGGTCTATGCTGGTGTATAAACTCTCCACATCCAGAGTCACCAGGTGACAACCGTCCAGTATTTCACCCAGGTTCCAGCCGTGGTTAAGAAAATCACCTGTGTCCTTTTATATTTATATACAGCACAACAGTAAGGCATTAATCTGTGTTGCAAGAAGGGGGCATAACTCAATTGTTCATTTAGCCCCAATGGTGACACTTTTCCTAGGGTACTGATCCATCCACATTCCATTTGAGCCAGGATCTTCTTTAAATTACCTCCACGGATACCACCCTCCAATCTATCAATCCCGATAACCCAGAGTCCGATATCGTCACAGTTGTGTGTAAATTTTCCTGCAGGGATAGGTAGCATAGTAAATGATGCACTGGCTACTACATGAGATATATTTTTGTATGGAGAAAGATTTGTTTCCATCAGCTGTTTGAATGTTTTTTCCTCTTATGATGCTCCCTTGATTATACGCAATGCAATCCCCACAAGTGTAGCAACCAGTGCGTTTTGGTCCAGTGTCCAGGAAAGTGTTTTTTTGAGCGATGTAGTGACTGCTAACAAGCATGTCACTCAAGTTTTTACCCCGTCGTGGGGTAAGGAGAGGAATATCAGGGATTTCTTTTGTCAAGATTGAATCAGTTTTTAATATGGCCAATGTTTTTTCAAGATCTTTCTCATCTGCTCCCAACTGCCATTGCAAGTTGAGATGAACCTAATGTTATTGTCCTGCTGTCTCTGGGGGTATTTCCTATGTAGCAGTTGTTCCCTAGGGGTATATTTAGCTCTTAAGTAACCTTTTTTGATACTCTGGTTGCTGTAGCCCCTCATCCTGAATCTCCTAAAAAGATCTTTGACCCTGGTCTCAAAGTGTTTATCGGTAGAACAAATTCCTTGTAATCTTAGTAACTGGCCAACTGGGACAGCCATGATAGTGGTATTGGAATGGTATTCTGATTTTGTCACAAGTATTATAAAATACATGTTAACGTAGCAGGTGGCCCCCAAACGTTGGATATTCTTCTTTCACCACTCACAGTTGGGGTTGACTATGTTGTGGAAGCTGTTCTCATGTAATTCGCCCAGCCAGAGACAGTTTGATTTTTTTTTTTACTGTTTCTCCGGCTCCGTTCTTGCACGCAGGGCTCCCTGCTGACACGATAAGCTGTTTTGATGTGCTCCAGGGTGTCGATTCCCCCTGGTCACGATTTCTCCCTTCCTAGTGATGGTTTTTCCCCCATGTATGTTGGGTGTTGGCCTGGGTGTGTGAGTTGTGCAGGTCACAGTTACCGGCACCGTACTCTGGGTCAAAGTGTGAGCAAGGCAAAATATCTGCAACATGTTGATGTTGCACAAAAGAAAATGCAAAATAGGCCACATCACCAAATTCTGCCTGCAGGGTAATTGGTTGCCCGGTTGACTCGCATATTGTGCATTAGCTTCAACAGGCATATATTGAACTGGCGGTTTTGACTTAGGTTTCCATAAATTCTCCACTGCTTCTACTACGTGTGTTAAAAAAAGATTGACTGCTGGGTAAATCACCTGCACCCTCTTCCTAAGTCCTATAAGGCTCTCCTTATGTATGGCCCAGGATAAGGATGTGCTTGAGCCTTGTTTTTGTTAAATACATGGTAACAAGATCTCAAAGAAAGACTCCATTTTGTCTGATCTGGAGGCCTCTATTTTCTCAGAAGTCATTATGTTATCTTTCACCACGTGTATTGACAAATGTGAGGTCTTCCACTTTGCTGCCACATAAATTCTTGCATTGGTGTAATTTATCAGTCAAGAAGATTTGTTTGGGAGCCCAATTGGTTTATTTCCCAGAAGTAGAAATGATAGACCTGTCTTGAAATGCTCCCTGGAACTTGCTGGCTCAATTCTGTAAGTTCTCATCATTTCTCTGGGCACCCAAGCATGACCACTATATATGTTTCATGTTTCCAGGCATGCCACACCCCCACAAACATCGGTCAGTCAATATTGGATACAACATCGGTCAGTCATATTTGGATACAACATTTTTGTTGGGTAATAATATGATCTATGCAATAAATTGAGCAATGTTTTGGTCAGTGATGATTGATTACTGCCTTTTGTCGGAGTATTACAGCATTGCTGCCAACGCTCTAAGGTCTTTCTCCCATTCCTCCATATGTGGGAGTTTTTTTGCCTCTGTAGGACGAGCTAAGGGTAGAATATAATTTAGAAATTACAACTCTGCCAAATGTGTCATTCAATACATATTTTCGAATGAGGGTGGGGTTTTGTGGCTCTTAAAGGAGAGGCAGTTAGCAAAATGCAGTATGTGATTTATATGCATTGTTTCTCGTAGAGGTGGATTGTATTTTCGTATAAATTCCGAAATAGGGTAGACTTTGTTGCCTAGGTTCCAGACATCTTCTAGGGTTGAGATTCCCTTCAGTTTCCACCATCCTTATTATGCTCCCGACCCCACACCTGGGGGAAACATGGAGTTGTTAAATATTGACAAGAGCGGTGAGGGTGTAGATTGTAATTTGTAAGAGAGTCTAAGCCGTCTCCAAAGGCGTAAAGTATGTTGGGTGTATGGGATTTTCACTTCCATGATCCGACGAGGGAGTGGGTCTGTTGACCATAGTTTGCCAATAAGGCAGTAAGAAGGTAAGGGTTTATAAGAGCCTGATTCCATGTTTATCCATCTAGGCCTGTTATGATGTACATTTACAGTAGTAAGCTGCACTATCTGGGCTGCCTTATAATATAGTGTAACGTTTGGGAGGGAGAGTCCGCCTTCTCTATGTATAAACGTGGTCTTTAGTCTGATTCTGTGTCTTTTGTTTTGCCAAATATAATTTGAAATCAGTTTCTTTATGGTAAAGAAGGTTCATAGAGTTATTTCTATTGGTAATGTACTAAAAGAAAGAAACTTTATTAGGTGTTAGATAATGCTCTTAAATTAGTGACACCAAATTGTGCTGTAATATGGTTTTGTGCCTCTGCTGTTATATTTATAAATAACGATTCATTATCAATGTTTACTTTAAGAGCCCAATATGGCCTCAAATTCTTAATCAAGACAAATAGGTTTTGTAACAATATATTTGGTTCAGTTATAGTTAAGAAAATGACATTGCCAAATAAACTAGACTTATATGTTTTTGTCTTTGCCGATATTGAACCCTTTAATGTCAAAATTTTTAGTTACGGCTTTAGCCAAGGGTTCAATTGCTAAGGACCACCCCTGTCTAGTTCCTCCCTTTATCTGGATGGCACTTAGTTTGTTTGTTGGGAGCTTTAGATGTGCAGTTGGTCAATCACACTTCGTTCGTAGCACTGGGACCATGTCTCTAAACTCTGTAAAATTTGGAAGAGGTATGACCAGGAAAGGGAGTCAAAGGCCTTTTCAATATCTAAGGCTCGTATCAGAAGTGGTTTTTGTTGTATGTTAGCTGAGTGAATTATATTTAAATTCCTTTTAATGTTATGTGCTGCTTGTCTAGTTAGGATAAACCCTACTAGATCTAAATGTAATAAGGATGGTAGTACTTTATTGATTCGCTCTGCTATTATGGCTGTGAATGTTTTGAGGTCATTGTTCAGTTGTGATATAGGTCTATAACTTATGAGTAGCAATGGATCTTTTCTTGACTTATTTATTACTGTCACATGTGCTATATAGAATTCAGATGGCGTTTGCTTCCTTGCCAATATATAATTCTACTGAAATTTGATGTGAGGTAGCAGCATTTCTAAACATTTTTCATAATATAAGGCTGAAATACCATCTGGTCTCGAGGCCTTTCCACTCTTTAGGCTTTTTTTTTGTATAAATCTGTAGAAGAAGTCTCTTAATTTATCTGCAGCATAGCTTGAATCTGAGCTAGAGCATCTGAAGTAGATGAGTTTGTTGTTGATCCTGAGCTCATTGAAATGATCTTATCCTGGGTACTCTATATAACTCTGAGAAGGTGTTTGTTTCATTTTCTTTTCAATGGAGGTTGTGTAACAGCATCCTCAACCTCCTTTTCGGAGAATGTCGACATGGACTCTTTGTTTATCTTGTAGTCACGTAAAGACGTATCAATCTTTTGTTTCCTTGTGTTAGTCACTTTGCAAAGGTTGGGAAATCTTCCCAGTGCAATATCCTTGTGACCGTGGAGCTTTAATGCTTTTATAAATGGGAAGAGGGCTTTGCCGTGCCTTTCCATAAGTACTCTGTCGTTACGCTTAAATGCTCACATCTCCACTGCGACCCACGGCAGCGTCGCTCCTCTTGACAGCCCCTCATCACAGCCCCTCATCACAGCCCCTCATCACCAAACGAAAACAAAATGGACGAAGTGCCCAAAGATCCGCGGTGCTGGATGAAGACCAGGATCAATGCAGTCTGGTAAATCGGTGCCTTTTATTCCGACGCATTTCGGAGCCAATACCTCGCTCCTTCCTCAGGGATTATCAAGAGTGACTGCACAATCCGGGATTTTATACACAACAATATGCTTTGTCATTCTGACGTAGACATCAGAATGACGTTTCTCAATGGGAGGATACTTAGCTTCTAAAAAAAAGCTTGAGCTTGTAAAGTAACAAATATATACCAATCCATGAGAATTTAATATATGATTCCAATATTCAACATGTAATCTTCTGACAAATACTACAATTATTCGAAAAAAATGTAATAAAAATTATTGTAGAATAATGGAAATAAGCAAAAATACATTGAGGATAGAACTCACAAAGAAAGGAAGGGTGAGTTTCACTGAGTGCCATGTGTCAAACTCTATGTACCACACAGTTCTGTGATTATATTATCTGATGATTCAATGCTTAATCCTTGAGAAGGAGTATCAAAAATGTCATCAATATGTAATTATAAGAAAGTGTTGACTGATAGGTACATGGTGAATATCAGACCGTGTGAGTGGTATAGTATCTTAATCGATTAAGATTTACAACTGTGTGAGAAATTGTGATATTATAAGTATTCCTCTGTAGTACTGATAGTGTAAATGTTATATCAAAATTGATAGAAAGTAAGATGAAAATGAATGGAAAATAAGACAATAAAAATAATGAAAAATACTAAAATGAAAATGGTAATAATGGTAAGAGTTGTGGGAAGAATATATATCTATATATCCCTGTGGGTGACAGTGATATGCGGAATTATGATATAAAAATGTGCACATATTCATAAAAATGTGTAGAACTCTTGAAATTGAATACAATCTATATAAAACAGTTGATAAAATGTTTCAAAGAAAAATGTATGTGACTCAATGTGCATATTAGTTGATATCTTGTTGCTCATTACTTCATTTCTTTCTCTCTTAATACTCAAGGAGAAGTAAAGGTTGTGTTGGTAAAGCCTCAAAAAACTAACTCATAAGAAAATAGGAATTGGAAATGTTCGGGAATTGAGACATCGGAATAGACCGTTAAAAAAGGCTAAAAAAGTAAAAATATAATAATTTTTTTTATTTTATTAAAACAAAAGTGTATAAAAATGAATGCATGTATACTTATTAAAATTAATAAAAAATATACATCTTTGTTACGTCTCATATTCTTACTTACATTAACAAGGAGCAAGGAGAAAGAGCAGCTGCTTCTCTCGGTAGAAGAGGACTTAATTTCCCTCGGATTTGACACTGAAATGGGAGTTATCAAACAATCATACAAATCGACCCAGAGATATGAAAATATATATATGTGTGTACAGGATGTGAAATAACCACACACAGTCCAGCTAATCCTCTTTTCTACATAATTTTGGTGATCATATTAAGTCTCTTAGGCTTTAATTTGTATAGCCAAAATTTTTCTCTCCTGCTTAGAGTTTCAAACCTATTGACGTTCTTTGGAATATGATCAATAGCTATGACTTTCAAAGAGTTAGGGTCACTATTGTGTTTTTTATTGAAATGATTGGACACATCCTTTCATGATATTAGACCTATGCTTGTTGATCCTGCAGTGCAATCCCTGAGTGGTTTCGACCCACATATTGGTACCCACAAGGGCATTCTAACAAGTAAATAACATATTCTGAGGTGCAACATAATTCATATTTTTTCTGATGTGTTTCACCAGTGTTAGAAGAAGTAAAAGTGGATGTGACCTGCATCAATGAGCAACATAGGCATCGTTTTTTTTATTACATTTGCAACAACCTTTTAAAGAACTTGTTGATTTTTGAAGAGGAATTGGATCATAACGGTTTATAATTTTTTACTTGACTTTTTGGCTAGTAAGTTCTTTATAGTGGGGGCCCTAAGGAAAGTGATACCTGGTTTTGTAGGTAAAATTTTGCCCAGGATGGGATCACAAAGAAAAACAGGCCAATGTTTCAAAATTGATTGCTTAATATTTCTATGACATTTATTATAAGATGTTAATGAAGTTAAAACAATATCGATCATTCGTTTTTCCTTGACTTTTGGACATAATGACTCCTGGGTGACTTTCAAACATTCTCCAATGCCATTCACCTATTTCTTTGGTTAATTCTACACCAAAAATCTATTTTTTTTAATATTTCTTATTCAAGGAAATCATTATGCGTTGAACAATTCTTTCTAATTCTTTTAAATTGGTTCATTGGGATGTTTTTGATCCCTTTTTTTTTTATAATGTTCACTGGAAAAATGTACATAACTATTCTTTTCAACTTTTTTTATTTTAAAAAGGTTTTAGTGCCAATGGTGACCTTATCCACAGAGATAAATCAATAAATCAATTGTATTGCACTGTATATGTGGATCAAAGGAAAGTCCTCAAATATTGTTGAAAAGTTCGCTCAAGAAAGAATCAAGATTATCTGCATTGTTATCCCAAATTATGAATATATCATCTATGTAACATTTATAAATAATTAACTCTTTGCTGGCCCTTTTATTATTCCTTATGTAAATTTCTTCAAACAATCCCCATAAAGAGATTAGCATAAGAACATGCGACCCTCGATCGATCCCATGGCTTTGATGGTATACCTCTTTCCGAAAAGAAAAATAATTATTCTTCAATATAAATTCCAGTCCTTCTAAAATGAAAAACCTTTGTTCAACAGAAATCCTTTCATCATTTTTTAAAAATTGCTCAATACAAATTAACACAATGTCATGTTTCAAATTTGTGTACAAGGAGGCTACATGTATTGTAACAAAGCAGTATGAATCTTTCCATGAAAAGTCTTTTAAATTTGAATTAAGTGCGTGGAATCTCTCAAATAGCTCTCTAATCTTGTGACATGAAATTGTAAAATCTTATCTATATAGGTAGCCAAATTGCTAGTTAAAGAACCTATTCCAGATATAATAGGTCTACCTGGCAGTCTAGATAAATCTTTGTGTACCTTTGGAAGATGATACATGAACGGTGTCGATGGATTCCTGATGGGGAGAAACTATTTCTCAGTATTATTCAAAATACCTTTATCGTGAGCCCCATTAATAATTTCAGTGAAGTCTTTGATGAGAGAAGGTAACGTCACACACCGCCATATGGCTTCCATATCGCCAGCAATTTGATGTCAGCGCGCATGTTTCGGGAACTTTTTTCAGATCGCCCTCGACCTGTCACACATAGAGATCTCGCCTGTGTTCTACGGCGATCCTGCGTTCCGGAAAGCGCCTGCAGTAGACTGGAAGCAATCTTCCTTTCACACATCGCCGTATCACATGGCACAATCGTAGCAGCGATGTCACCGTACTGTTTTGATAGGGGTGTCCTAGTGTACTTTTCACTGCGCCCCTATCACTGCGATTGGTAGACGTAACTGCGTACCCAGTGGTGAGCCTTACGTGAACGCACGGGTCATCAAATAAGGCGCCTCGGACACGGCGAGCCAATCGAAACGCAGTATCACCCACCAATCGCCCCAGGTGCAACGCCAAAAACACAACATCCAAGCACGCCTACTTGATTTCTTTAACGATCGCTGTGTACATTGCCCTCGCCCTGTCACACGCCACCATGCACTGAAATTGCCTGGTGGATGACGCCTGATTTCTCTGCAGTGCAGGGCAATTAGGCGACGCCCCACCTGCGATTTATCACCGTAGAATCTCCCAGATACACGCCACTACACACAGGCAATGTGGTTTCCACATCGCCAAATTCGGGAATTGCCAACCAAATCTCAAGCCAAATCTCCAGCGATATGGCGACGTGTGATGGTACCTAGAAGGTAATGTATCTACATCAACTTTTCTATAATAAATTGTATCCGATAGGATATTTATTGCTTCATCATTATATTCAGTGAAATCCTGAATCACTATTCTACCCCCTTTATCTGCCGATCTTATAACTATACCCTTATTCTTTTGTACGGTGCACAAAGCATCCTGTTCTTTTCTTGTTATATTATTAATATTCCCACAATTAACAAGTAAATTTTGTAATTTAAACTCATTCAATACCAAATCTTGAAATGTTTGAACAAAATGACTTTTACTATTAACAGGATAAAACTTACTTTTTGACTTAATGTCGGAATGGTGGAGTCCATCATCAATTTTGGTTTTATTTTTATCTCAATTATTCTGTTCTATTGTGAAATGACGTTTTAGAGTTAAATTCTGTATAATTTGTGTATATCGATAAAATTCATCTGGGAGAGCCGTAGGGCAAAAAGAAAGTCCCTTAGTAAGTACCATGGTTTCGGTAACCGTCAACTTACATTCAGACAAATTGATAATGTTATTCCGGTAAAAAATTGTGTGATCTGGTTACTGTTTTTTGCCGTACATAAAAACCCTGACTACTATTTCACTAGATGTTTTATTAGAGAGGGATTATCACCAATATACTGCTGTGTTAGTCTATTAGGCAGACAATTGTTCACAGTTTCCTGTGGAGTAAACTAGTAGATTCTCTATTATTCTATTCATCATTATCTATGTCAAAGGATATCAAACTAGATTCATTATTCCTTTTTATCGGGAACTTATGAGGGGATACAATGATTGGTATTAGCGGTTTTAGCCTGTTGATTCTATTGATTTGTTCCCTAATTATTTTTAAATGTTCATCTTCAGTGAGAACATATTTCTCATTCAAAGACACTGTTGTACCAGTTTGTACTGAACTACCATACGCTTTATGATGTACCAAAGCTTTGACAACTATGTGGTTTTTATTTTTATTTTTATTTAGATTGTGTAGGGAAGAATAATTACCAGTGGTGACTTCCTCAGGTTTATTACTAGAACTTTCACTATCAAGAATATTTTTAGCCTCTACTGCTTCTTCTATTCTTTTTTTTTTAAATATTTTTATTGAGTTTTTCACATAGAAAAAGAACACATGCCACACACGATGGCCTTCAGTATTGCCAATTATTAAGCACATGGAATCTGACATCTCAAATAACAAAAATAACCAAACTAACAATCCCCTCTTCCCCACCCCCCTTCCCATAGTTAGCATATATACATAAAGGGCTGATACCTCGACTCCTGTCTCGTAAGCAAGTCTCCCCCTTATGGGGAAACATAGCCTACCCTTAATTCCCCCAGCGTATCTCCCAGATCTGCCAGACAGTACCAGCTGGTATTGCTAAATGGCATTACCAGCTTGTCGATTTCTGTTCTAGTGAGCTGACATATGATAAAGTCCCTCCATGTGGAGAAGAACATTTGGGTGTTATTTTCTTTATCCGTCACAGCTTCTAGCTGCTCGAGCCACAGTATGCGTTTGAGCTCCGTCTTCGTCAATCCAGTGTTGAAGTATGAGCCTTTTAAATGTGGACATTATAATGTGTAGCAGGGTGCGTTTCCCTTTGGGAACATTGTAGGCAGAAAAATTATGGAATATCCATATGGTCCTTTTTTTTTTTTTAAAAGCTCAAATTGTTGGAGCTGGAGTGGATACATAGATTGGGAACCTTGAGACCCCAGGGACTGAATATAGATTTTAAGATAGGCCCTGTACTGTAACTAAAGGTATAACCTCAACAACTCATTACTGATGGTATATGGTGAATACAGTCGTGTATGTAGTTATATCTATAAGAAATAACATAGTTCTATTTTATATTTGTTTAGATAAAAGTAAAAGAAGATCTTAATCTGAAGACTCATCCATCCATGTATGAAAATAAAAGGAGGGGGGTAATATATATACATTTTTTACACTGTGGTTTGTGAGTGATCCACCAATCGTAGTAGAAGGAAAGGTTTTTTTTTTAAAAAAATGTAGCTTTCTGGCATTATAGTGACAAGATGGCATGGGTAGCCCCCGTTGATCGGTCTAAGTCTATGTAAGGGACCTGCGCATGGGGGTTTCTCTCAAGTGTAAGGACCTAGTAGACTGGAGCTGTGATATTGTTTGATCGTATAGGGTCATAATCATAGCCTGGTACTGTAGGGAGCAATGCCATAGGAAACAGTCAAGATACTATTTAGCCATAGGGTTAATGCAGTATGGGCAGAATTCGTCCCTTAATAAAGATGGAGGACGGAAGCCCAAACAGACACAAACATAGTCACAAGGCAGCGACGCTATATGTATAATGAAAGCGCCGACTCAGTTACTGGCTGCGGTACCATGTGACCGTCCAAGCGGCAGATTGATTGGTGGAGAACTACAAGTCACGTAATGTAGTTCAGCGATTGTGTGAGTACTGCGCGTGCCCAGTGTACCCGGAAGACACAGGTCTCTGGGAGATAGCGCCATTATCGTGAGATGGGTGAGTCTGATGATATGAAACACATGTAATAAATTTAAAACACTTGGAGGCACTTTACACATTAATATGTTTATATTCTGTAAACACTGTTATATTTATATAGAAGAAGCACTAGGCACTTTATATTTTATAATGAAATGAGATATCTGATGGTTTGTTATGGATAAATAAGGTCTAAGCCACTGTAATATCGCACTTTATGTATAATTGGATGTAATGACACTTATGATTGTCACACTATATAACCTTAGCACAGTCTATGAGATGTACATTGCTGGAAGAAGGTTCTTGAGGAACCGAAACCGTTCAGTTCTTATGGGCCAATAAAGCAAGTCATGAATTGCAACATGGAGTGCTGTCCAATTTTTTGGTAACTGTATAGTTCTAATGTGGATTTAGGATATTTTGAACAACTCATCAGTACCAATCCATCAATTTATTACATGGTACAATCCAGAACATGTACTTTTTCATAAAAATACTGCCAAATCTTTTTTATTATCCACTGGCATTCTTTCTGCAATAAAGTTTTGTGTAGATCACCGCCCTTTGAAGATGGAACAACTCGTTCCAATCCTGCAAAGGACAGTACATTAGGATTGCCTTCATGGCATATGCTGTATCAATCTCGTACTGCCCACTCCTGTCTTGATTGATTTTTGATGCTCTTTAAATCGTGTACATAGTTCACGAATAGTTTTCCCAATGTAAAATCTTGTACAGGGGCAGAAAACCACATAAACGACCCAATTAGTCTTACAGGTGATGAATTAATTAACTATTTATGTACATCCTCCTATTTCATTAAGGTTATCAGTTGCAAGAAACTTGCAGTAATTGCAGTTTCTGCATCTTATATTCCCCTTTGGGCGTTTTGCATTCAGCTAATTACTGTGACATTTTTTTTTTTTCTATTATTAACCAGGATATCTTTCAGGTTGTTACACCTCCTGTAAGTGACCAGAGGGGGTCCGATATTCAATGCATATAACTCCCTATCTTTGTTTAAGGTGTGCCAGTGTTTGTAGATAGCATTAGATATTTTATAGAACATGGGACCGAATTTGAAAGTAAATACAAATCTTTTATTACTTTGTGATGGATTTTTTTCGTCTTACTAGCGTTTTCTCCTTTGCTTCTTCAATAACTTTTATGGGGTAACCCCTTCCAAGCAATCTTTTCTCTCTTTACATTGTTGAGTGAACACATCAGGGTGATTGTTCATTCTTTTGACCCTCAAAAACTGACTATATGGCAATGCAGATCTGGTGTGGAAAGGATGTGCAGTATTATAGTGCAACAGGGTATGAGATGCTGTACTTTTACGAAAGACAGACCTCACCAAATTTCCGTTCTCAATTCTCAATTTCACATCCAAAAACTCCATCTCTTTGTCGCCAAACACAGCTGTAAAGAACATATTATAGTTATTCATACCATTTAAATAGTCTACAAATGCTTTAAATTCCTCTTCGATCCCATCCCATACTATACATATATCGTCTACATAACGAAGAAAGAGTTTCAGGTTTTTTAGAGACTGATTTTTTTCATTATAGATGAAATCATTCTCCAAATGAGCCAAACATAGATTTGCCAGTGTGCATGAGACTGGAGTAGCCATCGCTGTTCCTACTAGCTGAATCCACCATGTTTCCCCAAAAGAGAACACATTATGGGACAGAATAAATTCTAAAGCTTCAGCAATTAAATTAATCAAAGAGGGATTTTGCTTGTCTGTATCTAGAATTTCCTTCATGATTTCTACTGCTAGGTCTTGTGGTATTCGAGTATATAAACTCTCCACATCTATCGTTGTCAATTTTAGACCTTCTCTCCATTCAAAACTGCCTGTCCATCTCACAAAGTCATTTGCGTCTTTGAAATATGAAGGTATTGTTTTTCATAAAGGTCGCAATAACCAGTATACGAATTCTAACAGGGGCTCAGTCAGAGAGTCCCACCCCTGACACAATAGGGCGTCCAGGGGGGCTCTCTAAGCTTTTGTGAACTTTTGGAAGATGGTTTCAAAATGGCTTTCTGGGATTCTCATAAAAAAAGTTTTTCTGCTTGTTTTTTATCCAATACCCCTAGATTTACATACTTTCTTAAAAGTGACCGAAGTTCTTCATTACATTTATGTGTGGGGTCTGCTGTCAATTTTTTATATGTTTCTGGGATTCCAACTGTCTCAGAGCTTCCTTCATGTAGTCAGTTTTTCTCATTATGACTACCCCACCCCCCTTATCTGCCTTTTTAATCAATATATCCTCCCAATTTTTCATGATATTGAGAGCATCTGATTCTTTTTTTTGTCAGATTTCGTCTCGGATATGGGTAGATTATAGCCTCAATTTCTTTACTTACCAGCTCCTCAAACAGATCTACATTGTTACCTGGGGATGTGGGGGGAAGAAAATTAGATTTTACCCTCCTATAAAAAGTATTCCTGAGGTCAAATTATCCATATATATTTTTTGTGAAAGACTACCCTCTAGATCTAATAAAGTATTCACATCCCACATTACTTCACTTAGTGCAGAATCTTTTCCAAAAAAATCCCAGTGGTCCTATCTGTTAGAATTATGATACTTGTTATGTTCCTTAAAATTTTTTTTTTTTTCTGTATTTGCGAAGTGCTTAATCAAATGAATGTTTCTTATAGCCTTAAATAAATCGACCTTAAATTCTGAAAAATCAAAAACCTCTATGCAGAAATTGAGCCCTTTCTTTAAGAGCTGTACCATATCAGGTGTCAAAAATGTGATCAGTTAAATTAAATATTTGTACTGAATCATCAGCTCCAGAGTTAAATTCCTCCAAGAGAGCAGTTTTCTCTTGCCATAGCTGGTCCCGCTTCCTTCTCCCTCTTACTCTTCGAATGCGTCTCCTAAAGCGTCTCTGAATTTATAGTAGCTTTTAACACTTTTTTTAGGAGGTGAACGTTCCTCATCTAAATCCTCATTAGTATCTTCTTCACTCTCTTCTGAGCTGCTCAGTGCTGTTTTCTTATTTTTCTTCTTATTAGATTTAGGTTTCTTTGGATTTTCCGATGGTTTATTAGGATGTTTTGGCGCACCCTGGGGATTAGGCTTTTCGATTGTCTGTCATATATCAATTGATTACCCTCAATATATGGGCGCTATACTTGTGTACTCCATCAATGAATCCTGCCGCCGCAGATTGAATGTAAAGCTAACGGAAGTATGAACCAGCATCCTGACAACATAATAGGTGTAAGTAATCAGTTGCCAATGGCAAATGTGCATAAAAGTTACCTCAGTATCTTGCTGAAGTCACTACCCCAACACGTGTTTCGGTATAAACCTTCAAGGGGCGTGTCTTAATTAGAAAACCGTGTGCTTTAAAAAAGCCTCCCTAACCAATCACAGCGCACACTGCCTGCTTACGTAGCTTCCTGCTGCGTCATGGTTGCCCTGTCAATTTCGCGATGCTGCGGCGTCACAGCCCCCATGACCAGTCATGTGACACTAGTTGCTTAGTAATAAGACGACACAGGTAATCAATCGCTTATTGCCGCAGCCAATGATTGGAAACAAACACAGGCAGATAGCGGGAGATCGGTACATCTAATCAATAGGGAATAGAATTTGTAAAAAACTTTGATTAATACACAATTTGTGTTATATATTAACTCAGCATATGATGTTATAGTATATATCCATATCCAATGGCCCTACATAATAATGAGGCCACGTTGACTAAATAACTAAATGGCCCATATCTACTATATAAAACCCGAAGGCCACTTCCTGTGGAATCTGGCCAACTTCCGTGACGGCCTGCGCCCTGTGTCACAGACCGGAAACGGAAGTTCCAGACCCACGAGCGGTGAGCGCGTAGCGCTCACCGCGAGCCGCTGTCAAACCTGAATAGCGGCTCGCAGTGGGCGCTAAAGCGCCACCGCCACCCCCACACAGTGCCGTGTGCTCCCACCCAGGGCCGCACCGTCCACTGGACAGTGTGAGCCCTGAGTCCAGAGCGCCGGCAGCCAGGGGGAGCGGCATCACAGAAGGGGGCGGGGCCACCAACATCAGCGCCGCCCTCAGGAGAGACGGACGCTGTGGCACTGTAGGCTGCAGGGCGGCGGGGCCGAGCGGACGCTGCAGGGGCGGCGGCCCTCAGACCCGCCAGCACCCCCCCGCCCTCCGATCGGCTCCGGCGGCAGGGTGCCTAGATGCACCCTGAGTCCCACCCACATCCGGGAACCGGCCCGGCCCACACTCCGGTGTGCGGCCTCCGCCGGCACCGCCCACTCTCCTCCTCCATCTGGGACCACCATTCCGCCACCTGCCCCGCCGACAGCCCCCGACAGCCCGCCGACAGCCCCGCCGACAGCCCCGCGACAGCCCCGCCGACAGCCCGGTGAGTGTTCTGCCCCACCAGCCTCCCCTCTCCTGTGCCCCCCGGCCTCCCCTCTCCTGTGCCCCCCGGCCTCCCCTCTCCTGTGCCCCCCGGCCTCCCCTCTCCTGTGCCCCCCGGCCTCCCCTCTCCTGTGCCCCCCGGCCTCCCCTCTCCTGTGCCCCCCGGCCTCCCCTCTCCTGTGCCCCCCGGCCTCCCCTCTCCTGTGCCCCCCGGCCTCCCCTCTCCTGTGCCCCCCGGCCTCCCCTCTCTGTGCCCCCCGGCCTCCCCTCTCCTGTGCCCCCCGGCCTCCCCTCTCCTGTGCCCCCCGGCCTCCCCTCTCCTGTGCCCCCGGCCTCCCCTCTCCTGTGCCCCCGGCCTCCCTCTCCTGTGCCCCCGCGCCTCCCCTCTCCTGTGCCCCCCGGCCTCCCCTCTCCTGTGCCCCCCGGCCTCCCCTCTCCTGTGCCCCCCGGCCTCCCCTTCTCCTGTGCCCCCCGGCCTCCCTCTCCTGTGCCCCCCGGCCTCCCCTCTCCTGTGCCCCCCGGCCTCCCCTCTCCTGTGCCCCCCGGCCTCCCCTCTCCTGTGCCCCCGGCCTCCCCTCTCCTGTGCCCCCGGCTCCCCTGTCCCCCGGCCTCCCTCCTGTGCCCCCCGGCCTCCCCTCTCCTGTGCCCCCCGGCCTCCCCTCTCCTGTGCCCCCCGGCCTCCCCTCTCCTGTGCCCCCGGCCTCCCCTCTCCTGTGCCCCCCGGCCTCCCCTCTCCTGTGCCCCCCGGCCTCCCCTCTCCTGTGCCCCCCGGCCTCCCCTCTCCTGTGCCCCCCGGCCTCCCCTCTCCTGTGCCCCCCGGCCTCCCCTCTCCTGTGCCCCCCGGCCTCCCCTCTCCTGTGCCCCCCGGCCTCCCCTCTCCTGTGCCCCCCGGCCTCCCCTCTCCTGTGCCCCCCGGCTCCCCTCCTGTGCCCGCCTCCCTCTCCTGTGCCCCCCGGCCTCCCCTCTCCTGTGCCCCCGGCCTCCCCTCTCCTGTGCCCCCCGGCCCCCCTCTCCTGTGCCCCCCGGCCTCCCCTCCTGTGCCCCGGCTCCCTCTCCTGTGCCCCCGGCCTCCCTCTCCTGTGCCCCCCCAGGCCTCCCTCTCCTGTGCCCCCCCGCCTCCGCTCTCCTGTGCCCCCCCAGCCTCCGCTCTCCTGTGCCCCCCCAGCCTCCGCTCTCCTGTGCCCCCCGGCCTTCCGCCTCTTCCTCCCCAGCTCCGCTCTTCTCCGGCCTCCGCTCTTCTCCGGCCTCCGCTCTTCTCCGGCCTCCGCTCTTCTCCGGCCTCCGCTCTTCTCCGGCCTCCGCTCTTCTCCGGCCTCCGCTCTTCTCCGCCTCCGCTCTCCCGGCCTCCGCTCTCTCCGGCCTCCGCTCTCCTCCGGCCTCCGCTCTCCTCCGGCCTCCGCTCTCCTCCGGCCTCCGCTCTCCTCCGCCTCTCGCTCTCCTCCGGCCTCCGCTCTCCTCCGGCCTCCGCCTCCGTCCCTCCTCGGCCTCCAGCCTCCGCTGTCCTCTGCCTCCGCTCTTCTCCAGCCTCCGCTGTCCTCTGCCTCCGCTCTTCTCCAGCCTCCGCTGTCCTCTGCCTCCGCTCTTCTCCAGCCTCCGCTGTCCTCTGCCTCCGCTCTTCTCCAGCCTCCGCTGTCCTCTGCCTCCGCTCTTCTCCAGCCTCCGCTCTTCTCCAGCCTCCGCTGTCCTCTGCCTCCGCTGTCCTCTGCCTCCGCTCTTCTCCAGCCTCCGCTGTCCTTCCGCTCTTTCTCCAGCCGCTCCGCTGTCCTCTGCCTCCGCTTCTCCTCCGCCTTCCCTGCCTCCGCTCTCTCACCTCGTCCTCCGCCTCCGCTCTTCTCCAGCCTCCGCTCTTCTCCAGCCTCCTCTTCTCGCTCCTCTTCTCCAGCCTCCGCTCTTCTCCAGCCTCCGCTCTTCTCCAGCCTCCGCTCTTCTCCAGCCTCCGCTCTCTCTGCCCCCCGCCTCCGCTCTCCTCTGCCTCCCCCAGCCTCCGCTCTCCTCTGCCCCCCAGCCTCCGCTCTCCTCTGCCCCCAGCCTCCGCTCTCCTCTGCCCCCCAGCCTCCGCTCTCCTCTGCCCCCCAGCCTCCGCTCTCCTCTGCCCCCCAGCCTCCGCTCTCCTCTGCCCCCCAGCCTCCGCTCTCCTCTGCCCCCAGCCTCCGCTCTCCTCTGCCCCCAGCCTCCGCTCTCCTCTGCCCCCAGCCCCGCTCTCCTCTGCCCCAGCCTCCGCTCTCCTCTGCCCCCCAGCCTCCGCTCTCCTCTGCCCCCAGCCTCCGCTCTCCTCTGGCCCCCAGCCTCCGCTCTCCTCTGGCCCCCAGCCTCCGCTCTCCTCTGGCCCCCAGCCTCCGCTCTCCTCTGGCCCCCAGCCTCCGCTCTCCTCTGGCCCCCAGCCTCCGCCTCCCTGGCCCCCAGCCTCCGCTCCTCTTGGCCCCCAGCCTCCGCTGTCCTCTGGCCCCCAGCCTCCGCTGTCCTCTGGCCCCCAGCCTCCGCTGTCCTCTGGCCCCCAGCCTCCGCTGTCCTCTGGCCCCCAGCCTCCGCTGTCCTCTGGCCCCCAGCCTCCGCTGTCCTCTGGCCCCAGCCTCCGCTGTCCTCTGGCCCCCAGCCTCCGCTGTCCTCTGGCCCCAGCCTCCGCTGTCCTCTGGCTCCAGCCTCCGCTGTCCTCTGGCTCCAGCCTCCGCTGTCCTCTGGCCTCCGGCCTCCGCTGTCCTCTGGCCTCCGGCCTCCGCTGTCCTCTGGCCTCCGGCCTCCGCTGTCCTCTGGCCTCCGCTGTCCTCTGGCCTCCGCTGTCCTCTGGCGCTCCGCTGTCCTCTGGCCTCCGGCCTCCGCTGTCCTCTGGCCTCCGGCCTCCGCTGTCCTCTGGCCTCCGGCCTCCGCTTTCCTCTGGCCTCCGGCCTCCGCTGTCCCTCCGGCCTCTCGGCCTCCGCTGTCCTCCGGCCTCGCGCCTCCGCTGTCCTCCGGCCTCCGCTGTCCTGCCGGCCTGCCGCTGTCCTCCGCGCCTCCGCTGTTCCCTCCGGCCTCCGCTGTCCTCCGGCCTCCGCTGTCCTCCGGCCTCCGCTCTCCTCCGGCCTCCGCTCTCCTCCGGCCTCCGCTCTCCTCCGTCCTCCGCTCTCCTCCGGCCTCCGCTCTCCTCCGTCCTCCGCTCTCCTCCGTCCTCCGTCTCTCCTCCGTTCCTCCGCCTCCCTCCTCTGTCCTCCGCTCTCCCCTCTGGCCTCCGCTCTCCCCTCTGTGCCTCCGCCTCTCCCCTCTGTCCTCCGCTCTCCCCTCTGGCCTCCGCTCTCCCTCTGGCCTCCGCTCTCCCCTCTGGGCCTCCGCTCTCCCCTCTGGCCTCCGGCCTCCCCTCTGGCCTCCGGCCTCCCCTCTGGCCTCCGGCCTCCCCTCTGGCCTCCGGCCTCCCCTCCTTGCCCTCTGGCCTCCCCTCTCCTCTGCCCTCCAGCCTCCCCTCTCCCTCGCCCTCCAGCCTCCCCTCTCCCTGCCCCTCCCGCCTCCCCCCTCCTCTGCCCCCAGCCTCCCCTCTCCTGCTGCCCTCCCTGCCTACCCCTCTCTCTCTTGCCCTCCAGCCTCCCCTCCTCTGCCCTCCAGCCTCCCCTCTCCTCTGCCCTCCAGCCTCCCCTCTCCTCTGCCCTCCAGCCTCCGCTCTCCTCTGCCCTCCAGCCTCCGCTCTCCTCCAGCCTCCGCTCTCCTCCAGCCTCCGCCTCTCCTCCAGCCTCCGCTCCTCCTCCAGCCTCCGCTCTCCTCCAGCCTCCGCTCTCCTCCAGCCTCCGCTCTCCTCTGCCTCCGCTCTCCTCTGCCTCCGCTCTCCTCTGCCTCCGCTCTCCTCTGCCTCCGCTTCTTCTCAGCCTCGCTCTCCTCTGCCTCCGCTCTCCTCCAGCCTCCGCTCTTCTCCAGCCTCCGCTCTTCTCCAGCCTCCGCTCTTCTCAGCCTCCGCTCTCCTCTGCCTCCGCTCTTCTCCAGCCTCCGCTCTTCTCCAGCCTCCGCTCTTCTCCAGCCTCCGCTCTTCTCCAGCCTCCGCTCTCCTCTGCCTCCGCTCTCCTCTGCCTCCGCTCTCCTCTGCCTCCGCTCTCCTCTGCCTCCGCTCTTCTCCAGCCTCCGCTCTTCTCCAGCCTCCGCTCTCCCCTGCCGTCCAGCCTCCGCTCTCCCCTGCCGTCCAGCCTCCGCTCTCCTCTGCCCCCCAGCCTCCGCTCTCCTCTGCCCCCAGCCTCCGCTCTCCTCTGCCCCCCAGCCTCCGCTCTCCTGTGGCCTCCAGCCTCCGCTCTCCTGTGGCCTCCAGCCTCCGCTCTCCTGTGGCCTCCAGCCTCCGCTCTCCTGTGGTCTCCAGCCTCCGCTCTCCTGTGGCCTCCAGCCTCCGCTCTCCTGTGGCCTCCAGCCTCCGCTCTCCTGTGGCCTCCAGCCTCCGCTCTCCTGTGGCCTCCAGCCTCCGCTCTCCTGTGGCCTCCAGCCTCCGCTCTCCTGTGGCCTCCAGCCTCCGCTCTCCTCTGCCCCCAGCCTCCGCTCTCCTCTGCCCTCCAGCCTCCGCTCTCTTCTGCCCTCCAGCCTCCGCTCTCCTCTGCCCCCAGCCTCCGCTCTCCTCTGCCCTCCAGCCTCCGCTCTCTTCTGCCCTCCAGCCTCCGCTCTCCTCTGCCCTCCAGCCTCCCCTCTCCTCTGCCCTCCAGCCTCCCCTCTCCTCTGCCCTCCAGCCTCCGCTCTCCCCTGCCTCCGCTCTCCCGGCCTCCGCTCTCCTCCGGCCTCCGCTTCTCCTCGGCCTCCGCTCTCCTCAGTCCTCGCTCTCCTCAGTCCTCCGCTCTCCTCTGTCCTCCGCTCTCCCCTCTGTCCTCCGCTCTCCCCTCTGTCCTCCGCTCTCCCCTCTGTCCTCCGCTCTCCCCCTCTGTCCCTCCGCTCTCCCCTCTGTCCTCCGCCTCTCCCTCTGTCCTCCGCTCTCCCTCTGCCTCCGCTCTCCCTCTGGCCCGCTCTCCCCTCTGGCCTCCGCTCTCCCCTCTGGCCTCCGCCTCCCCTCTGGCCTCCGCTCCTCTGCCCTCCTGGCCTCCGCCTCCCCTCTGGCCTCCAGCCTCCCTCTGCCTCCAGCCTCCCTCCTCTGCCTCCAGCCTCCCCTCTCTGCCTCCAGCCTCCCCTCCTCTGCCCTCCAGCCTCCCCTCTCCTCTGCCCTCCAGCCTCCCTCTCCTCTGCCCTCCAGCCTCCCTCTCTCCTCTGCCCTCCAGCCTCCGCTCTCCTCTGCCCTCAGCCTCCAGCTCTCCTCTGCCCTCAGCTCCCTCCTCTGCCCTCCAGCCTCCGCTCTCCTCTGCCCTCCAGCCTCCGCTCTCCTCTGCCCTCCAGCCTCCGCTCTCCTCTGCCCTCCAGCCTCCGCTCTCCTCTGCCCTCCAGCCTCCGCTCTCCTCTGCCCTCCAGCCTCCGCTTCTCTGCCCTCCAGCCTCCGCTCTCCTCTGCCCTCCAGCCTCCGCTCTCCTCTGCCCTCCAGCCTCCGCTTCCTCTGCCCTCCAGCCTCCGCTCTCTCTGCCCTCCAGCCTCCGCTTCTCCTCAGCCTCCGCTCTCCTCTGCCCTCCAGCCTCCGCTTCTCTGCCTCTCCCTCTTGCCCTCCAGCTCCGCTCTCCTCTGCCCTCCAGCCTCCGCTCTCCTCCCTCGCTCCTCTCTGCCTCAGCCTCCGCTCTCCTCTGCCCTCCAGCCTCCGCTCTCCTCTGCCCTCCAGCCTCCGCTCTCTCTGCCCTCCAGCCTCCGTCTCCTCTGCCCTCCAGCTCGCTCTCTCTGCCTCCAGCCTCGCTCTCTCTGCCCTCCAGCCTCGCTCTCCTCTGCCCTCCAGCCTCGCTCTCCTCTGCCTCCATGCCTCCACGCTCTCCTGCCCTCCAGCCCTCCCTTCCTCTGACACCTCCTCCTGCTTCTCGCTCTCCTCTGCCTCCAGTCTCTGACCCTCCCTCCTCTAACCCTCCAGTTTCTGCCTCCTCCTCCTCCAGTTTCTGCCTCCTCCTCCCTAACCCCTCCAGTTTCTGCCCTCCCTCTCTGCCTCCTCCCCTCCAGCCTGTGCTGCACTCACTGCTGACCACTGAGCCACCGCACTCACTGCTGACCACTGAGCCACCGCACTCACTGCTGACCACTGAGCCACCGCACTCACTGCTGACCACTGAGCCACCGCACTCACTGCTGACCACTGAGCCACCGCACTCACTGCTGACCACTGAGCCACCGCACTCACTGCTGACCACTGAGCCACCGCACTCACTGCTGACCACTGAGCCACCGCACTCACTGCTGACCACTGAGCCACCGCACTCACTGCTGACCACTGAGCCACCGCACTCACTGCTGACCACTGAGCCACCGCACTCACTGCTGACCACTGGCCACACCGCACTCATGCTGACCACTGGCCACGCACCACTGCTGACCATGAGCCACCGCACTCACTGCTGACCACTGAGCCACCGCACTCACTGCTGACCACTGAGCCACCCACTCACTGCTTACCACTGAGCCACCGCACTCACTGCTAACCACTGAGCCACCGTATACTCACAATTACTTTCACAGTACTCCCCTATTACTAAATAAACTATATATAGATTCTAGACTACCCGATTCTTTAGAATCGGGCCACCATCTAGTTTCTTATAAAGTGCAGAAAATTTCAATGGTATGCCCATATAACCAAGGTATAAACTGAGCACATGAAACAAGCATAAACTGAAAAGATCAATAGAATCACCTATCTTATATATATCCATAAACTGAAAAAATCAGTAGAATCACCTATCATACATATATCTCATATAATCTCAGAGTGTTGTAGAATCTCGTAGACATTGTGCCAGTGAAGAGATATAGATCTGCGTTATACGTAGAAGGAGGAGATCTTTCCCCAGAAGGGTCTCCGCAATGTCAAAGATTGAGGCGCAACGTTAGCGAGGGATAACTGTTCATGTATATTGAAGTCTCTTTCAAGAGGATAATCGATGTTTGGTCTCCCAAGTGTTTAGAGTTCACGTGGATGATTAATTGTTGGTGTGATAACAGTCCGATTTAATGTTGAGGGAAGAAGACATTCCCCAAGAAGGACTCACATGTTGAAATCATTGGATAATAAAAAACCCTGTCAAATTAGTGCTGGTTCAATGTAGTTGTTGTAAGTGGTCACATATCTTCAAGGAAAATTTGTGTTTGCGTCGTTTAGACAATGCGGACGTGTACAGTATTTAGAATAAAAATCCATCTTGATTCACACTGCAACAGTCGATTCTGAAAAAAGGTACAGCGGCCAGTGTCGGTAATATTCTGTAATCCATAGGCCTTCAGGTGACTGCTCATACCTCTATGCTGATCAAGGAAATGTGCTGCCACAGGTTTCAGGGGGTTGCCTCTTGATCTTTCAGTAGCGGCCAAATTGATCGTGAAGAAGTGTTTCTGCACGCCTTTCTGTAATTCCTGCAAAGTTTGGCCAATATAAAGCTTTTATATTGTCTTTTATCACAGAAAAATCATAGTGTCTCAACGTTTCGGCCTATGTGGCCTTGTTCACTTGACAACTGGTAAAAGGTATAACCAAATAAAGACAAAATATGTATCCATAAACAGACATGATACAAAGGATATAAACATGTACAAAGATAAAAGCATATCTAGTGACTTATCTAATGCACCACACATAGACAATCATGTGCAAAAACCGGTATAATACCACAATGTTTTTTGTTTTTTTTTAAACTCATTTTTATTGAATTATTAACAATAGACAAAATATATTTATAGCAGGTACAAGATTGTGTGAGTCAAGGTTCAATAACAATTCAGAGTCCATAAAAGTTACATCCTCGATCAGGATAGTGGAACCCACCCACTTCAATGGGTAACCAGGTCCACCATCGCTCTGCGTATAATTCCCGTCACAACAACTCCCCCCCCCCTCCTTCCTAGCCACCCTCCTTTGCTGCTTACTTAACGCATAATCACTCATTCGCAGTACTATGAGCTGTGTGTTCTAGACCCATTACCATTAGGTAGGTGTCGTTAGACGCATCTCAATGTTCTTTATTGGGGTAGTCACTAAATGTCCCCAGCCGGAGGACCATCAGGTATTTTCAAATCAACCAAAAAATGCCTTGTAAATGTGGAACCCACTATGGCGGGGTACTTGGTACCGGACCAGGTATTCACAGGGGGTATCATGGTAATCTTGGTCCGGACTGTGTCCCGAGCCCACAATTAATGAGGGGGTATTTACAGGGGAGAAAGTCGTGACGCCACCCACGGGGTTGTGGTCAGTGAGGGGACCACTGCTGCTGCGTACTTCTGCTAGGAGGATGGATGGATGGTGCTGCAGCTAGATGGATGGTGCTGCAGCTAGATGGATGAGGCCGCCGTGGGTCGGGGCTGCTCCTGATTGGGTGTAAGATGTATATACCGTTCACTGTGCAGGGAATCAATTTTTCTTACGGATAATCTGGCACTCTCAAAAAATGACCAATGATGTATGCAAAAATGTTCTTTTTATTGAAAGTTCAATGGACATGCATAGTAAACCGGTTTTTGGCCGTACAAGGCCTTTATCAAGGAATTTATCTAAATGAAAATAATACAGAACATTACAAAATCAATATACATGAAATGGTTCACTTTCATAATGTCAGAACACAAAATAAAGATCACAAAATTATAAACAAGACCATAAACGTGATTCCATTAGTAACAAGGTTTACTAGTCTTTTACAAGATTACGGCTTTATGCAACATTCAATATATTTCTCTTTAAAAAACAGCCGTTTTTCTAAATAAAAGGATAGAGGAAGAAAAGGGGATTTATTACCTATGCACTAGATGTCCACTTCATATTAATCGTGAGAAAGTGCTATATAGGTTATCCGGCGTGTATTAGTACGTCCAGTGGTGAATGACATATAATAACAGAAAACGTGATAAATATATTAAGTGATACAGTAAGTGCTTTAGTAGAAATGAATGAGGTTAGACAGGTTTGAAACATCTGTCAGGAGTGAAAAAAAGAAAGACAATTCCAAGAAAATTGCAAGAAAGATGCAATAGAGTGAACTGAGGTACATTCAGTGAACTGAGGTACATTCAGTGAACTCAGATGAGTCAACTAAGGAATAGAAAGTTAGAAATAGAATTATTCAGGGAGTATATCATTGAAATATACATAAATAGAAGTCCTGTAACCTTTGATATGACATACCCGTCCTTTCTTATGAACTATAGATCTGGATTGCAATATCTGGTGACTGTGTCGGTCTCCACTCAAAAATGTAATATCAAGTATACATACGTGTATGGGCCAAATATGGTACATACGTGTATGGGCCAAATATGGTCCTTAATAGGAACGTAATTATAAACTATAGCAGGTTAATACCTGTAAAGAAGTGGTTCATCCAAATAAGTACACCTCAGTGTATACTGTCCTGTATCAGGTATAGAATCCAAGTTCCTGACAGGGATGAAGTATGTCTAGGAAATCATCAATAAATGATTATAGCCTGGGACTATCTCTAACCCACCAAGTATGTGCATCAAGGTCTGTGATTACCTTATAACACTATGTATCCAGATTCTGCTGGGGAATATGTGCAATGAACAAAGTCCTAAACATGAAGACATCATACCAGTAAGTAATCAATTATAAGCTTAGGGCAAAGCAGAAAAGACAGTTCAGTGATTTACCTGCTGTGAAGTAAAGATGCTGGTGCACAGTGCTCTCCTGGGGACCAAGTGACATGGTCTGAAGCGCCAGTGTGTTTTATACTGTGCACCGTGATAATAATGTGATGCACTTCCTGGTTTCGGTGGTGGAACGCACGAAAGTGAAGTCGGTGGGAACGCAAAGCTGTTTGCGCATGCGCAGTAGAGTGAATGGACTAAGTGAACGCGCTGTGGATTACAGCGGCACTACACTACTTTCTGGAGACAGGAGTGCAGTGAGGCTTCAGGGAATAATCTGATCTGCTTGAGAAGATTCAGGGACGCTGTTAGAGAAAGATAAAACGCAATTAGTGAAACGAATAGACATCTCTCAATACACATCATACTGGGTTAGTATTAATGTAACATAGTATATATTTTGCAATTTACAATAACTGCATGACTCATTTATCCATATTTCCCTAATAGAATATAGACAATCATTGGTATACATACTTGATCCATGACCTTATAGAACAGATCTTTATGGGACATGATATATATAATAATAAAAGTATGCAAAACTATACACAAAAGAATCCTTATAGGGAAATCACCCCCCCAGGGGTAAATATTTTGGTAGGTGCTGGTTAAATACCGGTTCCCTACGGACCATAACAGCACCGTCATCACTTTCCTTAAAATCTCACATCATATTCCCTATTAAGGTTTAAAGGTTCCAGTGATTGGAGTTGGTGAATCCAGTAGGCTTCTCGGATTTTTAATCGTTGTATACGATTACCTCCCTCGTCTTCCTAACGGGACTTGTTCGATAACTTGGAACCTGAGTTGGGACACCGAGTGCTTACAGTTAGAAAAGTGATAGGGAACTGGTAGGAGATTTTGTCCACATCTGATGGTGTACTTATGTTTACTGATTCGGTCTCGGATATGTTGGGTGGTTTCCCCAACATATCCGAGACCACATAGACACTTTAACAAATACACCACGTATGTAGAGTCGCATGTGAAGAATCCCCTAATCCTATAGCTTTTACCAGTTCGTGGATGTGTGAAGGTCTCCCCTTTGATCACGTGGGAGCACTGTAAGCCTACACAAGGGTACGTGCCTTGCCGTTGACTAACCAAAAAGGTTTGTCTGGGTATCTTTACGTTAGAGCCAATGTCTGCTCTAACTAGCTGATCTTTCAGATTGGTTGATCGTTTAAGACAAAACAAAGCTTTATTTGTTAATTCTGGAATCTCAGGATACGAATCACTGAGTATTGACCAATGTTTAGTGATAACATTACGGATCAGATTATGAAAAGGGTGATAGGTGGTGACACGCCACTTGTGGGGGTCTGGTTGGTTTAGATTGTACTGCTATACGTGGTAGTGTAAGATGTATTGGATAACCACGTTGCTGACATTTTTTGCTCATCTTTTCCTGTCTAATTTGCCGTTGCTTTGGATTGCAGACAATCTGTGGACCCTAGTTTGCTGGGAATGTGGTAATGAACTCTTAATATGCTTTGGATGGCAGCTAGAAAATTGAAGTAGGCTGTTAGTGTCCCTTGGTTTAATGTAGTGGTCTATTGACAATGCCCCTTCCTTGTCCTTCTCTACTAAAGTGTCAAGAAAATTAATTTTCAAAAGTTCCAATGGATAGTGAAAGATATATCTGGGTCATGGGAGTTAAGACTGTCAAAAAATTCTGACAGCTCCTCCTGAGTGCCTTGCCAAATGAGGAAGACGTCATCTATATAGCGTTTCCATAAAACGCAGTGTTCTTTGAACAATGAATGTGTAGTGACGTACTTCTCAAAAAATGTTGGCGTAAGGTGGAGCCATGTTAGAGCTCATCGCTGTACCCTTCCGCTGTACATAATATTGATCTTGAAAGAGGAAGTGGTTATTATCAAGAACCAATTTCATATGATCAATGGTAAGAGCAATCTTGTCTTGGGTAGAATCTGAAAAAGAATGAAGAAACCAAGAAACGTCTGACAAGCCTTTTTGGTGACTAATGCTGGTGTGTAATGAGCTGACAGAGTGTCAGCTGACAGAGTGTCACTAGAAATGCATTAGTAGAAATGTGTTGAACCTCACTTAGAACCGTTAGAAAATGTGATGTGTCTTTTTAGATAGGATGGAATTATTGGAATCAATGGAGTCAAGAGTTTTTCTATCACGATGGCCAGTGGGGAAAGTATTGAATCGGTAGATACCACAATCTGACGTCCCGGAGGTCTTGTCAGGTGTTTGTGTATTTTAGGTAGAATGTAAAATACTGGTATGATAGGGAATTTGTTCATTAGGTAGAATGTAAAATACTGGTATGATAGGGAATTTGTTCATTAGGTAGAATGTAAAATACTGGTATGATAGGGAATTTGTTCATTGTAGAGAAAATACTGTATGATAGGATTGTCCATAAAAGCTATCTGTATCTATGGTACCCTGTTCTTTGTAGTATTTGATTAATACATTGATAAGGGATCGGATCTTTGATGCAGGGTCCCGATCTAGTGGCCAGTAGGTTTCTCGATCACTTAATTGTCTGAGGATCTCCTCAATGCAATGACTCTTATCCATCACCACAATGGAACCACCTTTATCGGCAGGTTTGATTACCAAAGAATCGTTATTCTTAAGATCCCTCAATGCTCGGGATTCTAACGGGGAAAGATTGTTACAAAGGCGAAAATCACCTTTGGCGATTTTCTTATTTAGCATTGTCAAATCCCTTTTAACCAACTTTATGTAGTCTTCTACCGAATGGTGGTTCCTGGGTGGCATTAATGTGCTTGGCATTCTTAGACCCAATTTCCTTAATCTTTCGACCTCAGTCGATTCAACAGGGTTCATGCGTAATACTGAATTGGTCTGAAAGTGGGCTTTCAGTCTAAGTGTCCTGAAGAATCTGCTTAGTCCCATCTCCGTGTTAAAAGAATCATGTGGGTGTGGGGCAGAATCTCAACCCTTTCTGCAAGACTATGGTCTCGGTAGGCGATAAAATATGTGAGGAAATGTTATAGACCAAGTTGATCTTACCCGAGATCTCATTGCCATCGGATGTGGTATTGGTGTGTGTGGCTGTGGACCTGGTGGTACATTTGGGGGAGCCGGGGCCCCTCCTCTTACCCCGCCTTGTTTGCCTTTTCCACGTCGTCTTTGTCCTAAAAAACGGGGAGGATAGTGCCTCCCATACTCGTCCCCACTGCCTGATGAAAAACTGAACCTTGAATTGTACGGTTCTCCACTTCGCCATTGGTAAACTTGATTACGTGAATAGTCCTCTTGGTCCCGTATGAATTTGCTTTTCTTCCGGGTCTGTAAGTTCTTCTTGAAATCCGCAATGGTGTTAAGTGTCTTGGTCTTCAAATTGGTGAATTCTGTTGGGGATAACGTGTGTGATAGCTGTTCTTCTATGTTGTTAATCGTTGTTTCAAACGATGGTAATTCTGCTTGTATGTGTTCAATCGTCTGGGCCATTAGGTCCATGGAACGCTTGTTGAGTGTCTGTTCGAAACGGTCACAGAACTCTTTGTTTTCCGCAAATAGTGTTGGCCTTAGTGACACTCTGAGTCCTCTAGGAATCCGTTTGGCTTTTAAATATTCATCTAATGTAGCTAGATGTTGTGGTCAGTAAGGGGACCACCGCTGCTGCGTACTTCTGCCAGGAGGATGGATGGTGCTGCAGCTAGATGGATGAGGCCGCTGTGGGTCGGGGCTGCTCCTGATTAAGTGTAAGATGTATATACCGTTCACTGTGCAGGGAATCACACACGGGAGACTTAAGCAGGGTTCACCGGGTTTTACTTCACAAGTTCTTAGTACACACAGTACAGTCCACACAGTTAACTCCGTACACTCTCTGAACCCTCTGAAGCCAGGTTTCCTTTCTGAGACCCTGCCCTCTCTGAAACCTTTCACGCTTTCCTCTCCTCTTTTTTTCCTGTGGGCTGTATGGGGGCAGCTCGGTCCCTTGTTTGGCTTCTCCTGGTGTATGGGTAGCAAGCCTGGGTCCTATATGCTGCTGTTTCTCCAGCCCGTGTTTTGGGTGGCCAGACCTGAAATCTGTGCCTCCCCGTCGGTGTGTCCGTGTACCGGTAGCTACGGTCACCCAGAGCCGACTCCCTGGTCCCAGCCTAGCCTTGGATGTCCCTATCTTGCAAGGGATCACCGGGCTCTCTCCTACCCATGTAACTACCTGGGTACGTCAGGGAAGTCTGTCCTGCCAGTAGTTTGTCAGCGCTGCCGTCTTCTGGTCCAGTCTCTCCACTTCTCTTGGGCTTCAGGCTATGGATCGGGCTTTCTCTCCAGGGAATGGTGTCTCGCAGGTATCTGCGCCTCGCAGGTATCTGCGCCTCGCAGGTATCTGCGCACTCGCCTCAGGGAGCCCAGACCCTCGGGGAAGTGTTACTCAGTCTTTTCTGCTCGGCCTACTTGGTCTTTTCTGGTCTTTACTTCTCTGCACCCTCTGGCCTACTGCCTAACTCCTCCTAGTGTTCCCCTTTTGTACTTGGTTCATCACCTGACCTACATCCCACCCACTATGACTGGCCTTACCATTCCTTGCCCGTCTAGTGTCCCGGGCTCCGGGTTGGATCTTCTGTCGGTGTGTGTGTGTGTGTTTGAAGGGTTTTGTAGTAAAAACTGTCTCCACCTGCCTGACTGCAGCTCCTACCTGTGGCCACCCTGGTCGCAAGGGCGCCACACAAAGAATGGAAACAAAGGCGCCACACAAAGAATGGAAACAAATACTTCACATCTTTGCTGCTGACCGGACAGTTGACTGACAACTTGTGTGTCAGGGCGTAGCCCCTTAGAAGTAAACATTTCACGCCCTCGCTTGTGGCAACGTATTTTCAGGTACAGTCCAAATGCCGATAGTGAGATGACTTTATCAAGGTCACTGTCAAATACATGATTCCTGAAGCATTCTAAAAGAAAGAGAAATACAAAGTTATATTACTACCTGACTGGCTGCAGTTCCTACCTGTAGCCACCCTGTCGCAGGGGCGCCACATAAAGCTTCCAAACAATTCCAGGTAGTGTTGCAGAAAGGCACTACTAATCTATGCATTTCGTCCTCAGCTAACTGTCGTGTTATGAAATTCCTCCACTTCATGAAGAATTTCGGTGTTTCATTGTCCTTGTCGCCCTCAGCCTCTGTTTTCTGAAGCGACATCACTCTCTTTAATTCCAGTAGTAACTTCGGAGAGACGGGACGCTCTCATCCAGTCATTGTTTCAGAATGAGTTGCATATACAGTATTGCCGTCACGTATAATAGTTGTTTATTCTGCAGTGTGAGCAGTTCACATATCGCAGTGCCTGCAGGGTCCAAGGGTAATGCTGAAAAAAAAACAATACTGTTGTGGGAGAATATTCCAGGCAAACTGTTCCCTGATTCCACTAAGTGGAGTGAGGATCGTACCTTGTAAATGGAAATGGCGGAGACCGCTGGTGAAGTGCGGCGTTCGTGGTGTGAGCCGCTATTAAATGTCATGTGACCTGGTGGTGCGTCTCCCGGAAATGGGTAGTGCGCATGTGCGTGATGATGCGGTGGGTCTCCGGACAGAGCCAGGGAGAAGCTGAGTCGTGGATCTCTGTACGCTCTCCCTGTAAGGATCTGTTTCTCAAGATTCTGGCAGCTAAGGGAAGGAATGGGGGAAACAAAGAACTAGTGTTAATAGTGAATACAAGCAAAAGCACAGCATACCTGTATAAGACATAGCAAAAATAACCAATATTAGAATAATAAAGTATATGATACGATCAGCTCGATCCCTAACAGACTATGTTTTACAATAACAATGGATGAGCCAAGTGTAGGTACCAGAGGCCCTATACAGAGAATAAAGGTCATTGTAAACTAGCCCTCTTACGGCTATAAGAGTGTCTGGATGATATGAAATATTTCTAGTGAATTATTTCATATTCTCAGTTAAGGCCACGTGGTTCAAGGTCATTGTAAACTAGCCCTCTTACGGCTATAAGAGTGTCTGGATGATATGAAATATTTCTAGTGAATTATTTCATATTCTCAGTTAAGGCCACGTGGTTCCAATGTCTCCAGCACATGTATCCAATAACTTTATACTTTTCTTCGAGTCTTAATACGGTCACCCCCTCGTCTGTCGACAGGGATGTGGTCAATGACCTGAAACTTGAGTTGGAAGATCCCATGGCCACATGAATTGAAATGATGAGGGATAGGTAAGAGGTCTCTCTTACAAAGAATAGTCGACTTGCGCTGACTAATACGGTCTCGGATATGCTGGGCAGTCTGGGTAGTACAAGTAAGGCCTCAAGATAATAGAGTATCTGTAAGTGAGGCTCTTGACTTCGGGTTACTTCTTGGACATGCTTGATGGCTTGTAAGAAACCTTTGCAACATTCACAAGCTCCCATCATTGCTGTCGTGTTTTGTCTGATTTTGGCAACTCCAGGTACATGCGAGAAAGATTAACAAATGTGATGGTTAGGTAAGGCCTATTATAAAAGCATGTGTAAAAAAGCTGGTGAGAGAGAGAAATTACAAAAAAAAAAAAAAAAAATGAATTGTGCATACATCTGTAGGAAAAAATATTAGCTGATGCTAAACCTTTTGCTAAAAACCTCTTTTGTAATTGGTTTAGTAATATGATTTCTAGAGGTCCACAGTCACGTTCTTGAAGTTCTTCATGACCTTTAGTACAAAACCCATATATGACTCTTAAATATGATAGACCCCAGTTGAAAAAATTCTCAACCTTTTAGGGTAAGTTAGCATACTCAAACTATTTGAAAACTGGAGGACACTTAGAGTATATTTGCCAATAAATTTCACCCAGATCCCCTTATGGGCGTAGTTCACAGTTCATGTCCCGCATAGCTTACCATGACATCCAAACAACAAGTTATATTCCCCACATGTAAATAGAGACACAGAACATTGCACAATAGGTTGCAAAGCACCTACAGAGAAAATTCCCTGAGGGAAATTTTGGAACCTTACATGTTATCCCTACCCCAACACGTGTTTCGCACGCTGCTTCGTCGGGGGGTGCAGATAGAGCCCGCATTTCCGGGTTGCTGACGTCACACTAGTGCGCCCGGCCACGTCATTAATCACCGCCAACCAATCGGATTGCGGCATTACTGCACATGCTCCCGGTCCGGGACTCGTCACCTAGACAATCGGGGATGCGCAGTAGCGCGAAGCGCTGGTACGATGAGAGAGGCAGACCTGGGCATACAGTTTATTAGACTTCTGTGACAGGGAGAAAAGGTTAACCCATATTGATCCTGCACCTAAGCCTAGGAATTGCAACATATAGTCCATAAACTGAAAGTGTCAATCCAGATCACAAGTCTTATTTAGATGCAGCAGGTCACATTGTAATGGTGCACTCCAATTGTCCAGGGGTCCACAGGTCTTATAGCGACATGGGACGATCAGGTTGGTGGGTACAAAGCGAGTTGCCACAAATTCCAGAGTCCTACACAAGGTTGTAAGTGCCCAAAGAAAACAGGCATAAAGAAAAAAGAGAAAAAGAATTAAAAGCTATGCGGGGACAGATGGAACACAAATCACTTACAGAAAGGGTGCAAACGAAAACCCCTCATTCAGACCATGTGGAGCGAGTGCATCCAGAACTACAATCCACTTGGCCTCCTTTTAGGCAAGGATTTTCTTGAGGTCCCCTCTCCGGGACCCACTCCATACCACATCAATCCCCCTAACCTTCAGTGATGCCGGGTTGCACCCATGATATTTTTTTTTAAATGTTTTGGTATAGTTTTTAGTTAAGGTAATAAGAGGGTTTCCCATCGCTACTTCTTATAGGACAGTTATGTCACTCCGAGGCCGATATTCCAATTTATCGGATCAGATTCCAGTCCTTATTTCCGGAGACATGAGATCGGCAATAATGGGTCGAGTTGTGGTGGAAATCTTACCCCTGGCACAGACTGGCAATATTTTATCAAACAGTGAGTGCAGACGGTTAGATGGCAGACAGTTTGGGCAGCGCTTGTTGCTCCAGGAGAAATGGGTTAACAGGAACATTTTTGCTGCATGCGGGCACCAGAGTCTGTAAAGCGTAGTTCTTTCACAGCTCTGGCGGCCGAATGCTTGTAGTCCAGAGTCTCCGACATCTTGTGACAGATGATATCTACAAGACGCTCAAAGACCTGCTTCACCCGAATGTTTTCCTTGGCGCTTGCTTCAAAAAATTAAATCCTGAGTTGGGACAGCAAGATTCTTCCCTTTTTTAGCCGCTATCACCCACTTGTCCTCCATATCACATTTGTTTCCCACTAAAATGACTTGTGTGTTGTCCCGGGAGTAGGTCTTTATCTGGGTAGCTCAATCTTGTCCCTCTGTAATACACCTTGGTAATGGTGCAGTATCTTTCTGAGTGGCATATTTTGATATAATTCATATTTTGTTACGATTTCGGTACTTTTACTTCCTACGGGGATGTGTGGTCGGGGTATACTAAGGGCTTCCACAGGTGGAAGTGACATCTCCCTTCTTCTCCAAGGCGGTCAGGACCGGGATTATATCTTTAAATTTTACCCCTTCAAGAATGTTTCATGGTGTGGAGCCCAGGGACGTTTTTAGGATTTTGCATATTCTTTTGAAAATGTTTTTATTGGATTTTCAAAAATAGAGAACAGGGAATGTACTTTACACAACACTTTTGAGTATTACATGAGTAATAATATTGATTGTATAAAAGTCACATCCTTATAAAGTTATTTGTTTACAATTGTATAATTGTGTAAATTGAATTACAAATATGATAGGTAGTTTGATGTATATCTAACAGTTAAGAATCATATGTGAGTTGTATAGTAATTATAGAGGGAAAGGTAAAAAGAGGGAGGGGGGGGGAGAACATGAAGGGGGCAAAAGGGAACAAGGGAACTAGAAAAAAAAACGATAACCACAATAATCATAAGTTAGATATCTATTAACCCAATGTGTTATAACATCCTTAGAACCATGCTCAATGGCTTTCGTTTCGCTTGTTGAAACCTGTTGGTATTTATTTATTAATTGGGGTTCATACACAGACTAAATGTAAAAATAAAAAGTCAGTGTTTGTGTTTCCCTCTATGAGTGATCAGCCAGTCGGCTGATTTTTATTTACATAACAATGTCCTAGGGCCTCTCCTGTAGGTGGTTCATATTGTATGATCTGTTTCAATGTTTCCATCTATATTTATTTTTGTAGATATTATTGCAAAGGGCAAAATTAAATTTAAATACACTGTACAAGGACATTTTGTCAATGACTTCTATAATTGTGGGCATGAGGGGTTCTTTCCACTTAGCAGAGTTCATTCACAGTGTTGGCCACTAACAAAGTATCCAAATCCAGAGTTGGTGTACGTACAGTCCTCCGCGCTGCTTGATATAAATACTCCAAAGTCTTGAGTAAAGGCCCCCCCTCTTCTTTATTTTCCTCTTCTTTATTTTCCACCTACGCGTTTCGATGCTGATCCAAGCACCGTCATCAGGGCATTACATGTATCAAACAGACTCATCTTATATATCAGATAAAACCGGATGTATCAGCAAGTAAAACGTCACTGATGACAAACAAGTAAGTCATCATCAATGATGGGCGGTGCATCCCATCTATTGAAAAAAACTCAGTACATGGTCCATTCTGATAACCTATTCATCTCTCAAAAAAACAGGAAACATGCCCCCAAGAAAAGGGTATAAAAATAAATAGAATTTGATAAGAATTCCCTAAAAGCTATTTTTATTTATTAAAGTTAAAATGAGAAATAAAAAATGCTAATATATATAAAAAAGATCAGTGCTTCGAACTCATCAAAGAGTGTATCTAACACTATATGGTCTTGAATTAGTGATGCTTTCTCTGATGTTCCACCACATCAGTGTGATCTTTATCATTCTATCTCAATAGCAGTTCAATTGATATGTATATAAAAAAAATAAAGATAAATGAGTGAAAATGTCATTAGAAAGTGAAATATGAAGGATAAAATGTGTGATAAAAATTGTGAAGTGATGATGTGAGTGAAAGAATCAATAAATGATATAAAAAAGTATATTTTTACAACTAGTGTATTTTTATTTCAATTGTTCTATGTGTCTCATAAAAAAATGTTATCCACGAACAAGTGACCAAATGGACCATGTGTTTTTTACCCATTGGTGAACCACCCAGGCTGAAAAATCAACAGCCTGTGGTTTAAACCCATAGTATTCCTCTTATCATTCATTCAAAAACCATATCATTATGGGCTAAGACAACATGAATATAAATATATAGCAAAAGTGTGTGATAAAAAAACTTAGTGATATTGTAAGAATAAAAATACATAAATATAAAAAAAAAAAATTGCATATATATTAAAAAATAAAAAAATAGTAGAAAGAGCAGAAATATATAAACAATATATTAGTTTTTTTATGTATATATACATTGTATATATACATATCAGGCAATTTATTCAGCAGAAATCGTTTATAGAGCTGCTTACTACTGAAAAGCCACAAGATGGCGATGCTGAGAATACAAGTACCAATGATGCTGTTTCCTAGGAGACTTGCTATTCGACTCCATTTTCTATAATTGTCCGCCACTAGGGTCTCACTACTAACCAGAAGAAGAATATTCTTTATGTTCAGAATAAAAAAGGCACTTTTATGAGATCAATTATATTAGTTCAGCAGCAATGTTCAGGATAAGAAAGCACTTTTATGAGTTCAATTATAAGTTCAGTAACAATGTTTAGACCCTTAGGTTTTATTGTATTTAATTTGAACATCCAGTACTTCTCCCTGTTTTTTAGCACTTCAAATCTGTTATATGAGATGGTACATGATCTATAGGGATAAGTTTTATTTTTTAACCATTTAGTGTTTATTGGGTTTTTCAAACATTAAACATAATGAACATATTCAACAAAGGAAACATGAGGCTGGCACAGACAATTTAGGCGCCCAATGAGTCCCGGTGAATTGAGGAACAAAAAGAAATTCAGGGGGGAGGGAAGGAGGGGAAAGGAAAGGTGGAGAGGGAATGAGACCACATACAGGTAATACTAGCAATTAGGCATGTATACATTTTATGAGATAACAATGAAGACAATGGTAAGGTTTCGCTAAGTAGCTAGCGATTATCAGGTGGGAATTGTAACTGTATTATAGGAGGAACATATCCACGGGTCCCACCACAGTAAAATTTTTGATCTCCTCGGCGCGTCATGGGCCAGGGAGATCTCGTATTGGAGGTGAAGGTTCAGTCTCGCCAAAAGGTCTTGAAGTGAAGGTATCAGGGGGGAGCGCCAGTTCTTTGCTAGACATTGTCTAGCTGCTATAAGTACATTAGTGTAGGTAGGCCGAATTACATATGGGATGTCCCCCAAATCCACACCAAGAAGAGCCATTTGGGGGGTCAAGACTAACATGAGGCTAGTGAGTTGACTCAGGAAGGATTCCACCATTTTCCAATAGGTTCCCAGGGCTGGACAACGCCACCAGGTATGAACAGCAGTGCCAAGGTCACCGCAACCCCTCCAGCACAATCCAGACCCAGGGACAGAGCCATCGCCAAATCTGGCTATTTTGTCTGGTGTGAGATACCAGTCAAAGTGCAATTTTTTCGCCTGTTCGGGTGATTGATGCAGGCGGAATAAAGAGCAGCATGCCTGGCAGCAATACGCCACGATTCCAGTGAGGCAGAAAAAGCCAACCTGGATTCCCATTTTAACATATAAGGGAGTTTGGACGAAGATCTCAAGCGAGCTAGTGCTTTATAAATTATGGAGACGATAAGTTTTATTTTTGATGGATCCTTATTGTGGCATATACTATAATGATAAGATACTCCGTGCTGCTTATACCCTTTGGTGATATTAGCTCTATGCTTATTTATCCTATCATGTAAAGGCTGTATTGTTCTTCCAACGTATTGGAGCTTGCAAGGACACTCCAGCAAGTAGATGACAAATGATGTAGAACAGTCCATATCATATTTGATAGGAAAAACCTCTCCATTAAAACTAGAACTAAAATTTGTTGATTCTTGCATTGCTCCACAGCATTTACACCTATTTTTTCTACATTTTGAAGTTCTTTTTTGCGTCTGAGTTGTAACAGAGTCATGAATCTTATTCAATTTTAGGCGACTGGGTGCTATCATGCTCTTCACATTAGGTGCCCTGCGGTATGTGATACCAGGTTTGCTGGGAATTATGTCCTTGAGGATGGGGTCATTTTGAAGTACTGCCCAATGCTTGCACAAAATATTCCTGATAGATTTTGTGTAATAAAATTGAACATATAAGACTTTTTTTCATTAATGCTTTTTTTTAAGGGTGATTAATTCATTTTGGACCATTTTAACCGCTGGAAATACGAGCGTTTTTTTTTTTTTTTTTTTTACCAAAGACTTGGGATATTTTCTATCTAAAAATTTCTTTTCTAAAATTTCAGATTGTGTTGTAAAATCATCAATATTTGTATTTTTCTGATTCTTCTAAATTGATTCATCTGTATATTTTGTAGCCATTTACTGTAATGGCCACTTTTAAAATCAATAAAAGAATTTTTATCCACCATTTTAAAGTGCGATTTAGTGCAGATTTGAGCTTTTTCAATAAAAACTGTCAGATCTAAAAAATTAATAGTTTCCACATTTGTAGTGACATCGAAAGATAATCCCCATACATTACTTAAAATGATTCCTAAAAGAGCGTTAAAATCTGCTTTATCCTTATCCCAGATTATAAGAAGGTCATCAATGTATCTTTTGTAAAAAAACAAGCCCATCTTTATAAACATTATTAAAAATATAAATTTCTTCAAATAACCCCATAAAAACATTAGCATATGAACAAGCCACTTTTGATCCCATCGCAGTACCGTGGCATTGGTGGTACATGACATCATTAAAAACAAAAAAATTGTTTTTTTTAAAATAAAATTTAAACCATCTAAAATAAATTTTATCATTTCCGGGTCAAGATCATTATCCCTCAGCAAATTGATTGTCCTCGTCTATAGGTGACACTTGCATATGGCATGATGTATTCTTTCAAATAAGGATCTGCAAGCAGAATACACCAGTGTTTCCTCATAATGTCCATTACCTCCACATTATGAGCATCAAAAGTACCAATCAATCTAGTGATAGATTAATTTTCCTCCTTTTTTTGGGGACAAGTAGTACGTCCCTATTACTCAGTTGTGCATTCTTGTACTCTGCGCTCAGTGTTGAGCGTGGGTAACCTCTGTCAATAAATCTATTCTTTAGAATGTCTGCCTGTTTATAAAACTCACCATTACTAGAACAATTACGCCGTATGCGGATATAATGTCATTTGGGAATACCTCTTTTTTGGGGTTCAGGATGGTAACTCCCCCAATGTACTAAGTTATTTGTTGCAGTTGGCTTCCTGTAGATAGTGGAATGAATTCCACCTCTATCATGCTTTAAAAAAAGAATTTTCTGTCCAGGAAGGGCAATGAGGTGACAAGGACAGACTTATTATCTAAAGACTTATTATCTAAAGACTTATCTATAATAACTAGACTTTTAGTTTGGAATAAAATGGTTGGGTACAATATTAAGGTTCATAAATAAATCAATAAATAATAAATATAAATATTTCATAAAAACTCCATCAAAATCAGATATTTATTAAACCCATAACTTTAAATAAATAATTTAATTTAAATATTTTAAAGATATAAATCAAACTGATCCACCCACACCCGGGCAATCCTACCTCTCTCTAATAAGGTACCCCCAGCAAAGGTAATACAAATAAAACAATACCAGGGAGGGAGGGCGGGATCCTTTACAGCTGAGGATTTCTGACAGGACCTGTCAGAAAAACCTCTTATTTATACCCCTTTTCTGACTACACTGACCAATCAGCTGACCCAAAAAAGGTGCAAAAAACTCCGGACCAATCACTGTCCGTTAATCATTTATGCAGGCTTTGCTGTTGCTATCCTATTTAAGCAATAACATATCCTGTCAGCCCTACATTAACCCTTGCTGCCCCGTCTCCTCATACTGGCCCATTCATATTGAATTGGGGCCATTCTATGAGGTGACAAGGACAGACTTATCTAAAGATTTATCTAAAAATAACTAGACCAAAATTTTAGTTTGGAATAAAATTTTATTAAACAATCTGGTTGGGTACCTTATTAAGGTTCATAAACAATAAATAATAAATATAAATATTTCATAAAAACTCCATCAAAATCAGATATTTATTAAACCCGTAACTTTATATTTTAAAAATATAAATCAAACTGATCCACCCAAACGGCCGTGCTCAACGAGCAACGAATAAAGCAATAAAGCGAATGTCCAGGGGGAAAAGAAAGATGATGAATTAACCTAAGTGATCCAGCTTCCTTTTTGGGGACTATCCCCAACAGAGAAAGCCGGAAATTCTCAAAAGGAGGAACTAAAAAAGAGCCAGAGCATCTACCGGCCTCTAATTCCTTCCAAATTTTGTCTCTAACTTCCGCCGGATACTTTGCAGCAGACGGTAGATTCGCCAGCTCAGTGCAACCTACCTCCAAAAACGGAGGTACATCAAAACCTTGCGAGAATCCTACACAAAGCTCTTCAGCTCTCTCCCTGTCGGGGTACCGACTTAGAAATGGCAACATTGCCTGAAGCTGGATCGGCGTCGGAGCCCTTAAGAAATGGCTCCTTAACCGGCGCGGTCTGAGGCTGCTGCGAGTGCTTCCTGTAACATTTTACCATGGGGTGACTCCCGCCGCACACCGAGCACTCGTGCTTGTACTTGCACTTGCACTTGCAATTATGCAGTCATTTGCACGACGACTCATTGTATGCAAAACAACAGCCTTTCCGCAAAGGGGCCGCCGTCTTTGCAACCGGCGTGCGCTGGGGACCATCAATGTCAACCACAATCCCACGTCCTTTACCCCCCAGCGCAACGTCAGCTGAGCCGATAATTTTTTGTCTAAATGCTTCATCATATGTTAACCATCCGTTGCCCCCAAAATGTCTGTATGGCTCGAGTACAATATCTATATGTTGCAGCAAGCCACAGCATAGCTCGGGAATCCGTTCCCCCTGGACAGCAGCATAGATCAGAAAAGCCTGTAGCCATAAATTAAATGACCGAAATGTCTTTCTCTTATCGTCCAACTCCGTTTTTTCGGATCTAGGCTGCTCCCTGGACGGCAACAGTGTAAAAAGATCCACGTATTCCCCCGCCCAGATGCATTCCTTGACTGACCCAGTCAGGTGAAAACCCAACGGAGATAGGTCACAAAGAAGTGCCTCCTTATAACAAACATCAGGCACCGGAACACGCGGATCAAATCTACACGAATCAAATCTACGACAAACCGAATCAAATCTACACGAAACATTCCTCGCTCCCCTCCCCATATCTAGCGCATCAGCTACTACCACTGACACCCACTCCTTCACTAAATCCAATAATACTGTTTTGGTAAAGGAAGCCAAATTGTTCTCACCATCTTGTTCACCCAGAACTTACGATACCTGGACCTCCGGCTCGTCCGCCTCCCGGCTCGTCCGCTCCCGCTCCGCTCCCGGCTCGTCGTCCGCTCGTCCGCTCCCGGCTCGTCCGCTCCCGGCTCGTCCGCTCCCGGCTCGTCCGCGCTCCGGCTCGTCCGCTCCCGGCTCGTCCGCTCCCGGCTCGTCCCCGCTCGTCCGCCCAGCTCGTCCCATTCTTCCGACCACCTTCTTTCCAGTAGCCAAGCTTGATACGTCTCACTGGGAATCACCGGAGTTCCCAAAGCCACGGCTCGCTCTGCCGGACACCTGAAGTCTCAAATTGTCAGCTATGGAAAGGCCCGCTGCAGGTCACCCATTTTCTCCTGAAGCCTAGCATTCCCCGCTCTGGCTGGCTCTTTTGACGAGGCCGCAGCAGATGAGCCAGGGAATAAACTTAGACCCCTGCTACGTACCGCAGCCTCTCTCGGCCTGCTGCGCCCACTGCTATCGATCCTAAGTAGCCCCGCCTGCCCGTGTGGGGCTGATAGTGTACCTGAGATGTCCTGTCCTCTTACGGCCCGAGAGCTCCGAGCCGCAGTTAGCTCCGTCCCCCAGAGTGCACGAGCCCTCTCCGTACCGGCCGCAGCAGTGAGTGCTTTGGCCCTTGGGGACCTTGGAACGGGAGCTCGATTCCCAGAGCTCGATTCCCAGAGCCTCCCTGCCTCCTGTCCAGCGCCTCGTCCCTCGCCTCGTCCCTCGCCTCGTCCCTCGCCTCGTCCCTCGCCTCGTCCCTCGCCTCGTCCCTCGCCTCGTCCCTCGCCTCGTCCCTCGCCTCGTCCCTCGCCTCGTCCCTCGCCTCGTCCCTCGCCTCGTCCCTCGCCTCGTCCCTCGCCTCGTCCCTCGCCTCGTCCCTCGCCTCGTCCCTCGCCTCGTCCCTCGCCTCGTCCCTCGCCTCGTCCCTCGCCTCGTCCCTCGCCTCGTCCCTCGCCTCGTCCCTCGCCTCGTCCCTCGCCTCGTCCCCCTCGCCTCGTCCCTCGCCTCGTCCCTCGCCTCGTCCCTCGCTCCCTCCGCCTCGTCCCTCGCCTCGTCCCTCGCCTCGTCCCTCTCCTCGTCCCTCCTCTCAGCCCTCTCCGTCAGCCCCACTGGCGTCACTGTCACTGGTGCACAGATCCTGCAGCCCTCCTGAAACTGCATTCCTCCTGAACTGCATGCCTCCTGAACTGCATGCCTCCTGAGCTCCCAGACCTGGTCCCTCCTGAGCTCCCAGACCTGGTCCCTCCTGAGCTCCCAGACCTGGTCCCTCCTGAGCTCCCAGACCTGGTCCCTCCTGAGCTCCCAGACCTGGTCCCTCCTGAGCTCCCAGACCTGGTCCCTCACTGAGCTCCCCAGACCTGGTCCCTCCTGAGCTCCCAGACCTGGTCCCTCCTGAGCTCCCAGACCTGGTCCCTCCTGAGCTCCCAGACCTGGTCCCTCCTGAGCTCCCAGACCTGGTCCCTCCTGAGCTCCCAGACCTGGTCCCTCCTGAGCTCCCAGACCTGGTCCCTCCTGAGCTCCCAGACCTGGTCCCCCTGAGCTCCCAGACCTGGTCCCCCTGAGCTCCCAGACCTGGTCCCTCCTGAGCTCCCAGACCTGGTCCCTCCTGAGCTCCCAGACCTGGTCCCTCCTGAGCTCCCAGACCTGGTCCCCCTGAGCTCCCAGACCTGGTCCCGCCTGAGCTCCCAGACCTGGTCCCGCCTGAGCTCCCAGACCTGGTCCCGCCTGAGCTCCCAGACCTGGTCCCGCCTGAGCTCCCAGACCTGGTCCCGCCTGAGCTCCCAGACCTGGTCCCGCCTGAGCTCCCAGACCTGGTCCCGCCTGAGCTCCCAGACCTGGTCCCGCCTGAGCTCCCAGACCTGGTCCCGCCTGAGCTCCCAGACCTGGTCCCGCCTGAGCTCCCAGACCTGGTCCCCGCCTGAGCTCCCAGACCTGGTCCCGCCTGAGCCTACCCCAGACCTGGTCCCGCCTGAGCTCCCAGACCTGGTCCCGCCTGAGCTCCCAGACCTGGTCCCGCCTGAGCTCCCAGACCTGGTCCCTCCTGAGCTCCCAGACCTGGTCCCTCCTGAGCTCCCAGACCTGGTCCCTCCTGGTCCCCCAGACCTGGTCCCTCCTGGTCCCCCAGACTTGGTCCCTCCTGGTCCCCCAGACCTGGTCCCTCCTGGTCCCCCAGACCTGGTCCCTCCTGAGCCCCCAGACCTGGTCCCCCAGACCTGGTCCCTCCTGAGCCCCCAGACCTGGTCCCTCCTGAGCCCCCAGACCTGGTCCCTCCTGAGCCCCCAGACCTGGTCCCTCCTGAGCCCCCAGACCTGGTCCCTCCTGAGCCCCCAGACCTGGTCCCTCCTGAGCCCCCAGACCTGGTCCCTCCTGAGCCCCCAGACCTGGTCCCTCCTGAGCCCCCAGACCTGGTCCCTCCTGAGCCCCCAGACCTGGTCCCTCCTGAGCCCCCAGACCTGGTCCCTCCTGAGCAGCTCAGCTCGAACTTCCGCCCCGGCTCCTCCGGTCTCCTTACTCCGCGATGCCCTGGAGGAGAGGGGAGGAGACATACAGCTCCTCAGCCTCAGCACCATGACAATCACCGGGCTCTTCACCTTCTGAAACCGGTAAGGGCCCCTCGCCTCCAACAGGAGAATCTTCCTCCAGACTCCTCCGCAGCCACTCTATCCCGCCAGTCGCTGCCGCTCTTTCCACAATGCGCTCAAGCATCTCATCCATGTTCCTTCACAGCTGAGGATTTCTGACCGAACCTGTCAGAAAACCCTCATGTTTATACCCCTTTTCTGACTACACTGACCAATCAGCTGACCCCCCCAAAAAGGTACAAAAAACTCCGGACCAATCACTGTCTGTTAATCATTTATGCAGGCTTTGTTGTTGCTATCTTATTCAAGCAATAAAAAATCCTTTCAGCCCTACATTAACCCTTGCTGCCCCGTCTCCTCATACTGCCCCATTCATATTGAATGGGGCCATTCTATTTGTTGTAACTGAACTCACTTGTAAAAAAGAGTCCCAAAACATTCGTGTTTAGTTCCTGTACAAAGAGACAAAAGGTCTCTCTAGTTCCTGACCATAAAAGGAGGATATCGTCCACGTAACGGCCCCAAAAGGTAATATGTTGGGTCCATTTACGCATAGAATCATTAAAGACGTGTACATCCTCCCACCAGCCCAGGAGCAAATTGGCATAGGAGGGCGCGACCGAGCTCCCCATTGCCGTGCCCCTGAGCTGGTGGTAGAATAGGCCAGAGAAAAGAAGGATTGCCGTTATGAATATTTTACTTTTATTGGTTTGTCTTTTTCTCATACTATTATTTCATATGTAATTCCTGAACGATAGGTTTGAGGATTCACAAAAAAATGTAGCTCTCTTGATTTCACTAACAATTTCGAGTTCTATCTTCTTGGATAATAAAGCAATAATTCCATCCTGTATTTTGTGGCTCAGACAGCAAACTGCCCCCTTTGGCATTTCCAATAACTGGTGCAGAGTAGAGTCATACTTTGCTAGCAACTGAATCAGGGACAAAAAAACACCACAGTTTCCTTCACCTATTACTTCTTTGTGACCTCTAAAGGGAAGGTTAGCCATTGCCAGTGTTAATGTGACATTAATCACTTGCCTCCAGAAGTTTTTTTGTTTTCTAATTTCCCCCTCGTTTTCTTCATCTATAGTTCCATGACTGCGCTGCATGTGCATTCATGTGCTGCATGGAGCTTTCATGTGCTGCATGGAGCTTTCATGATAATTCACTGCTTGTGTTAGGTGACACCATTTTCTCACACCATTTACCCATGCTGAATTGTAAGCACCACAGTTACGATCAGCAAAAAGCCAGCATGGTTCACAGTAGGCACAGTCTAGCATTGGCGAATAACACAACCATGAACGTGGGATCAATACTCCGGCTTGTAATTTTTTGTTGTACTATTTCTGTGAGAAACAACGTCCTCCCTGCTTTGTATCTCGTGGAAATTTTATAAATGGCCGACAAGACCCCCGAGAAATGATGAACCTCTTTGTTTGGCTGTCAGTTATATCTGGTGGGAGGTTGCCACGATCTGTTGGAAATTGTTTGTCATCTGTAGCAAGGCCTTCAACAACTTCTTCCAGATCTTCTCTCGAATCATCTTCACTCTGTATAATAACTGCTGCATCGGATTCTTTATTTACTGCAGACTCTGAGCTCTCTGTATGAGTAGTGTCCTCACTTGTACCTTCAGCACTTACACTCGGAACATTTTCATTCTCCTCACCCTAATGGGCAGTAATCTGGCCACTGTATTCAGTAGTGCTGCTACAGGGGAGTGCTACCTCACTGTGTGCCTTGTTCGATCATTTAAGAAATAAACTAATTTTTGGAAGTTTAGCTGTCTCGGCCAACTCTTCTCTCTTTTGTTTGCGCTTTTGAGTGCCGCTTTTGAGTGCCGCTTTTTTTTGGTCCAGGTGCCATTCCAAAAAAATGGATCACAATGTATGTTTACCATGTCCACAGCATTTAGGTACTTAATATATCATACAACTCTGTCAAATTATATTTTTTTTAAACAATAAGCATTGTTTTAACACCTTCACCACGGAAGGATTTTCAGTTTTAGTTTTTCCCTCCTCTTCTTCCAAGAGCCATAGCATTTTTATTTTTCTGTCAATATAAACATATGATGATTTTTTTTTTTGTGTGGGATGAATTGTACTTTAGAATTATATTATTTTACTATTGCACTGGAAAATGGTGTAAGGCCCCTTTCACATCTGCGTTAACTGTAATTTGCGTTACATCCAGCAGATGTTGCCGCATATTTCGGATCTCTCCCGTAATGGTCCTGTACTGGTCGACTTGCGTCACCGATCAGGCAAGCCCCATTCATTCTCCATGGGGCTTTTGGTAAGGTGCGCAACTGCAGAATTGCAAAATTCGGCATTTGCGTAACTGCAAAAAAAGAAAAAACGCCGCTAGCAGCATTTTTCTTGCACGTCCAGAAGTACTGGATCTGCCGGATGCGTCAATAATGCACTTGCTGCATGTTACCGCAAGCCCCATAGAGAATGAATGGGGCCTACCTGATCGGTGACGCAAGTCGGCCGTTACGGGACAGATCTGAAAGATGCGGCAACATCTGCTGGATCTAACGCAAATTACAGTTGCAATATTCCACCGACCAAAAGATAAAAGGAGCCTTGGTGTTCTGCCTTTTTTACTGTCACAGTTTACAGAACTGATTAGTTTATTTTTTATATACTGATAGCACGTGCGTTTCGGAACATGGCAATACCAAATGTATGTTTTTGTTTATTTCACTTTTGTGTTTTTTTCATATTTCCTTTTAATAAACTCTTTAGTCTTTTTACTAGTCTCCTTAGGCTAGTGTCAGACTCACGTTTTCAGTGCTGCCCAGGGGGTCACAGTGAAATCTTATTTTTTGGCAGCATAAACGTGGTGCTACCGCAATGGTAGCGCCGCATTAACGATGCCTATAATTACCTATGGAAGCCCCACCCCCTAACACAGCATCAACACTGTCATCTGTTTTAAATCTCGCGGTATTTGATAACGCGAGAAAAGACTCTTTCTGAAACGTTTTTTTTCTCGCGTTAGCAAAGTCCACGAGATTTCCATCTGATGACAGTGTTGGAACCGTGTTAGGGGCGGTGCTTGGTTAGATTGCTCTGTCAGAGTTTGAGCAAGGCACAAGCAGATTTTCGATCAGATCAGCTGGTGCACTGGGAAAGATATGGACTTAGCACTAGAGAGCCCACATCACAGGGAGGGAGGTGACCAAGGACGTACCTATACATCTGTGGTTGTGCAGGGACAACATTTTTAAAAAAAAAAATATTTATGTTGTACAGTTTTTATTTACACATGGCTCACAGACGTCCATACATATAATTGGCATCACCATTGAAAACAACTCATACATTAAACTTTACCTATCTTTTAAAAATGTATTATTTCCAGCTAGTCTATGTTCAGCCATGATTTCAAAAGTCTTATGCAGTAAATTAAAGAGGACCGGTCACCTCCCTAGTGCTTGGTAATCTGAATGCAGCACTAAATGCAGCGTGTCTGCTGCATTCAGGGAAGGGGTACACCATGTTTCTAACCACCCTGTAAGCTCTTAAAAAGACTCTATAAAGTGTATCGATAAGGAGTCCAGAGGAACTCACTCAGTATGGAGTCATCGCTGTTCTCCGGTGTCCTCCCGCCCTCTTCTCTGTGCCGCCTCCAGCCCTCTCTGTTCCGCCTCCAGCCCTCTCTGTTCCGCCTCCAGCCCTCTCTGTTCCGCCTCCAGCCCTCTCTGTTCCGCCTCCAGCCCTCTCTGTTCCGCTTCCTGGCTCTGTGTATCTCTCCTCCTCGGCCGCTCATGCGCCTCAGTGTCTGAAGTGATGCAGGTGCAGAGCGACCAGGTGCCGGGAGTTAAAACGCTTTCTGCCGTGACATCAGCGCCGGATTCCGCCCTGCTCCAGATTATACTGTATTGATACAGCGAGGCGGGTTCCGGTGCTGACATCACACACTGCATTGAGTGCTGCATTCAGTTTGCATAGCTCCAGGGGGGTGACAAGTTCTCTTTAAAGCAAAGACTATTTCCCTGAAATGGTGCTAATTTTTCTCTCCAAAAATCTGCCAGAAAGCTATGTCAATTTACAAAACTAATGTTGGTAGGGGAAGAGGGAGGACATGAAAGCACAATAGTGGTACATTTATCACATGTTGGACACTAATGGGCATACTAACCTCTATTGTTGCCGATAAGGCTTTCCTGAGATGTCAATAAGTATGATGGGAAAATAACATTTTCATACGGCACTACTATTCGCATAAAAATGACATAGGGTAGGGTCACATTGGCGTTTTTTGTTTAAAATCCTGATCCGGTTTTGAGCTTTAAAAAAGCTCAAAACCGGACCAGGAAAGGCTCCTGATGGAAGCCTATGCAAAACACCGGATGGCTTCACAAGCCATCCGGTGGCCGGATCCGGCACTGCTGCCTGCGTTTAAAATCATGCAGGCAGCAGTTTTCGCAGCGTTTCCAGGGACCGCACTGCGGTCACCGGATGGCTCAGGATGTGTAATCCTGAGCCATCCGGTAACCGCATAGCTTGCGGTTCCCGATCGGCAAAGTTAATAAAGATTTAATTTGAGTACCGAAATGACTGTTAGAGGTCTGTAGGGGGGCTTAGACCCCCCTACAGACCGGGCGGCCACTTCTATAGTGTGTTCTTCTACAATTTTACCTATGGCACGGGCTGATCTGAGCTCCGTGCATGTGATCCAAATATCCCCCCTCCCCCTATCACTATACAGGGGTGCATACACCCCTCTAGTACAGTACTGCTTTATTTAAGTTATAAACAGCAAGAATTGTCCCAATCGGAAGATAAGTATATATTTACATGTTCCGTAGGCAGAGTCCACTGATGTCCATGGGCGGGGCTGTGTGCAGTAGCCTCCGCCCACTCCTTGATGCCCGCCCCCTCTGGCCGTAATCCAGTGTTGTGGGGGTGGCCGAGTCGTTAAAGGGGCGTGACTAACCGCGGCTCATGGTTAGCCACGCCCCTTTAACGACTCGGCCACCCCCACAACACTGGATTACGGCCAGAGGGGGCGGGCATCAAGAAGGAGTGGGCGGAGGCTACTGCACACAGCCCCGCCCATGGACATCAGTGGACTCTGCCTACGGAACATGTAAATATATACTTATCTTCCGATTGGGACAATTCTTGCTGTTTATAACTTAAATAAAGCAGTACTGTACTAGAGGGGTGTATGCACCCCTGTATAGTGATAGGGGGAGGGGGGATATTTGGATCACATGCACGGAGCTCAGATCAGCCCGTGCCATAGGTAAAATTGTAGAAGAACACACTATAGAAGTGGCCGCCCGGTCTGTAGGGGGGTCTAAGCCCCCCTACAGACCTCTAACAGTCATTTCGGTACTCAAATTAAATCTTTATTAACTTTGCCGATCGGGAACCGCAAGCTATGCGGTTACCGGATGGCTCAGGATTACACATCCTGAGCCAACCGGTGACCGCAGTGCGGTATTATGCACACATTTTTGAGAAAAAATGTGTGGGACCGGCATTGCATTCACCGCATCCGGATCCGGATGCGGTGAATGCAATTTAGATTTCCAATGTGACCCTACCCATAATCTGTGATGAAGCAGATGGCACAAAAATTAGCAGTACCTTACTAGCAAACATTTTAGTGCTAAAACGTGTAAATATTAGTGATGGTCGAACCTCCGATGCTCAGGAGTGAGAGACGGTTTCAAGTTTTTTGTAAAGTCCGAGTTCGGGGCCAGAGATAGGGTCGAACGCAAGTCGAGTTATTTCAAATCAGCTGATGCTGATCAGCTGTTCATTTGAAGTAGCTGCGCGACAGCATGGACTCACATGAACATTCCCACGGCCACCCAGCACACAGCTCAGCTACATCTCTGGTAGAGGTTCTCTACCAGAGATGTAGCTGAGCTAAAGAAGAAAACTGGATTGGACTATATCGGACGGAAGATAATTTTTTTTTAATAAAGATGGAGTCTCTAAGTGTTGTTTTTTTTTTTTTTTTCTCTGTGTTGTGATTTTTTTTTAACACTTCAATTCATAGTGGTCATGTCTAATAATGGCGAGACACCATGAATTTCGGGCTTAGGGCCAGGTAATAATACAAAGCTGGCCCTAACCCCTTTATTACCCAGTGAGCCACCGCACCAGGGCCCTGGATGAGTTGGGTACAGCGCCAGAAGATGGCGCTTTAGTATCCTGGATTGATCCTGGCTGATGGCTCACAGCACGCTGCAGTGTGACTTCCCGGGTGAGAGAGAGCTTCTCCAGCCTCCACGGAGAATCTGGAAGTGACACTGCAGCGTCGACTCCCACTCAGCACAGCAGCCACTTCTTGTCAGACAGACCGTCGCTGTCTGTGAGGAGTCTGTCTGTGACTGTCCTCTGTCGGATCAGAGGATGCTGCTGCACTGCTGGCGCCGCCACTGCACTGCTGGCGCCGCCACTGCACTGCTGGCGCCGCCACTGCACTGCTGGCGCCGCCACTGCACTGCTGGCGCCGCCACTGCACTCTCCGCCACTGCACTCTCCGCCACTGCACTCTCCGCCACTGCACTCTCCGGAGCCAGGAGAGTCCGGACCCGCTGGAGCAGTTGAACATACTGCACATGCGGTAGGTCCGCCCCTGTCTACTGCATATATACTGCATGTACCCCAAATTGGCTAAGTCGGTGGTCAGTCGGTGGGTGTACACTGGAGCTAACTTTTTTGTCTTGCCTAGTGTCAGCTTCCTAGCAACAGCAGCATACACCCCATGGTCCTTTGTCCCCCATTGAGAACATTTTTTTTAACGGTGAAATCCTTCTTTGTCTCATTTCTTTATAGAATGGGAGGAGAAGATTCAGAGATTTTGTTTTGCCATTCTAATCACCTTGGTATGGCAACTCTCCAAAAGATTAAAGAAACCAAGGTGCAGCTAAAAAGCATCTTAATGGATTCAGGGTTTCCTGAAGGGCTCCGCATTCAGTGCCCTACATTATCGACTTTTGCTCTCATTGTATATAATTATTAAAATTGTGTTTTTTGTTTTAGTTTTTTCTAAATAAACTTGCTTGATTTAAACTTTCTCGATTTTTATTGGAGATGTAAGTAAAATGTCAATAATCGAATGTACTAATGTCAGAGACGTAGAACAGGGCTGGAGAAAGAGGAGGGACGAGATCTCTGAGTACAGGTGGGAGGGAGATGGCTTTACAAGTGTTTTCATCTGACTTATCAATAAGAGATGTATGGCGACTCCCAGCAGAGAGACAATACATGCATTTCTCACACCCACACGACTCCTGGTCGAAGATCGACCTATTTTTAGCAAGGAAGGATCTCATTCAGAGAGTGGAAGAGACCGAAATTAGTGGTTTGGTAATATCTGACCATAGTCCGATTACCCTGACGATCCAGGATACCTTCCCCAGGGGGACGGACATTTTGTGGAGGTTACCCCAATCTCTGCAACAGGATTGGGAGTTCAATAAATTAGGGAGAGTTCCTCTATGGTATCTACCTTGGCTTCCTTCTAATGACAGAGGTAAAGTCGGTATTGGCTCTGAACTCCTATCTACCGCCTTGCGCATATGGGACAGGGAGGTCAGGGAATCTGTCTTCAACAAAAGGGACTCTTACTCCAGTTTTCAAATCCGAGATTCCCTCCGCCAGCACGAGCTTCGACCTTTTTAAAATGATTAAAATATTTCCCCATCTGTCATAGGAACAATTACACTAGAGATTACATAGTACACAAGATGCAGACAATATAGTTTGTATGTCTATAAGCTTGAAAAAACAAAAGATGCAAAAGTATGTGATATCTTCATGAGTATATAGATATATAAGGAATATGCTGATAAAGCAAGCTCCTACATTCACTGCATGTAGTCACTGATAAAACAATAAACGTATCTTACAATCAACTAATAACACTCAGATGTAAACTACTGTCATCACAGTTAATACTACCTATGGTATCAGGGCACAGGAGACCTATGTGATAAGACATGGCGGGTGACGTCACACCCGGTGACGTCCGGTGGTCTTAGTGTGCATGTGCTGAAATGAAGCGGACGTTTACTTGGTGACCTAGGAGACATAAGCTCAGGACATTTGTGGAGCAAGGGAGAATAGCAACTTTGATTACGTGATGTTGCTGGGACTAATATCTAAAGAAGAAAAATGAAGAGAGTATTATATTGGATAACCAATTGCATTGCAACTAGTGCATTAGAATCAAGGAAATAAGATTGCTATGCTGTTACCACATTTAATGGTACAGTAACCTATATAATGACAAAATGAAATTAATGATATCATATTCACAAGAGATGAAGAATCATCCATTAAAGGTTACCATGTGTGTCAATATAATACAAATTGCTGAGAAATCTGGTTTAACCATTCAGTCTCACCTCATACTCTCTGTTCAGACCGAGGGGTTCCAGGATCTGAAGTTCATGTATTCAGCTGGATTCCCGGATCAGTAAATTCTTGACCCGGTCCCCACCCCTTCTGAAAACAGGAACCTGATCAATAAGTTGAAATATGAGTTGAGACACTCTATGTCCTTTTAGTAGAAAGTGGAGTAAAGGACCAGACTTGGCATATATCCAAAAATAGGGAGCACACTTTAGATTAAAAATATGAATACATATGCGGACAACAGACATGTCAAAAACAGCTAAAATGATAGCCGGGGGACCACAAACAATGTAAGTAGTGTCACAAATGTCATAAATCAGAATAATGACTTGACACTATGACTGAGGAATTGGGATGGTAACAATGATATTCAACGAAATACAATTAAATACAGTCACAACTGTATATCGGATAGTAACATTAGTTCACCCAAGATTAAAATAGGCTAAATAGCCAAATAAATATGACATAACAAATCGTAGTCAAATGTTGAGGGCTCAAAACAGAATTTTTTGGAGAACCTAGGTATAATACAGTAGACAACTAAATATTGGGTATAGCACAAATGTAAAGCAATGATATGTGTATAGATATATAATTCTAGATATACAAAGACTGCTTGATGCACAAGAGTTAAACCAACGAGCAACTCTTATAGTAGTCAATAGTAACGTTGCTGAAAGCAATAAGTAGCGTAAATTGACCCACTCAATGTACAAGGATTTGCGATTGGGATAGTATTAGCAGTTCAATGCTGACCATGGGTATGGTAGGTCTATTACGACACAACCTAATGGTGGATTCAAGGTTGGTCAATACATAGCAGCAAGGTTACCACAATATAAATCAACTGTGATGCACTATTTCATAAGTAGGAATTAAATCAACTAGTTACGGGTAATGCTACTGATAGCAAATAACATATTGACCCACTTAATGTATAAAGATATATTGCAGTTGATAAATAATAACCAGAGATGTAATATGTCTAATAGGACATATCATAATAATGGATTCAGGGTTGATCAGTAGATAAGTAGCAGCAACAATATCACAGTATAGGTCAAGTATGGTGCACACACTAAAAACTCACAGCATTAGAATAGTAGCATAAATCTCTCAGGCTAACAAACAAAAGCACTTGAAGCATTATAATGTCAAATGCTAATCATGGGATCAATGACACCAAGCAGTGTCAAGAGATATTTGCAGGTACACAGTTACATAGTCAGACCAGTCTCAGTGGTTTACCAAGACTCTGTCCAGTGAGTTCAATCACATATAGTGTGGGCACCAAATCAGTCACAAGTGAAGGGGACATGCAAGCAAGACCCTACCCCATGAGTATCGCTACCAGGGTGGTAGCTTTGTCAGGGGATGACCACTATGTGGAACAGTTAGACTATATATAGAGAACTTCATTACCACATCTCGCGGTGGGCGTGGGACTGGAAGTGCATCATCGGCACATCATCCCGCTACCCGGCAACCAAGTATACAATCCGGAACAACTATAAATACGCCACTATCACGTGGCGATGTTGCCTAGCAATGCAAGACACAAGTTTAATGGGTCTGGAAAGAGCGCAGGTGTTCCCATACACATACCGTAAATAAGCTGGTAAGAAAGCACTACTAATATAAACACAGTGGCAGGGCAGTGCAAACAAGGCTCTAAGATGGTGAGAATAACATAAGCATGGTACCACTCCCCAGCACGCATGATTACCCAAAAAGCATGAATACCCTGCTGAAGGCAAGGCTACATATGCAGGCCACAATTATTTCTAATGAATTCTGAAATCAGGGGCCAATAATGGTCCAAATTTAACAATGTATATATAGTTTGTGTATTGTACAAGAATGATATTAAACACCACCGACCATAGATACCATGCCTGGTTTATACAAAGGTACAACATAAGGTAAGTGCATTCCATAAGGGCACATTACCTGAGTGTGGCAAAAGTCATATGTCCCTAGGCACAATGTTGATAAACTGTATATAGATAAGTCAAAACGTGCCTCATTATCCATCGGTGATTGCCAACTATAGCATGGTGAGGTTGGTAGGAGATAATATCATTATAAAAAAGGACCATAGGCACCATGTAGTCAGATAGAATAATTTGCCAAATAACTTGTGCCCAATTTAGCTAAAGAAATTATTTATTTGGTGGTATGATAATATATAATCAGCGCACATACAATAGTCTTATAAAAAGAAAGGAAATGCCGTTTGCCAAGTTCGAAAACAAACTAAATTTTCAGACTGTCAGCAAGGGATCTAGATAATGCTTAGATACATTAATAGAACATTAAAGGCATCAAAGTTATATGTTATTATCGGAACAGGGTTAAAAAAAGGTTCCAATAAGGAACTGAATTATAAACAATTGTTACAGATATGCTGCAAAGATATAAGTGAAGCCCAAAAGCCAAACAGGCCTAAGAGTAGGATCCATGGTTCAAAGCAAGAGTCAGCGAGGGATTACAAAAATTGTATTGTTCATGATTGTACACGTCCATAAAAGGAATCAAATAATGTAGACACTTTAAGGGGTCCAGAAGAATAGTGTTCATATTGAAAGGCTATCTCCGTAACGGTCAGGCATCAACCCGTTGTTGGTATTCGGATGTCAGTGTTTATTATCCAATATCTCTATCCAAGGAATCCAGTGAAGATGCATTCATTGTTTAGTCCTGTTGGAGACATAGAATTTAGCAGGTATATCCATTTTGTTTCTATGTGTAAGAGCAGTTTTTTAATATCTCCACCCGAATAATCAATTTTGCATGATCCAAGCCCACCACTTGTAAACCCTGTGGACTGCCATTATGGTATCTGAGAAAGTGTGCTGCTATAGATGTAAGTTTAATACCTTTCTCCTGGTTGAAAAAGATTGATGGTCGAGATATGTTTCTGTGCTCTCTTTCTCCACTCCTGCTTGGTTTCCCCGGCATAAACCCTATTACAAGGGCAATTAAGAGCATAAATGATGTTAGTGCATTTACAATTAATATAGTGCCTGAGGCCAAATTATTTCAAGTCATGCAGATTGATGAAGATGTTGCATGTCGGAGTCCTATGTTGGTAAATATTACGTGAACCACACGGAACTGAGCCCCTTAATCTCTAGCCCCCCTGAGGTTGCTGTGGTTGGCCTGGTGAAATGACTGGCCGTCAAACGGTCACGCAAGTTTGGTGTTTTTCCTGCGGTCAGTAATAGTCGGTCTTCAATAAGTGGCTTTATCTTTGGACCTAAGGTTAATAATCCCCAGTGTTTTCGTATGATGTTACCCACCTCTGACCACTGGTTGTTGTACTCGGTGATGATCCTGGTCCTGTTATCCACTCCTCACTCTTTTCCTTGTAATATTGTTTTTGGCCCTGTTGTCGCGCTCGCTGGAAGGCATCTGAAATAATCCTTTTAGGGTTGCCGCGATTTTAGAATCTCTCAGTCAAAGATCTTGCTTGATTCTTAAAATCCCCAACTGAGGTACAATTTCTACTTGTTCGAAGTTAACTGCTGTGGGGCAGCGCCTGGATCGCAAGTCAGTTAACACGTGGAGCCCGGTAGTGGTTCAAACAGGACCCGGTGTTTATTGCTGATACACACAGCGGTGGCACAGTCTGCCGGAATCCGGGTCGCAGCCGGGTACACAAGACACAGTTCATATAACGTACCCGGGTCCTTCGGGCCAAAGGCCTCCGTTATGGGTCACCCCGAGTTCCTCCAGCCCTCCTGGGCTAGGCCGTGTTAGTCTAGCACACGGCCTCCTGGAACTCTAGACCTCTCCTTTCTGTATATCTGCTGCTGCTGCAGCCAAAGCACAAATCTGTGTACAGGGAACCCCGCCCTGCCTCCTGACCAGGCTTTTAACTCCGTGTCTACTTCCGGGACCTTGCAAGACCAGGAGCGGAGGGAGCGGACCGTCCCTTTCTCTCACACCCTATACCGGGCTCAATACGAGACAGTGCGCATTCTGGGGGAGACATAGCGCCCCTCGCATATGATCCCCCGCACTGTCTCACACACCCCCCCCCTCGGTTCAAACTTGTGGGGTTGAACCCCAGCCATCAAACAGGGTGCCCGGGACAGGGCATCCGCATTACCCTGCAGCTTGCCAGCCCGATGCTCCACCGTAAAACGGAAGTTTTGGAGGGACAGGAACCACCGGGTGACCCGAGCGTTCCGTTCCTTGGCATTTCGCATCCAGACCAAAGGAGCGTGATCCGTAACCAACCGGAACTGTCGCCCGAGCAAATAATAACGTAGGGACTCCAAGGCCCATTTAACGGCCAAGCACTCCTTCTCCACTACGCTATAATTCTTTTCCGCCGGGGACAATTTCCGGCTCAAGTAAGTGACCGGATGCTCGATTCCGTCCACTTCTTGCGACAGCACAGCCCCCAGCCCCACCTCCGAGGCGTCTGTTTGTACAACGAAGGCCTTTGAGAAGTCAGGACTGATGAGGACGGGCTGTCCGCACAAGGCCGACTTCATGGATTGAAAGGCCGCCTCTGCTTGGGGATTCCAACGCACCAAAGCAGACTTCTTCCCTTTTAACAGGTCGGACAGGGCCGCCGTTCGCCCAGCAAAATTGGGTATGAAGCGTCGGTAGTACCCAACAATGCCGAGGAACGCCCTCACCTGTTTGGTAGACACCGGTCGGGGCCAATTTTGAATGGCCTCGATTTTGTTTATTTGGGGTTTGATAACCCCTCGCCCAATCACATACCCCAGGTACCGGGCCTCCTCGAGCCCCATGGCACATTTTTTTGGATTCGCCGTCAGGCCTGCGGCCCTGAGCGAATCCACCACGGCCTGAACCTGAGATAAGTGGGTGTGCCAATCCGGACTAAAGATGATGATGTCATCTAGGTAGGCGGACGCGTACTTCCGATGAGGTGCTAACACTATGTCCATGAGCCACTGAAATGTGGCCGGGGCTCCGTGCAACCCAAACGGCAACACGACGTAGTGATAGAGACCTTCCGGAGTAACAAAGGCGTTTTTTTCCCTGGCCGACTCTGTTAGCGGCACCTGCCAGTATCCTTTTGTCAGATCGAGCGTTGTGAAGTACTGGGCTTGCCCCAGTCTTTCAATCAACTCGTCCACCCGGGGCATGGGATATAAATCAAACTTAGACACTTCGTTCAGCTTCCGGAAATCGTTGCAGAACCGCAACGATCCGTCCGGCTTTGGAATGAGCACAATGGGACTAGCCCACTCACTCCGGGATTCTTCTATCACGCCTAACTTAAGCATGTGTTTAACCTCGGCCGTGATGGCTTGTCGTCTGGCCTCGGGTACCCGGTACGGTTTCACTCGCACTTTAACCCGGGGCTCAGTGACAATGTCATGTTGAATGACCGAAGTGCGCCCGGGCAGGTCAGAGAACACATCGGGATTCTGCTGTACCAACTTTCGAGCCTCCCGTCGTTGGGCCTTAGTGAGGGTGTCACTTATTTTTACCCCTTCGGTATCCCTGGTGGCCGAAGGGGGAAGGGTCACCGGGTGCATCGGACGCTTCCATAAGCAGGCACTCTCGGTCTTTCCATGCTTTAAGCAAATTTACGTGGTATAGCTGCACGGGTTTCCTTTTCCCGGGCTGGTATACCTTGTAATTGACCTCCCCTACTTTTTCCCGGATTTCATAGGGCCCTTGCCATTTGGCCAATAATTTGCTTTCCGTTGTGGGCACTAAGACCAATACCCGGTCCCCCACCTCAAAGGTCCTAACGGTGGCCCGTGTATTATACCTGCGGCTTTGCGCTCCTTGGGCATCCATTAGGTGCTCTTTTACAATAGGCCGGACCGCCGTGATCCGGTCCTGCATTTTCGCCACGTGGTCAATCACACTCCTATAGGGTGTGGGTTCCTGTTCCCACGTCTCTTTGGCAACATCCAAGAGCCCTCTAGGATGTCGACCGTACAACAGCTCAAAGGGGGAAAACCCCGTAGACGACTGCGGTACCTCCCGAATGGCGAACATTAGATAGGGCAATAACATGTCCCAATCCTTTCCGTCCTTTGCTACCACTTTCTTTAGCATGGACTTCAGGGTTTTATTAAACCGCTCCACTAATCCGTCGGTCTGGGGATGATACACCGAGGTGCGTAGCTGTTTTATGTTGAGCAGTTTACACAGTTCCCGGGTCACTTTGGACATAAAAGGAGTCCCCTGATCTGTGAGGATTTCCTTAGGTAGTCCTAGGCGACAGAACATAGCAAACAGCTCCCGGGCAATCATCTTCGCCGAGGTGCGGCGTAACGGAATCGCCTCCGGGTACCGGGTGGCGTAGTCGACAACCACAAGTATATGTTGGTGGCCTCGGGCTGACTTCACTATAGGCCCCACCAAATCCATTGCGATCCGTTCAAAAGGTTCCTCTATAACGGGTAGAGGTACCAATGGACTACGGAAAGTGGCAATGGGTGTGGTCAGCTGACATTCCGGGCAGGAGTCGCAGAACCTCTGGACGTCCGCATACACACCCGGCCAGAAGAACCTCCGCAAGATGCGTTCTTGCGTTTTTTTAGCCCCAAGGTGGCCCCCTAGCAGGTGGGAGTGGGCCATCTCTAGGACTGCCCGGCGGTGTGGCTGCGGCACTACCAGTTGGTCCACGACCTCATCCCTGACTTTGTCCACCCTATAAAGTAACTCCCGGTTAATCACCATGCGTGGAAATACATTCTCAGCCCCTGGCTGCTGAGCTACCCCGTTTACTTCTATTACCCTTTCTCGGGCCCTGGTCAGTGTGGGGTCCTGTAGCTGGGCTGTCCCAAACGCTCCCCGGGATACTTCCAACTCTGGAAGCGGTGGGGTCTCCTCGACCTCTCCTGCCAATACGTCTACCGGGAACCTATCGGGGTGACACTCTAGCCCTATGTTGGCGACCCCTACGGCAGGTGTCCCGGTCTCAGGGTCGTCGGGTTCAGCACCCTGATTCCCGGGCATCAGGGAGGGGTTACTCCTCCTTCCCCATAAGGACCAAAACAATGGTAAGTCTCCTGTCGGCCCCTTCCTGGGGTGTCCTCTCAGCGGGTACGTTTTTAGGAGAGTCCCCTGGGAATGGACGTACCCCTTTAGCCGGCTCCGGAGGCCGGCGTAACTGCCGCAGTGGGGCAGAGTCCCGTATGAACTCCTGGGTGGCTGTATATCGCTCTAGCAAGCTAACCACCTGGTCCAAGGTACCCGGGTCCCCTTGCCCCACCCAACGCTGTATCGCAACCGGCAAAGTCCGTACCAGCCGGTCGACCACCACCCTTTCCACCATCTGTCCCGGAGTCAAGCTCTCAGGCTGGAGCCACCGTTTCACCAACTGCAATAAGTCATACGCCTGGGAGCGAGCCGGCTTGGACTCCACGTAGGACCAGGAATGCACCCGTTGGGCCCGGACATAAGTATTGACCCCCAGTCTAGCAAGGATCTCACCTTTGAGTCTGGCGTAGTCCTGTGCTTCCTCCCAACTGAGGTCCGTGTAGGCCTTTTGGGCATCGCCCATCAGGAATGGCGCCACCACTTCAGCCCACTGAGCGGAAGGGAGGCCTTCTCGTTCTGCGGTGCGCTCGTAGACGGTGAGGAAGGCTTCTACGTCGTCCTCTGGGCTCAGCTTCCGCAGGGCCGATCGGACCCGGTCCCGGGCCTCACGCCGCTCCGGGGGAGGCGCTGTTGGCGGGTCTCGTAAGGCCGCAATTTGCTGCAGGAGCAGTTCATTCGTTTTCTGCTGTTGTAGAAACTGCTCCTGTTGTAGCAACCGCTGCTGCTCCTGCTGCTCCTGGTGTAGCAACTGCTGTTGCTCCTGCTGTCGCTGGTGCTGCTCCTGCAGTCGGAGCTGCTGCTCTTCATGTCGCTGCTGTTGTTCCTGCTGCCGCTGCTGGGTAAGTACCAGCTGCCTTAGGATTTCCTCCATATCAGCGGCAGGCCTGAACTGTAGCGTGGCCGGCTTAAGTAGGGACATGCAGGGCCGGGCACCCCGCAAGACTGGCGGCTATTCTGACGGCTGCTCCTCTCACTTCAGGTGCCGCTCATTGGCCTCATGAAACAGTCACTTTCACCGGGCCGGCCTGCTTGCCCGCATTCTCCACCATATGTGGGGCAGCGCCTGGATCGCAAGTCAGTTAACACGTGGAGCCCGGTAGTGGTTCAAACAGGACCCGGTGTTTATTGCTGATACACACAGCGGTGGCACAGTCTGCCGGAATCCGGGTCGCAGCCGGGTACACAAGACACAGTTCATATAACGTACCCGGGTCCTTCGGGCCAAAGGCCTCCGTTATGGGTCACCCCGAGTTCCTCCAGCCCTCCTGGGCTAGGCCGTGTTAGTCTAGCACACGGCCTCCTGGAACTCTAGACCTCTCCTTTCTGTATATCTGCTGCTGCTGCAGCCAAAGCACAAATCTGTGTACAGGGAACCCCGCCCTGCCTCCTGACCAGGCTTTTAACTCCGTGTCTACTTCCGGGACCTTGCAAGACCAGGAGCGGAGGGAGCGGACCGTCCCTTTCTCTCACACCCTATACCGGGCTCAATACGAGACAGTGCGCATTCTGGGGGAGACATAGCGCCCCTCGCATATGATCCCCCGCACTGTCTCACACTGCGCAATCGGTATCCCTCTTCTCAAATGATGGGAATGGAAACTGGAAAAAGCACGGAGGGCCGTTAGTCGCAGTGGGTTTTTTGTACAGATTAGTTGAAAGGGGTACCTTCCTTTATCAACACCTCTAATTCAAGAAAGATGGCTTTTTCAGATTAGATGGAATAGTTCAAAAAGATGTTAAGGTTGTTACGGTGCAATATGTTCAGAAAGTTATACACTCAGCTTCAGTGCCGTGCTACAAAATAAATGATGTTCATCAGTGAACCTGTGTCACCCACTTATACACCGTTTGAATTCATTCCTCTGTTTGGAAAACAACTGTTGCCTCCCACCAACCTAAGAACAAATTAGCAAAAGCCGGTGTGTACTTATCCCCCATAGCCAAGCCAGAAATCTGGCGGAAAAAGGCACGCTCAAACACAAAGTAATTATGCATTGGCACAAAAATGTAGGCGGTCTACCAGGATTAAGTCATGCATCCTATCTGAGGCAGATTGCCTATCCAAAAAGTACATGACTGCTCTTATACCATCCTGGTGTGCAATGTTGGTATATAGTGATTCGACATTGCAAGTCACTAAGAATGTCCCAGTTGTGACAATCAGAGCTTGTATGTGTTTGATTAAATCAGTGCTGTTCCTATTGTAGGAGGGTAGGTTTTGTACTAACGGTTGGAGATAGAAATCTATGTACTCGCTAGCTTTCTCACATAGGCTGCCCATGCTGGAACAATGGTTCTGCCCAGGGGTTTGGTCAGGTTCTTTATGTACCTTGGGAAGTAGGTAGCTTGATAAATTTGTTCTGAAAAACAGAAGTAGAGTCGGATGGAAACCTAGCATAGAATCTTTTGTTAGACAATTGCCTATGGGCCTCCTCAAGGTACATAGCTGTTGGCCACATCATGACATTTCCGCCCTTATCTGCCTCTTTTATAATAAAAGCTGGGTTCGATCTTAATTGGCGGTTTGCTGTTATTTCTCTACCCGTCAGGTTTTTATGTTTTGCCGTGTTAATCTGTAACCTATCAATCTCTCTTTTGGTGGCCTCAAAAAGCATGTTCACCGCTGGGAGTGTAGATAGTGGAGGCACCTATGTTAATCTACAGCGATGTGCGAACAGCTGCCTACCTGTTCCTGGCCTGTTATCTTCCAGTAGGTCCAACAGATCACGCATGGCCTGTTGTTCCATCTCTGGTAGTGTCTCAATTGTCTCTGGTCAGTGGTACATAACAGCATAAATTAATTTATGACAAAATAAGTATAAATCCTTTACCAATGTGAATTTGTCGAGCTGGTTCATAGGACAAAACGTTAATCCTTGCTCAAGTGCAGAATTCTCAACAGGGCTCAAGTCATAATCAGAGAGGTTAATTACTTGTAATTTGGTGAGTGAAGGGGGTGGGTGTCGGTGAAATAGCCAAAGTTTCATCAGACTCCGTCAGTACCTAGGGTATCTCTTGCCCCTCCGAGCCCTTGCCCCTCCGAGCCCTTGCCCCTCCGTGCCCTTGCCCCTCCGTGCTCTAAGGGGCAATATCCTTACTCATGGATCCAAACTGATGATGGTGGTCAAACTATTGGGCAAATTAGACTGCTGGCTTAAAGGAAATAAATTTGAGTACTACAAAAATCGGACAAAACTAAGGGAATCATTGAGGCCTATGGGAGACACCGTGTCCAGTGTCACTATCCATTTTAATTGCCGCTGGCAAGTGTTTTTTTTTTTGAGGTCACCACCCCTAATACCACCATGCACTCTCTATCAATACCCCGCACTCTCAAAGGTTTTGCATTACAATTATGATGATGATAGAAGTGACGGGGCAGTGTCTTCAATGCGGTGATATCCTCAACCTTGCTCGCCGCACCAATCTCCCTCAAATTTCTGAAGTAGAATTTTTCCACCCAGCTTCCCTAGTGTCCCAATCCATTAACCGCTAACCTGTAAGGCGGAAATGACCAAAAAATCTGGAGAAATAAATTAATTAATCCAATATAATAATTGGAGTGTGCTTTAGTCAGAATTAACCCAAGTGGGGACACCCCCTGGTCCGGAAACAACAGGAGAATTCAATAAGATGGAAAAGCACCACAGGTATGAAACAATAAATAGAAAATGAGCCACTAATAGCAAGAGGGTTTTACCACATCTTATGGTAGATTTATGTTGACTTATGCGGTCCCGAATATGCTGGATGGTTTCTCCAAGGTACCCGAGACTGAGTTGAATCATAAGTAATTAAACCATTAATCTTATACGATTTGCCTAAGTCGGGGTGCGTAAAAGTGTCACCTTTAGCGACGTTTGAGCATTATATTGCACCAGTTTTTTAGTGTTCAGAAATCCATTCAGTGTGGCCCCAATGTGAGTCCTGGACACACAGGGACCTATAATAGATGGGCACCATTGTGTCTTCAGGGTAAAATTGATGGATTTCCACGACCCATTCAAAGCTGACAAAGACATTGAGCGGCCAGACTTGATCATCCTTCCAGGAATCATTACTCACAGAGGGCGGCTACCCCTAAAAACACCTTCACTGATTAGAACACTTGATCTTGTAATAAAACAGCCTTCCTGCAATTGTGTATATTGTATCAGGATCAAACTGTACTGGAGTGAAGGGCAAAATGTGGAGAAATATACAGCCAGCTATGAGGGAAAACTGAGATTATTCCAAAGATTAAGGAACATCAGCAGGGCTAGAAGGACGGGTTTATCTGTCACAAAGACTGGTCATACAATGTCTGTTTAGCTCCATCAATCCTTTTATGAGGGACCAATGTGCCAGTCTACGTGGTCACCATAACAGACTCCTGCCTCCAAGGTCAGAACCGCTATGTTCTCTGAACAACCAATCCCTTACAGAGTTATAAAAGTATTGTTCGGTACCGGAGGTTCAGCAAGAAACGTGCAGTAAAGGCCAGCGTGCATGAATACAGAACAGCCTCATTGTTAGACCCTCCAATAAAATGATCCTGCCCGTATCACCAATATAAATATATAAATAATATAGAAGTAATATAAATTCTACAGCATTTTTTTGTTTAGCCAGACATTGATGTATTAACAGTCAAACTAAGAAATATATTGAAAAGACCTTGTGAGTGATGAAGTCCTGGAAAGTTGTGAAATGATGGGATTTTCCAGAACATTAGTTGGGTCCACATTCTGGAATGTGTAGACGGGGGCATGTGGACCAGAACTTGTCTGAATAATATAATAGTTTGGTCTGTGAGTGATCAAGTCAAGTCAAGGAATTACTTGTGAAATGGGGTAAAATGTGTTTTACTGATGAGAATATTCTCTTTATTACTATTCCAATAAAAATTTCTCTCTACTGGGACCACTGAACAGAAAATATTCATTATTTGAAAGAAGGGACGCTACCACAAAATGTAGTGTTATTCATGTCAGTTCAACAATGTGAAGTTGTGTGGTAGATCTCACATCAGGGATATAGAAAGGCCTGGGTGAGATGGACACATGTGGCAATAGCACCCGGAATCGTTTCTTCTGCCGCACTTCCTTCATGCCCAACATCTGTTTTGGGGACGGTTTTAGGTGAGGGTAGCAGGACTGACTGACTAAAATGTCTCCGATAGTCCTGACATCCTCTGTCCAAAAGGCACCTCCTGTGCGTTGAGTCAAATAGAAGACACTCAACGGTTTTCTCCTGTTACTTGAGAAATGATCACAAAGCTATTATAGGGAGCGATGTGGATGAAGTATATATTGTTGCCTTTGTGTACCATACTCTGGTTTCGCCCTTCACCAGACATGGTTAAAGCACCTGGTGTGAAAGGTCAACGCCACGGATTAATTTATTATAGTCTGTTACACAGACCGGTTCTGTTGTCTTTGGTGGTGCCTATGTTCAGAGTAATGCCTTCATTTTTTTTATTTTTTTATTTCAGGGACATTTGTATGGATCCAGAGATGGGAATGGATGCATGTGGGGTAAACTGCGTATAAATTGGTTTGGTGGGCAATTAATTGAAGGACTCTGCGGTAACAAAAATGTGGAATAACTCAAAAGGGGTAAAATTAGTGACTTCTAAATTTGTACTAGGGAATGTTAAAAACGAGGGAAACTTGAGGGGATAATGTCTGGTCTGGACACCACAATGGAGGGAGAACAGCAGTAGTTGGGTCCTGCCATTGATGTTTCAGCTGTGACGATCAACTCCATTCCCATCGGGCTGTGGGATCCCGTGGAGAAAGCCGAGTTTTCACTGTAAACAGTTGTACCTCAGAGGCAGATCCGTTATCCGCCACAGAACTGCAGGAGCACAGCAAGCAGCGTGTACGCCGGCTCTGCGGTGAACATTCTCCACACCATATTGTATGTCCTAACTACAAAAATCTAAACCAAAGCTAACACTAGTATGTTTATTATTATTATTACATATATATATATATTCTTTTTTCTTTTGTTTGTTAGCTCCAGTTTCAAACTCTAACCCCAGCCTGGGAAAGTTAAACCATTTTTTAAATGATTCTTCTAGGGAATGATGAAGGGGTAATCAGGATAATGTGAATATTGGAGAATGAATTCTGGTGATTCATTAATACATTGCATTATTTATTCACCAGCTGCACTTATAGTCTCTCTCTTCTCTGACAGATCAACTACAAGGGAGAGAGGCAAACCCAAGTGCTGCTATATATTCTAAATATTGGGAAATTCATCACTGCTACGATATATCAGGAACCAAAGAAATTGCTCCCTGTAATTGCTAGGTGGAGGAGGCAGATTTTGGCGGGCACCGTTTTACAAGAAGTGGAGGAGGGGGAGGATTTCATCTTAAAATGCAATTTACTGTATTGTTAACTTTATCATTATTATCCATTGAATAACGGTGATCATGTGACCAAGGATGAAACTAAAAGGTCTGGATTATTATCTCCAGGGTTTTAGCTAACCCTTGTTGTGTAAACCCAAGAGATTTTAGTCTCTGGGGGTTGGTTGCTATATTTTTATTCCTTTGTGCACTTAAAATAGGTGCTGAAGAATAAGGCCCCCTTAACTGCGTCTGTGGAAAAACGTATCGGTGTCGTTAAGGCCCAAAGGGTTAACATTTAAGCGAGGATTCTCTGATGTCCTTCTTAAAAATTAGAGCAAATACCGCTTGATGACCCTCTTTAAAATTTGGTGCTAGAGCCGCCTCATGACCTTCCTAAAATGTAAAGCGATTGCTGCCTGTTTACCTTCTTAAAAGTTAGAGCAAGGGCCACCTGTTCACTCTCTTAAAATTTTAACCGACTGCTGTTTACTCTCAAAATCTTGTGTGAGGGCTGCCTGTTCACCCTCTAAAAATAATGATTGAAGGCTGCCTCACTACCTTCTTAAAATTTATTGCAAGGGCTGCCTTTTTACCCCCTTAAAATTTCAGAGAGGCTGCATTTTAACCATCTTAAAATTTGGAGCGAAGGCTTCACCTAACACGTGGTTGCCTGATGACCCTCTTAAAAATTTCAAGTGACGGCCCTCTGTTTACTCTCCTTATATTTAAAGCTAGGGCAGTCTATTTACTTTCTTAAATTTTGGAGCGAATGCTGCCTGTTACCCTCTTAAATTTTTGGAGTGAGGGCCGCCTGTTTACCCTCTTAAATTTAGGAGTGAGGGCCGCCTGCTTACCCTCTTAAATTTAGGAGTGAGGGCCGCCTGCTTACCCTCTTAAATTTATGAGTGAGGGACGCCTGTTTACCCTCTTAAATTTTGGAGTGAGGGCTGCCTGTTTAACCTCTTACATTTTGGAGTGAGGGCCGCCTGTTTGCCCTCTTAAATTTAGGAGTGAGGGCCACCTGTTTACCCTCTTAAATTTAGGAGTGAGGGCCGCCTGTTTACCCTCTTAAATTTAGGAGTGAGGGCCGCCTGTTTACCCTCTTAAATTTAGGAGTGAGGGCCGCCTGTTTACCCTCTTAAATTTAGGAGTGAGGGCCGCCTGTTTACCCTCTTAAATTTAGGAGTGAGGGCCGCCTGTTTACCCTCTTAAATTTAGGAGTGAGGGACGCCTGTTTACCCTCTTAAATTTAGGAGTGAGGGACGCCTGTTTACCCTCTTAAATTTAGGAGTGAGGGACGCCTGTTTACCCTCTTAAATTTTGGAGTGAGGGCCGCCTGTTTACCCTCTTAAATTTTGGAGTGAGGGACGCCTGTTTACCCTCCTAAAATTCCGAGACAGGGATGCCTGATGAGCCTCAATTTGAAACGAGGGCCTCCTTGTTTACCTTTTATAAATTTTTAGCTGTAAGTACCGACATCTCCTGTGGGATCCACACCTGGTTCATACTAATGACTGAGAGCTTGGCTACGTTGGGTGTGGACAGGCAGTTCTGCTTGTCTGTGATCTTAGTCCATCGTGCTAAACTCACGTTCCGACAGTACACTTGCCGCAGGGCTAGCCAGACACAATCATAGTAATATAAGTAATGAGAAGATATGTGATATTTACCAAAATAGGATGACATGAAGGCTGGTTGTGTTTGACACTTGGGGCAATAATACTGGGAATCCCTCCCACCATGCTTAGTACAAACCTGTAGAGAATAACATATGCATTAAAAGTAGTGTTTATCCTTAAATATTAAAATTACACATACAATAACATGCAGAGTGCAGGGACATCAGAACAGAGCGCAGAGTAAAAGGCCACAGAAATGCAGTCTCATTCCGTAAATATATATACGTATATATCCACCTTATAAGTCTCAATTATCTTAATGCATAACACGCACTTTTATATATAAAGTAAGATGGCATATATCCAGTAGCAGTGTTAACCCAGACCCAGACCACAGCTACTGCCTATATTAAAAGCCTTAAGTGCATAGAACTGACCAACAATAGTACAGATGTATAGCAGTATAATTATAGAAAAGTAGCCAGTGTAACTCAACATCAGCCTAACAATCAGTATAATTATAGAAAAGTAGTCTAGCATATACTGTATGTTCCTTCTTTGTGCCAGTGCGCATGCGAGTGGTAGCGGGTCTGGCGGATCTCTGTCACCGCGGCAATATCCTGGTCCTCATGCACAGGTGCTGTCTCCATGACAACATCCTAGCATGCGTTCCACGAGCCGCGGTCCAGACTTCCGGGATTCCAATGACCGTGCGGCACGCATGCGCCGAGTGATGGCACAATTATAAATGGGCATTTCCTGGATTATGTACACTTCCCCTTACACACATCCCTAGTGGGTAATTACTATTGGCTGATCGCACATTTATATGGATGCTTCCCCGTCCCTCGGACCATGAAGACTTACTGAAACATGCGGCATGGTGGCGGTAAAGTCTAGGACAGCATCCACTGACATTAGTGTACTTGTAAGTGCCATTCCTATATACTCACTATATACTGATTGTTAGGTTGCTGCTATGTTACACCGGCTACTTTTCGATTATACTGCTATACATCTGTACCTTTGTTGGTCAATTATATGCACTTCAGGCTGATAGTATAGGCAGAAGCTGGGTCTGGGCCAACACTGGTATAAATGCCAGCTTACTTTATATATATAAGTGGATGTTATGCATTAGGGTAATTGAGACTTTTCGGGTGGATATGTACAAACACATACACACACGCGCACATGCACATATATCTATCTATCTATATATATATATATATCTATATATATATGTATACACACACTGAATGAGATTGAATTTCTGTGACCTTTTTCTCTGTGGTCAGTCTTTGGCAGCAGGTGCTTTATTTTTTCTGTGTAACTTTCAATATTTATGTATAACTAAACACTTTTTTAATGTGTAAATGACTCTCTACTTTCTTGTGAGAATATTGAATTGAGTTTGTATGTAACTATTTACTTTGCCAAAGATCAATATATTTGTACAAACCCAGCATCTTTCCTGGGGATGGTTTTGGGAGGCAGTAGCAGAGACCGTTTTTTGTGGTAGTGACAAGGACGGGGTGAATGAAATGTGGCTTTAAAAGTCTTCGGGCATCCTCAGACTAGAAGATGCCTCCTGTGCCCTAGAGGTTCAAAAATGTAGGGATGGACAGTGTTCACAGACCTGTGCTGCGCTGTTCAGACCATTAAGGATCAGTCTGTTCATCACTAAAGCTTTATTACTGACGCATTTCAAAGTTAGTCCTCAGGGAACAGTCAAGGAAGGAGTTGGGACTAACTCCGAAACGCGTCGGAAAGAAAGCTTTAGTGATGAACATCGACTGATCCATAATGGTCTGAACAGCGCAGCGCAGGTCTGTGAACACTGTCCATCCCTACATTTTTGAACCACGTTGACCGTTTGAGGTGTGGACCTTGCAGCAGCCATCTTTCCATATGTTCTTTCCATGTCTTGATGCTGGTTGTGTGCTACACAACCCCCTCAGGTGAGTGGCTAGTAATATCTAGTCCCTCCACATAAAAACGATAAGAACCTTTTCCCCTTTCAGCATTTAGGTCCTGTGCCCTCCAATCACATTGAAGACTCTTGACAATCTCCTCCTGCAACTGGAGAGAAGTTAGTGCTACTTGTGCCTTCTTACACAGGATAAAGCTGTTGTAGGTACAAACTGGATGAAATAGATTGCTACATTTTTCTACCAGGCTCTGGTCTGTCACTTCACCAGATGTGGTGGAAGAGCCTGGTCTGACAGGACAATGCCTCTCATGAATGTATCATAGTCTCGTACAGGCTAGTTTGTTTTTGTGCCTGGTGGGGTCCCTGTCTCTGACTGTCACAGTGGTGTGACACATGCAGCGTTGTCAGCATCTATGCGTCTTTTCAGTTGTTCCACTTCACTGCAAGAAGTTGGTCTCTTGAAAGTGAGAATGATGCCTCCTTCTCCAAACGTCTGGACACCAACTGTGAGGGGAAACCTAATTATTTTTCCCTCTCTCCCACAGGCCCCTGTGTTCACAGCTTTCAGGGATTTGGGGGATATTTGTACAATAATTGTAGGTTATAAAAGACGTCATTAGCTTCCTGACAATTTTACCTAGGATGCTCCTTGTTAGGGGCAATTTGGTGGTTCCTACCTTCACATATTAGAAAGAGGATGTTTTTGCCCCTTTGAAACTCATAAGGGACTCATCCACTTGATGATCCTCAAAATATTGTCAAGAGTACATGTGGCATCCTTTCTCCAGAACTGGAGGAATTTTACCTGGATAACAATTGTCTGGGGGCAGTTTATAGGATTGATTTGGTGGACACTACCCTCTTAAATAAGAAAAGTGCACGTGGATCCGCTTGTGCTTTCACACATTTTGCACAATGTGATGCCGTACTTGGCGCGTTTGGAGGGAATAAACTGACAGAATGACAGACGACCCCTGAAACTCATCAAGGACTTGTGAACTAAAACATTCTGCTCTGGAGGTTATGAATTTAGAAATTAATCTTTTAAGAGGGAAATGTGTTTTCTCAGTTTGTTAAGGCGGTCATAATTGGGGTCATTCCTTTGGGGGGTCTTGGGAATTGTCACTAAAATAGAGGAATCTCATTAGGGTCTCATACCAAGTTTAGGACATTATAGCTGCAAATACAGGGTGCTGCAGATAGTTTTAGTTGCCCAGTAGGAGCAGATACTGTTCATTTTACTATACCCATTTTGAGGGTAATGCCTCCATTTTTTTTATGTCCAGGACAATTGTGGAGATCAAGGAACGTCAATGGATGGATTTGGGCCTTTGGGAAATGTATTGATGGGTGCATAGATTGATTTATTAGGCAATAAGCTCTGGTTCATCTCGGTAATATTAGTGACATCTTGTTTGATGCGGGGGGCTGCTACAAAAGGGGGAATTTGTAGGTGAAATGACTGGTCGGGCACCACAATAGAGGGGGAATAGCAGTAGTTGGTCCTGCCGCTGATATTTCAGCAGTGACAATCGGATCATCTACCATCGGGCTGTGGGATCCTGTGCTGGAAGTCGAGTCATCACTGTCTGAATACTGCTCCACTTCAGGGGCCGATCCTCTATCCTTTAAGGATTGACACTGGAGCCAGATAAATGGACGAGGTCAATGTGACCACTAGCTAGATGTGTTGCTGTTTCAAGGCCTTAGGAGGGCACCGTGTGTTACCTCTCTTTAGTTTACAATGAATATAGTTGAAGTGTGTAAGGGTACCTTTATTAAAAGTGCAATAATACTTACCGTAAACCTTTATTCAAAGTGCAATAATACTTAACCTAAATGATGTAAAGTGTCTTTATGCTTTATACTTTTCAGAAACACATGTGCTGGCTATCACACTAACGCAAGTACAGGCATTTAATGTACATAGGCCATGATTACCATGAGGAGATCTTTTTTTACGACAGGGCCGTCCACATAAATTCAGGCCTGTAGGAGAGTGAAACGGAAGTCGGGTTTAGCACTTAACACTTTTCATGTTCCCCCACTGCCTGGTATTCCTGATTTGGAATAATCTCTTTTGTACTGTTTTATGGAGTTTCACTAGTGACAATTAGCAGTCACGACTTTTTCTTTTGTTTGCAAATTAAATATTTGCAGCAAAAAATAGAAAACACGGCACTCACCGGGGCTTCAAACAGCTGTGTCTTTTAATGGAGGGTTTGCATAACAAGGTGCAGGGAGGGGGTACCGGGGTGACGACGGCACCGTTTCGGGCTCTCGCCCTTTTACGGGTCACTGATGGTCAGACTTGCCCGCCCCAGGAGGGGCAGGACCGCCCACGTGACGTCAAAGTCCGGCCATAAAACACATACAAAGTGCAGTGCAGGTATTAAAATGGAACATACATCAAGCAACATAAAGCAAAGGATCATATAGAACAGAGTTAACATCTTATTACTTACTAAGCCCTGTGCGGCCGCAGGCAGCAGCGTCCAGGAGTGTCAACTTCCGGGTCACGTGGGCAGAGCATGTCACTGTACTGGGCTCGCTCTGTAATAGATCTAACTCGCAGACCTATAGAGCGCGTGCGCGCTGGCCAGCGCGTCCCAGCAACAAAGTGAGGACAGGGAGAGGCGTGCAAAGCGTTGCTAGGTAACAGAGATACTAATAGAGGAGGAACAAAAAGCAGGGCTTAGAATTAACCCCTCACATCAAGTAATGCAGGCAAAGCCAACCACAAAACAAATGTGTCCCACTGAACCTATGATTTTCTATTCCTAACCTCACCATAACTATACCTAAAGCAAAGGAACAATGTCCAAATAATAATAACCTGTAAGCGCTCACTATTCCCATAATCAACATAACCTCAAATAGGGGAAAAGGACACCCTGCTGACACACAGATATATGACCGCCCAAAAAAAATGTGACCCGGATGAAGCCTACCCGGACCAACGGCCACCGGACACCCCAGGGGCAGACACGGAGGAAGATGAAAAAGGCAGTATATTATACATATTTACATACAGACAAATGACATGACCAACCTATATTATGATTGAAGGGACATCCAGCAGTCTACCAGATCAGATCCCAAAGAACGACCCCGGCAAAGGTCAGCTGAACCTACAGAATTATTTCATAAGAACACGGCCATATCAAGCTTGTCATTGAGGCCTAGGGGGCCCTGGGCATTAAGTTCCAGAATCCACCTGGCTTCAAGCTGTAGAAGTCGTTTGTGTTGATCCCCCCCATATTTTGACGGGGGTAACTTATCAATCCCGGCAAAAAACAGCACACTGGCGTCTCCGCCATGATGGTTGACAACGTGTTGAATGAGTCTTGGGGACCCTTTACTTTTCATTATAGAGCCAAAATGTTCTCTTGCTCTAATAAACATAGACCTAATGGTCTTCCCTATGTAAAACCTTTTACAGGGACGCCAAATGGCGTAAACCACCCACTTGGTGCGACAATTAAAAAAAGTTTTAGTTTTAAGTTTAATCATACGGCCCCCAAGTTCAACAACACCTCCTGTAGCAAGCTGAGGGCACCAATTGCAATGGCCGCACTTGAAATTGCCCTTTGGTCGAGTCGCTCCCAACCAGGTCTTACTACTATCCATTGCTGATAGTCTTTTTTGGACTAGCAAATCCCCCAAATTTTTGCACCTCCTGTAGGTGACAACAGAAATAGAGCTATTTTAGCGAGGGTCTGCCAGTGCCGTTTAATGGCGGACATTATTTTACCAAACATAGGGACGTGTTTAAAATTGAAATAAAACTGTCTAGTATTGGCACTCCTGCCAAGGACATGAGTGCGGACTCTTTCTCTAGCTTTCTTCAATACTCCAGCTGGATATCCCCTGCGTGAGAGGTCAAGTTCCAAGCTGTCAGCTTGTGTTTCAAACTTCTCAGTCAGATTATTGATGCGGCGAAACCGCAAGAATTGACTGAAGGGGACGCCCAACTTTGTGTGTTCGGGATGTGCACTTCGGTAATGCAGCAGCGAGTTTGTTGCAGTAGATTTCTTATGTACAGATCTAGTTAAGACATTATCAATTAAATCTAGTTTCACATCCAATAATTCGAGGGAATCATCCCCGAACACTGAAGTGAAAACCATGTTATAAGTATTATTATTTAAGAACTCAACAAACTCGCTGAAGTCCTCCGTGCTGCCTTCCCACACAATTAGGACGTCATCGACATACCTGATGTAGTGCCTAAGATATTTTAAGTAAGGGTTACTCTGAGAGTAAATGTATTCCTCCTCAAAGGCCGCCAGAAACAGGTTGGCCAGGGTGCACGCCACTGACGTCCCCATGGCCACCCCTCCTTTCTGGCAATACCAATTGTCAATGAAGCTGAAAACATTATGTGAGAGAATAAATGCCAGAGATTCACACACAAAATCAGTCATGTCTTGGTCAACCTTGTTGTTAACCAAAATCCTCCTTATCACTGAAACCGCCAGTGACTGCGGAATCCTCGTATAAAGACTTTCAATGTCAATAGAGGCTAACTTAAAGCCAACTTTCAAAGTAATTTGGTCCACAGTCTGTGTGAACTCAAATGTGTCTTTAACCAAAGAGGGAACTGCTTTAAGGAAGGGATGTAAAAACCAGTCCAGGAACTTGGAAAGAGGTTCCAACAAAGAACCCACTGCAGACACAATCGGCCTACCCGGAGGAACACGCTCGTTTTTATGAACTTTAGGGAGGAAATACCAATGAGGTCTGGTCGGGTATTCAGGGTATAGCTTTTCAGCTTCCTTTAATGTCAATACATTCCTATCCACAAATCTCCTCAAAAGAGAGAGTAATGGTTTTTGGTGAACCAAAGTTGGATCCCCCGCCAGAACCTCATAGGTATCCCTCTGGTCTAGCTGTCTCCGTGCTTCCTCAAGGTAGGCCGATCTCTGAAGCAAAACAATGCTCCCACCCTTATCCGCTTTACGGAAGACAATATCTGACCACTGTCTCATTTCTTTAAGTGCGTTTTCTTCTCCAGCTGTTAAGTTCTTAGGGGAGTGCGGATAAACAAGAGCTCTAATATCTCTGTCTACCAATTCAGAGAATAGCTCTAGATTGTCATTCTGGGGAATCGGAGGCATGAAGGAAGACCTTACTCCTCCAGTGAAAACCGGCCTATCACCCCGCAGAGGATTCCGTGGGGCTGATTGGCTGTCATTCAAATCCAGTAATACAGCAATATCTGCCTGTGTTTGTGTTCCAATCCCCCCTACTGGAAAAAATCCCAAAGGACCAATACTGGTTGTGCTTGAAAAACATTTTTAAGTTTGACTTTTAACCGTGACAGATTTAGTGGTATCTTTCTGGATCTCAGAATGTTTACATAGTTGAAGTTTCCTTACAGATTTAAACAAGTCGGCCCTGAACTCAGCGTAGTCGAAAGGTTCGGCCACGCAAAAACTCAGGCCCTTTTGCAAAACTGACACCATATCAGGAGAAAGAACTCGATTAGAAAGGTTATAGATTTTAAAGTCCAAATCACTCAGTCCCGCCAAGACACCCGCTTCCGTTTGAAGGGCGGTGGGATCACAATGTCCTCGTCTGCATCTAAAACGTCCTCCTCTATGTGTCCTCCGCCTAAAGGGAGAGCTGCACCTCCGGAGCCACTTTCTTCGCTATTTTTGGGAGTATCAGAATCTTGTTCATCATCTGAAAGTAAATTGGGTTTACGTTTTTTATTTTTGTTCTTGTTGTGCCATTTGGGCTTCTGCTGACTCTTTGGAGTCTTAGGGGTGAACGGGGCCTCAGGTGTCTTTGGCGTTATTGGATTTTCCGGGGTTTTCTTCTTCTTTTTACGTGGTGTTTCAGGAAATTTTCCCCAGGTGTATATACGCCCACTCTCATAGTCCTGCTTGTCCCGTAGAAATTTTTCTCTTTTCATAGATTTAATATCGTTTTGCATAGGGACAAGCTTCTCATCCAATCTTTTAAAAAAACCAACCCATTTATCATGGCTATACCTCCCCTGCAGCTCTTGTCTCAGGGTGATAAGCTCCGTAGTTACTTTCAAGTGTTCCGCCACATTCTGTTCCACCACCAACAACAAGAAACTCATAGAAGCCTCATGCTGAGCGCTTTCCCATTTTTTAATAAATTCTGCATCTGGGTTCTGTGTGGCCATATTTTTGACCACTCTTAGTCCACGTGGTACCCGTGCACACGCTACATAGGTTTTAAGCGAAGTGACAGTCCAGAAGAGACGCAATTAAATATATGTGTTTGTCAAATTTGTTACAAAGTAGGTTTGATTTTGTACTTTACAATTAAATACCTTTATGTGCTGGCTCGTGTTTCCAGCATTTAACATAGTAACATAGTAACATAGTTTTTAAGGTTGAAGGAAGACTTTAAGTCCATCTAGTTCAACCCATAGCCTAACATGTTGATCCAGAGGAAGGCAAAAAAAACCCATGTGGCAACACTAAGCTCCACATTGGGGAAAAAAAATTCCTTCCTGACTCCAGATACGGCAATCAGACTAATTCCCTGGATCAACGCCCTATCAAAGAATCTAGTATGTATAACTGATAATATTATAGTTTTCAAGAAAGGCATCCAGGCCCTTCTTAAATGTTAGTAGTGAGTCACTCATTACAACATCATGTGGCAGAGAGTTCCATAATCTCACTGCTCTTACAGTAAAGAATCCGTGTCTGTGATTATGATTAAACCTTCTTTCCTCCAGACGTAGAGGATGCCCCCTTGTCCCAGTCTCAGGCCTAAGAGTAAAGAGATCATTAGAAAGGTCTCTGTACTGTCCCCTCATATATTTATACATTATTATAAGATCACCCCATAGCCTTCGTTTTTCCAAGCTAAATAACCCCAAGTTTAATAACCTGTCTTGGTATTGCAGACCCCTTAATCCTCTAATGACTTTTGTCGCTCTTCTCTGGACCCGCTCTAGTACAGCTATGTCTTTCTTATACACCGGAGACCAGAATTGTACACAGTATTCTAAGTGTGGTCGCACTAGTGACTTGTATAGAGGTAAAATTATGTTCTCCTCATGAGCATCTATGCCTCTTTTAATGCATCCCATTATTTTATTTGCCTTTGCAGCAGCTGCCTGACACTGGCCACTAAATGTGAGTTTGTCATCTACCCATACACCCAGGTCTTTTTCAGTGACAGTTTTGCCCAGTGTTTTACAATTAAACACATAATTATACCTTTTGTTTCCTCTGCCCAAGTGCATGACTTTACATTTATCCCCATTAAAGCGCATTTGCCATTTAGCAGCCCAAGCTTCTAGTTTACATAAATCCTCCTGTAATATAAAATTGTCCTCCTCTGTATTGATTACCCTGCAGAGTATAGTGTCATCTGCAAATATTGAGATTCTACTCCGTATGCCCCCTACAAGGTCATGAATAAATATATTAAATAGAAGCGGGCCCAACACTGACCCCTGTGGTACCCCACTGTTAACTGTGACCCATTCTGAGTGTGTTCCATTAATAACCACCCTTTGTTTCCTATCACTAAGCCAGTTCTTAACCCACTTACACATATTTTCCCCTATCCCCATTGCCCTCATTTTATGTATCAACCTTTTGTGTGGCACCGTGTCATATACACCACATCCACTGCATTTCCTTGGTCCAGTGCAGAAGTTACTTCTTCATAGAAGCTTATCAGATTAGTTTGACAGGAACGGTCCCTCGTAAAACCATGTTGATAATGGGTCATGAGGTTATTTTTCTTCAGATACTCCAGTATAGCATCTCTTAGAAAACCCTCTAGGATTTTACCCACAGTAGAGGTTAAGCTTACTGGCCTATAATTTCCAAGTTCAGTTTTTGTCCCCTTTTTGAATATTGGCACCACATTTGCTATACGCCAGTCCTGTGGTACAGACCCTGTTATTATGGAATCTTTAAATATTAAAAATAATGGTCTATCTATGACAGTACTTAATTCCTGCAGCACTCTGGGGTGTATACCATCCGGGCCCGGGGATTTGTAAATTTTAGTGATTTTTAGACGATGCCGTACTTCCTCTTGGGTTAAGCAGGTGACATTTAATTGAGACTTTTTGTTACCACTGATCATATTGTCTGTCATGGGATTTTCTTGTGTAAATACTGTTGAAAAAAAGTCATTTAGCATATTGGCTTTTTCCTCATCCTCATCCACCATTTCACCCAGACTATTTTTAAAGGGGCCAACACCATCATTTTTTAGTTTCTTACTATTTATGTAGTTAAAAAATATTTTGGGATTCTTTTTACTTTCTCTGGCAATGAGTCTCTCTGTCTCAATCTTTGCTGCCTTGATTTGCTTTTTACAAATGTTATTTAATTTTCTGTATTTATTTAATAATGCTTCATCACTACCTACTTGCTTTAATTCCCTAAATGCTTTCTTTTTGTCACATATTGCACTTCTTACCGCTTTATTAAGCCATAGTGGTTTCCTCCTATTTCTAACATGCTTATTCCCATAGGGTATATATTGTGCACAGGTCCTATTCAGGATGCTAATAAACATCTCCCATTTGTGTTGTGTACTTTTATGTCTCAGGACATCATCCCAATTTATTGCACTAAGATCATCTCTCAACCGTTGGAAATTTGCCTTCCTGAAGTTTAGTGTCCTTGTAGCCCCTCTACTACACGTCTTAGTAAAGGATACTTGAAAGCTTATTAAGTTATGATCACTATTACCCAATTGACCTCCAACCCGTATATTTGATATGCGGTCCGGCCTGTCGGTTAATATTAGGTCCAGCAGTGCCCCCCTTCTTGTTGGGTCCTGAACCAGTTGTGAAAGGTAATTGTCTCTCATAGTTTTCAAAAACTTATTACCTTTGCTGGAACTGCAGGTTTCTGATCCCCAATGTATTTCAGGGTAGTTGAAGTCCCCCATAATAATGACTTCTCCCTGAGTCGCTGCTTCATCTATTTGCTTTATGAGGATATTCTCCTCCACTTCCATCATTGTTGGGGACTTATAACAAACCCCTGTCAGTAATTTATTATTGTTTCCCCCTCCCCTTATCTCCACCCACAGGGACTCTACATTTCCATTAGATTCACCTATATTATCACGCAGGATGGGTTTTAAGGATGATTTTACGTATAAACATACACCTCCTCCTCGCCTATTTGTACGGTCATTTCTGAACAGACAATAGCCCTGTAAATTAACAGCCCAGTCATGGCTCTCGTCCAGCCAAGTCTCCGAAATCCCCACCATGTCATAATTATTTTCCAACAAAATCAATTCTAATTCCTCCATTTTGTTGGTGAGGCTTCTGGCATTAGTGAACATGCACTTTATGCATCTCTCTTTACCTCTATTCCTTCCTACTAGATTGACTGTTCTAACCCCACCCCCCATGCCACTCCCAATTTTATTACTTGTGCCCAGGTTACTATTTACACTATCTTCCGCTCCTATACAATGAATACCCTCCCCCCAAATCCCTAGTTTAAACACTCCTCCAACCTTCTAGCCATTTTCTCCCCTAGCACAGCTGCACCCTCCCCATTGAGGTGCAGCCCGTCCCTAGCATAGAACCTGTAGCCAACGAGAAGTCGGCCCAGTTCTCCAGGAACCCAAACCCCTCCTTCCTACACCAATTCCTGAGCCACTTATTTATCTCCCTAATCTCCCTTTGCCTCTCTGGTGTGGCACGTGGTACAGGCAGTATTTCAGAGAATACTACTTTGGAGGTCCTTGCCTTAAGCTTGCAGCCTAATTCCCTGAAATCATCTTTAAGGACCTTCCACCTACCTCTAACTTTGTCATTTGTGCCAATGTGCACCATGACCGCTGGGTCCTCACCAGCCCCTCCCAGTAATCTGTCAACCCGATCAGCGATGTGCCGGACTCGAGCGCCAGGTAGGCAGCACACTGTTCGACGATCCCTGTCTTTGTGACAGATTGCCCTAATAATTGAGTCCCCCACTACCAGCACCTGTCTGGCCTGCCCTTCTCTCCTGTTTTCCCCCTTACTGGAGCAGACATTCCTCTGGCTTTCAGAGGTCATGCCCTGCTGCAGCAGTGCTGTACCTGAACTCACACCCCCCTCATCTGCCAACATAGCAAATTTATTGGGGTGTGCCAGATCAGGGCTAGCCTCCCTGGCACCCTTCCCTCTACCCCGCCTTCTAACTGTCACCCAGCTAGCTACCTCATGGTCCTGCAGCTCCATACTACCATCCTCCCCCACATCTATCCCATTGAGCAGCTGTTCAGTGAGCAGCAGACTCCTTTCCATATTGTCTATGGATCTCAGCGTTGTCAGTTGTTCATTTAGATCTAGTATCTGGGCTTCCAAATGCACAACGTACTCACATCTCACACAGCAGTATGCACCCTCGACCGGCTGGTCATGGAATGCATACATGTGGCAAGATGTACACTGGATGGCATTGCCAATCATGGAGCTCATTTCCTAATGGGGATTGCACCAGACAGAAATGATAAGTAAAAAGAAATGCAAAGTATTAATAAAATACAACCAGCAATTCAATAAGTCCTCCCTTCCAAACTCCCTGAATCCAAAGTCACTGAATCACAAGTCACACACTTACTTCTGTCGCACTTGCGCTCTGTCACACGTAGCTCGTCACACTCGCTAGAAAATCAGATATAAAGAGGTTTTTTTTTTTTGTTTTTTTTTTCTCTTAAAGGGATCCTGTCACCCCCAAAACGCATGTAAACCTATTAAAACCTGTCCCTAGAGCATATTAACACTATCCCTACACTCTTTTTACCTCCTAAAAGCATTAAGTGACATTGAATAAAAACGTTTTATAAGTACCTGATTAGTGCTGATAATGAGTGACTATCTATTCATAGTCACTCATCAAGACTGCCCCTCTGCTTCATAGCACGCCTATTCAGGCGTGATCGTCAGCCTAGATTCAAATTCGTGCCTCCCCGCTGTGCCCTGTGTCGTAGGAGGCTGCAGTGTGGCTGGTGACGCGATCCGCGTCATTCCCGGCGCCTGGTGACGTATTTAGATCGGCGCCGCGCTGTTAGCTTCAAAATGCGCACTGCGCATGCCCAATGCGCATGCGCAGTGCGCATTTTGAAGCTAACAGCGCGGCGCCGATCTAAATACGTCACCAGGCGCCGGGAATGACGCGGATCGCGTCACCAGCCACACTGCAGCCTCCTACGACACAGGGCACAGCGGGGAGGCACGAATTTGAATCTAGGCTGACGATCACGCCTGAATAGGCGTGCTATGAAGCAGAGGGGCAGTCTTGATGAGTGACTATGAATAGATAGTCACTCATTATCAGCACTAATCAGGTACTTATAAAACGTTTTTATTCAATGTCACTTAATGCTTTTAGGAGGTAAAAAGAGTGTAGGGATAGTGTTAATATGCTCTAGGGACAGGTTTTAATAGGTTTACATGCGTTTTGGGGGTGACAGGATCCCTTTAAAAGAAAATCAGCCTACAGCTCAGTGTACTTCCAAAGGACTGAAAGCCCCAACCAGCTGCTTCTTATAAACCCTTAATTATGTACCCCCACCCTTAATTAACCCCTTGTAAGTATAGCTACACCACAGGTTTTAAGTGCAAAGTAGTTAACCCTTTAACTTACAGGTAGTAAAATAAGAGACTATAAACTTGTAGAGAGAAAAGAAAGTTAAGAAAGCCCAATAAAATTAAAAAGGTAAAAAACAAACAAAAAACAGTCAGCAATTAACACAGGTATTTGTTGCAGGATTCCCAAACACCTCCTCACTGAATCACAAGTCACACACTTACTTCTGTCGCACTTGCGCTCTGTCACACGTAGCTCGTCACACTCGCTAGAAAATCAGATATAAAGAGGTTTTTTTTTTTTTTTTTTTTCCCCTTAGCAGAAAATCAGCCTACAGCTCAGTGTACTTCCAAAGGAAATTTTTGGACCAGCCAGTGGCCATGGCAAATATTCTTCAAGGTGTTTTCACGGTTTCTTTTAGCTCTATCATTAGAGTGGCCTAGATACCTGGCAAAAAGGAAGTTTTTCTAGGTCTTGCCATTTTGAGACGTTGCAGGATTCAATTTCCTTCCTAATCATCTGGCTGTTAACAAGGGGAAGCATAAACCTAGAATGGTGCTGGCTTGTGTTTCCGGCAATTCTTCCTTCTGTGATTGTAGGGCCCAGTAGTGGCCATGGCAAATATTCTTCAAGGTGTTTTCACGGTGGTTTCTTTCAGCTGTATCATTAGAGTGGCCTAGATACCTTGCAAAAAGATGTTTTTCTGGGTCTTGCTATTTTGAGATGTTCCAAGATTCAGTTTCCTTCCTAATCATCTGGCTGTTGACAAGGGGAAGCCTAAACCTAGAATGGAATGTAGAGAATCAAACATTCTGCACATAGACTTTCAGAAAGATTTCATACTTTCTAAATTTTATTTCTTATGGTAACACATAATGTCTTTAAGTGTGATTGACAGGTGTCATTTAAGAAGATAAGGCAGATGAGGTGGTTACTTACTGTGAGATTATTTATTACGCCTGGTCGTTGTCCATGCTTTAACCTTAGCAGGGTCTCCGAGTAATTCAGGACGTTAAGTTGATGTTTCTTTTTCCTGCTACCAGATCGGATATATCTTAAGTGTTTTCAAAAAGGATGGCTTGTCCACATCCAGAATCTTCAGATATTGTGCTGTTGTCAAATGAAATGATGTTAATACATCAAATCTAATATAGATAAAACTTGTAAAACATATGTATGGCCACGTGAACACCCTGGGGACAAAATATATACAAATTTATATAAGCTGATAACTCGCCTGTTGCTGACCACCTCCTGTCAGACACATTTTGCTAGCGTGGTCTGGATGTCCTCGGTCACGCCTTGAAAGATTTTGAATGCTTTATACAGCTGCGGGTCTTCATGTGCCAGAGTGTTTCCTCGTAGCTGATAGGGCACAAATCTCTTGAGGCTTTTCAAATTATTGCAGGCTGTCTGGCTTCAGAACCCGACTCCACGCAGCTTGACAAAGAAAGACTGTTCCTTCTCAATGACCTTCACAAAATCCAAAGTCACGCAGTCTTTATTCATGTAGTATAGGAATCTTAGGTTGTTTGCAACCTTTTCCTTGACCTTCTTTACTGACAGGTTTTGCTTTAAATCAGGGGTAGGGCCGGATTTTTTATGACCTTTTCTGAGACCCTCTGGCACACTCCTGGAGACCGCAGTGCTAAGGCTGGCAAACGTGTTTTGCCGACTGCCACCTTTTAAATCCAGCTCCCCACTGATCTCCATGCCCCAGCCTCCCCGGTGATGTCTATGCCCCCAGCCTCCCCGGTGTGTCTATGCCCCCACCTCCCCGGTAGTCTCATGCCCCCAGCCTCCCGGTGATGTCTATGCCCCCAGCCTCCCCGGTGATGTCTATGCCCCCAGCCTCCCCGGTGATGTCTATGCCCCAGCCTCCCCGTGATGTCTATGCCCCCAGCCTCCCCGGTGATGTCTATGCCCCCAGCCTCCCCGGTGATGTCTATGCCCCCAGCCTCCCCGGTGATGTCTATGCCCCCAGCCTCCCCGGTGATGTCTATGCCCCCAGCCTCCCCGGTGATGTCTATGCCCCAGCCTCCCCGGTGATGTCTATGCCCCCAGCCTCCCCGGTGATGTCTATGCCCCCAGCCTCCCCGTGATGTTATGCCCCCAGCCTCCCCGGTGATGTCTATGCCCCCAGCCTCCCCGGTGATGTCTATGCCCCCAGCCTCCCCGGTGATGTCTATGCCCCAGCTCCCCGGTGATGCTATGCCCCAGCTCCCGGATGTCTATGCCCCCCAGCCTCTCCCGGTGATGTCTATGCCCCCAGCCTCCCGGTGATGTCTATGCCCCAGCCTCCCCGGTGATGTCTATGCCCCCAGCCTCCCGTGATGTCTATGCCCCCAGCCTCCCCGGTGATGTCTATGCCCCCAGCCTCCCCGATGGTGATGTCTATGCCCCCAGCCTCCCGTGATGTCTATGCCCCCAGCCTCCCCGGTGATGTCTATGCCCCCAGCCTCCCCGGTGATGTCTATGCCCCCAGCCTCCCCGGTGATGTCTATGCCCCCAGCCTCCCCGGTGATGTCTATGCCCCAGCCTCCCCGGTGATGTCTATGCCCCAGCCTCCCGGGATGTCTATGCCCCACCCCCGTATGTCTATGCCCCAGCTCCGTATTCTATGCCCCAGCCTCCCCGGTATGTCTATGCCCCCAGCCTCCCCGTGATGTCTATGCCCCCAGCCCCCGGTGATGTCTTGCCCCCAGCCTCCCGTGATGTCTATCCCCCACCTCCCCGTGATGTCTATGCCCAGCCTCCCGTATGTCTATGCCCCCAGCCTCCCCGGTGATGTCTATGCCCCCAGCCTCCCCGGTGATGTCTATGCCCCCAGCCTCCCCGGTGATGTCTATGCCCCCAGCCTCCCCGGGTGATGCGTCCTGTATGCCCCCAGCCTCCCCGGTGATGTCTATGCCCCCAGCCTCCCCGGTGATGTCTATGCCCCCAGCCTCCCGGGATGTCTATGCCCCCAGCCTCCCCGGTGATGTCTATGCCCCCAGCCTCCCCGGGATGTCTATGCCCCCAGCCTCCCCGGTGATGTCTATGCCCCCAGCCTCCCCGGTGATGTCTATGCCCCAGCCTCCCCGGTTGCCCACTCGTCTATGCCCCCAGCCTCCCCGGTGATGTCTATGCCCCCAGCCTCCCCGGTGATGTCTATGCCCCCAGCCTCCCCGGTGATGTCTATGCCCCCAGCCTCCCCGGTGATGTCTATGCCCCCAGCCTCCCGGGATGTCTATGCCCCCAGCCTCCCCGGTGATGCATGCCCAGCCTCCGGTGATTATGCCCCCAGCCTCCCCGGTGATGTCTATGCCCCCAGCCTCCCCGGTGATGTCTATGCCCCCAGCCTCCCCGGGATGTCTATGCCCCCAGCCTCCCGGTGATGTCTATGCCCCCAGCCTCCCTGGATGTCTATGCCCCCAGCCTCCCGTGGATGTCTATGCCCCCAGCCTCCCCGGTGATGTCTATGCCCCAGCCTCTCCGGTGATGTCTATGCCCCCAGCCTCCCCGGTGATGTCTATGCCCCCAGCCTCCCCGGTGATGTCTATGCCCCCAGCCTCCCGGTGATGTCTATGCCCCCAGCCTCCCCGGTGATGTCTATGCCCCCAGCCTCCCGGGATGTCTATGCCCCCAGCCTCCTCCTGGTATGGTCTATGCCCCCAGCCTCCCTGGGATGTCTATGCCCCAGCCTCCCTGGATGTCTATGCCCCCAGCCTCCCGGTGATGTCTATGCCCCCAGCCTCTCCTGGGATGTCTATGCCCCAGCCTCTCCTGGGATGTCTATGCCCCCAGCCTCCCGGGATGTCTATGCCCCAGCCTCTCCTGGGATGTCTATGCCCCAGCCTCTCCGGATGTCTATGCCCCAGCCTCTCCTGATATGCCCCAGCCTCCCTGGGATGTCTATGCCCCAGCCTCTCCTGGGATGTCTATGCCCCAGCCTCTCCTGGGATGTCTATGCCCCAGCCTCTCCTGGGATGTCTATGCCCCCAGCCTCCCTGGGATGTCTATGCCCCCAGCCTCTCCTGGGATGTCTATGCCCCAGCCTCTCCTGGGATGTCTATGCCCCAGCCTCTCCTGGATGTCTATGCCCCAGCCTCTCCTGATGTCTATGCCCCAGCCTCTCCTGGGATGTCTATGCCCCAGCCTCTCCTGGGATGTCTATGCCCCAGCCTCTCCTGGGATGTCTATGCCCCCAGCCCTCCTGGGATGTCTATGCCCCAGCCTCTCCTGGGATGTCATGCCCCAGCCTCTCTGATGCCCCCAGCTCTCCTGGGATGTCTATGCCCCAGCCTCTCCTGGGATGTCTATGCCCCAGCCTCTCCTGGGATGTCTATGCCCCAGCCTCTCCTGGGATGTCTATGCCCCAGCCTCTCCTGGGATGTCTATGCCCCCAGACCTCTCCCTGGTGATGTCTATGCCCCACGCCTCTCCTGGGATGTCTATGCCCCAGCCTCTCCTGGGATGTCTATGCCCAGTCCCTCTCCGTGATGTCTATGCCCCCAGCCTTCCTGTGATGTCTATGCCCCAGCCTCTCCTGGGATGTCTATGCCCCAGCCTCTCCTGGATGTCTATGCCCCAGCCTCTCCTGGGATGTCTATGCCCCAGCCTCTCCTGGGATGTCTATGCCCCAGCCTCTCCTGGGATGTCTATGCCCCCAGCCTCTCCTGGGATGTCTATGCCCCAGCCTCTCCTGGGATGTCTATGCCCCAGCCTCTCCTGGGATGTCTATGCCCCAGCCTCTCCTGGGATGTCTATGCCCCAGCCTCTCCTGGGATGTCTATGCCCAGCCTCTCCTGGGATGTCTATGCCCCAGCCTCTCCTGGGATGTCTATGCCCCAGCCTCTCCTGGGATGTCTATGCCCCAGCCTCTCCCTGGATGTCTATGCCCCAGCCTCTCCTGGATGTCTATGCCCCAGCCTCTCCTGGGATGTCTATGCCCCCCAGCCTCTCCTGGGATGTCTATGCCCCAGCCTCTCCTGGGATGTCTATGCCCCAGCCTCTCCCTGGGATGTCTATGCCCCAGCCTCTCCTGGGATGTCTATGCCCCAGCCTCTCCTGGGATGTCTATGCCCCAGCCTCTCCTGGGATGTCTATGCCCCAGCCTCTCCTGGGATGTCTATGCCCACTCTCCTGAGTCTGCCCAGCCTCTCCTGGGATGTCTATGCCCAGCCTCTCCTGGGATGTCTATGCCCAGCCTCTCCTGGGATGTCTATGCCCAGCTCTCTGGATTCTATGCCAGCCTCTCCTGGGATGTCTATGCCCAGCCTCTCCTGGGATGTCTATGCCCCAGCCTCTCCTGGGATGTCTATGCCCCAGCCTCTCCTGGGATGTCTATGCCCCAGCGTCTCCTGGGATGTCTTCATCGCTACCCAGCGTCTCCTGGATGTCTATGCCCCAGCGTCTCCTGGGATGTCTATGCCCCAGCGTCTCCTGGGATGTCTATGCCCCAGCCTCTCCTGGGATGTCTATGCCCCAGCCTCTCCTGGGATGTCTATGCTTTATGCCCCAGCCTCTCCTGGGATGTCTATGCCTATGCCCCAGCCTCTCCTGGGATGTCTATGCCTATGCCCCAGCCTCTCCTGGGATGTCTATGCCTATGCCCCAGCCTCTCCTGGGATGTCTATGCCTATGCCCCAGCCTCTCCTGGGATGTCTATGCCTATGCCCCAGCCTCTCCTGGGATGTCTATGCCTATGCCCCAGCCTCTCCTGGATGTCTATGCCTATGCCCCAGCCTCTCCTGGGATGTCTATGCCTATGCCCCAGCCTCTCCTGGGATGTCTATGCCCCAGCCTCTCCTGGGATGTCTATGCCCCAGCCTCTCCTGGGATGTCTATGCCCCAGCCTCTCCTGGGATGTCTATGCCCCCAGCCTCTCCTGGGATGTCTGGTCAGAGGCCAGAGGGAGGGGAGGTGGAGGTCAGAGGCCAGAGGGAGGGTAGATGAAGGTCAGAGGGAGTAGAAAATGAGGTCAGGGGAAAGGGAGATGGAGGCCAGGGAAAAGAAAGGGGATAGAGGCCTTTTCGAAAGAGGCAGGAGGACAGAAGCAAGGTAGAAAGGTAGAAGAAGGTAGACAAAGACTGGTTAGAGAGGAGTAGACAGAGGTTAGGTGACTGTTCGGGCTCTTCCTGGACAATCTTGTCACTAGTGCCCAGCTGTCCATGGTGCTTGCTCCCTTGCATGAATATATTTTCAAACTCGTCGAGTAGTGCCTGGTGATTGGGGCCCAGCGAGCAGAGGACCACCTGCAGGACGAGCACAGATCACAAAACTGCACAGTCATATACGTTGTCTGAGGAGGATCTGCCATCTACAGTGAGATGTCGGCCATGACGGTCTGTATATATCTATAATCACACAGTGTATACAGGACATGGAGATGGCGGCCATGACAAGACACTTCACATCAATAACTGACCTTGCTGGGCAGAGTAATTGGCTGCGGAGTTTCCATTTCCTGATGATCAAATTCATGAAGGGTCCTGAATAAATCTTTGAAGATGTCTGGATTGTGAACTTCCATGAAGGATGCGCCGTCAAATGTGAAGAGATGGTGGAGGTGAGGTGGCCGTCCATGGTGGTGCCCCCTCCTCCTCCCTGGACTAATAAAAGCAAACAGAGGGCACCACAAATCTTACAGTATGAGCTAGGGATCACTAGACAACCCAAGAGAGTAAGGTAAAGAAATAGGAAAGAGGGGTTCTCAAAGCAAGTGATAAACCCAGGCAAATTTAGGTTTTTCAAAAAAGTTTTACAAATTTTATTCAACATAAGGACTACACAGAGAAAAACATCAACTAGATAAAAACATTTAAACGACTGTTATAGTCAGTTACAGAAAGCCAATAATGGTGTATATTGGACATAAGACCCACTCAAAAAGTCCAGGGTACTCAGTGGAACTTGTTAAGCATACAATAACAATAGTGGTATAGCAGCACCAGCAATGGCCAAGCTGTGAAAAAATGTATATAAACACAGAAAAAAATTCTTATCCAATACCTAATGGGGTACTCAATACCGAGCCAAACCCTGTATTTATAACAAATACAATAATTGAGATACAGTAACAGTATAGGATCCCTTGGAATCCAAATATGAATATTCAGGTTTATGCTTGACAATACGATATTCCAAGTATTAGTTTAGTCAAATATACTCAGATACTCAGATTATACATATCATAATCAATTTATGCAAAAAAATCAGTGAGATATTAGCATATTTTTGGTCTTAGTTTGGTTTATAGCAACTAGTCCTGTAAACCTTATACCCAATCATAGATGATCATATACAACTATAGTAGGCATACGATATAAATAATAAGCTCTATAGGTAAAAAATATGTTAAATGTATACATATAAATATAGACCTCAGAGAGCCGTCAACAAGTTGTGTGCAATTGCTGGGAAAAGGGTGCAGGGTATAGGAATCTAATTTTCAATTGTTGTGGGATCAGTAACAAACCAAAATACCCCTAAGGTTCATACCTGAGGGATTAGTACCGGCCCAGGCCGGATTTACCAAAGGGGATCCATAATGGGTGTAGCTCAGGAGAGTGGGAAAAAGCAAACGCCACACGTATTGTTGCCCCAATAATGGCCGCTTCGTCAGGGGAGTGACATAATGCTCAGGTAAGCCCTTTAAATATGTTGTGGTGCTTACCCTGTGTCATGTAGAGCAGGCCCTCTCAATTTTTCAGGCGCAGAGAGGGAAGAGAGTGGGTCCGGGTGGCCAGTCCGTTCCCTACTGTTACTGGTGTTCTGGACGAACATTCTGCACATGCGCATAATTCCGGAATTCATACTTCGCATGCGTGGGAACCAAAAAGATGGCAGCGCACATATTGGAGTGAAAACTTCTAGTTATACAATGTGCATGCGCGGAAACCAGTAAAATGGCGGAGCGCATGCCGGCGACAATTCCTTATAATCAACAGAATTTACTAGAATATTTAAGTTTAATGACGCCAATTTTATCAATAAGGATCCCTAAGATCAACAAGGATGGAGATTATGGATATTTTAGCTTATCTTTCTAATTGTACAAGGAATAAGCAAGTGTGTAGAGGAGCAATAGATTCAATATCACTGAATCATTGTATATGAACCAAGATCAACAGTAACAGTCTCAAAGAGGACTTTAGTCAGGGCTGTTCAAAATAGCTCAGTCTCCAAATGAACCTGTTAGCAGAATTGAGTATTACAAGAATGGATAAATAATAGCAAAAATTGGTCTCCAATACGGAGGCAAATACCTTTTTCTACAAAACCAATAGTCAATGAAAGTCACAAGAATTTACCACATATAGATGGATCTTAGATGGATTTATCAAAGAGAGTTGGATTTAGAGCAACATCCCACTTCAGTATGTAGTTTTATCAGTTTTTGCATAAAGAGCTCATAGGATTGGAGAGGCAGGAATACCGGAATATTAAACAAAAATTCCAAAAGGGGGACACAGATGGAATCCGGTATTAATTGTTAATCAAAAAGCGCTGCTAGTCAACATCTACATTCCGAAGTCAGTTAGGGTTTCCTTTCTTTTTTTAAGAGAAGTGTGGAAAGCTTGCACAATTACCTTTTTCGAGTATCCTTCTTCCCTAACTCTTCATGGTAAATCCTTTGCCTGTATCCTGAAATCCTCCACTCTGCTACAGTTTCTCCTAATCTGCAGAAATTGGCTAGGTATCCTGTTTCTCTGGTGAGCTGGATGGAAGCTGTCATAATGAATCCAGGCTGTTCGTAGATGTTGGCTTCCTGAAAAGGTCCATAGCGATCTAATTTCCAGACAAAGTCAGCTTCAGGTCAAGGAATTCCACTGTAGAGGATGGAACCTGGGGAATCAGAATAATATTTAAAGAGTTGTTGTTCAGTCCCGAAATGCCTCTTTGGTCCAGTCCATAGAATCAGAATGTCGTCCAAATATCTGTACCAGCTGAGGACAAAACAATTGTAAACTTCCATCTTGAATACCCACGTCTTTCCCACCAACCCCCAAAAAAATTTAGCGTATGAGGGCGCACATTTTTCCCCCATCGCCGTACCTGATGTTTGATGATAAAAGGTGCTGTCAAAGACAAAGTAGTTGCAGTTTTGGATGATGGAAAGGAGGTCAAGGAGAAAGTTGTCATGTTCCCTGGCACCTGTGGTGTTTTCAATCAGGAAGAAGGACACCGCGTTTATACCCAATTCATGGCAGATATTGGTGTATAAAGATTCCACATCAAATGTTAGTAGAAGAGTATTTGCTGGCATTTCCAATCGGACGATCTCAAATCTGATGAATCACGAATGTAGGACCTCGGTCGTAGTGCTATGGGGCTGTAAGTAAAAATCAATATATGAGCAATGTCTTTTCCACAGTCCACCAATCCCTGCCACGATGGGTCTACCATGAGGGTTTTGTAGGGACTTATGCACTTTCGGTAATGTATGAAAGCTAGGAGTAACCTGATGTGCTGTAGTTAAGTAAGACAATTCATTTTTGCTGATAATACCCATGTTTAGAGTTGATTTTAAGAGGCGGTCCAGTTTGTTCTTAAAAACTGAAGTAGGATCTGATGGAAGGGGTTTGTAATAAATCCTGTTAGAAAGTTGCCGATTGGCCTCTTTTGTATACAGGTTAACTGGCCACACAACAATATTACCCCCCTTATCCGCATTAGTTATAATCAGGTCTTTTAGGCTCCTAATACTCTGAAGGGCCTTTCTATCTTCCAGGGAAAGGTTGTTAGACCTAAATTTGTCCAATTTCAGGTTTTTAATATCCCTACCTACTGTGTCATAAAATTTCCTCAGCAGGGAATAATGACAAATTCAGGGTAGCTTGAGAGGGAAGTCTACCTGTAAATCCACAGTGTCCATTCCCTGGATCATTACTCTCTCTAAAAAGGTCCTGAAGGTCCAGGAGGGTCTTTTTCTCCCTAGGTGGAAGGCTATCGGCAACAGATGGCTTGTGATACAGGAGTCTAAAAGTCAATTGCCTGCAGAAGAGATAGATATCTTTCACCAAGGTACTTTTATCAAATATATTTCTTGATCACTTGGATCTGAGTATAAAAAATCCTCCTCTTTCTCTTCTGAAGACATAGGTGCTTGGGGAGCTGGATTAGTAGGATTCCCTGGGGGAGTATTTTTGGGTTTCTTAGGTTTGTTGGGTTTTGGCCTCGGGTTCCCTTTATGTCCCCACTTATAAGCTTTGCCTGATTCAAAAAATCTTTTTTATTCCGTATTAATTTAAACTTTTTCCTTTTTATGACCTCCTTCTCAAATTAATCAATGACCCCCTTTCGTTTACCCTAAAACTACCCCCGGACTGCTGTAATTTATCCTGTTATGTACAGGACGCTGCCCCTGTTGCTGTAGATCTGGCTGATGTCTCATTGGCCGGGCCGGTGAACACTTTCCGCAGGGTCATTGAGGTGCAGGATGGTCGTTGGAGCATTGACCAGTCGTTGATTGTGAGGCTCCAAACCATGCCTGTCTCTATGGATAAGTAATAAAAGCATTCCTGGCACACTGATGAAATGAATGCTGAAAAGGGAGACGTCAGCTCAAACTATCACGCTTTTTATTGTGGTCAATACAGTGCCCAAGTGGTAGTCTCCGACCTGCTGGTTCGACCTACTTAGGTCTTCACTGGGGTTACTGGAGTTACAAAATAACAAAGGAGTAAGAGGTTCGACCTACTTAGGTCTTCACTGGGGTTACTGGAGTTACAAAATAACAAAGGAGTAAGAACGGAAAACCAAAAAACACTGAGTTCTTGACAAATAACAAAAAATAAATAATACATTTCTAAACAAAAGGTATTAAGGAAAATACTATGTATATACAATGTGGGATAACATGCAACCACCTTTGAGAACAATGCTACAACATTGTCCAAATATAATATAGAGAACATACTGAAAATCCCATAGTGTATCAGGTGCTGTTAGACCTAAACCAATATACAGAAATGAGAACAAATATAACAGAAATGGGGGTAACGATAAGCCAGTAAACATTGTGGTTGTTTAAGACCAGTGTAAGGAGTGATCTGGAACCCCTAATAGTGAAAAAAGAAGTAAGAGGCAAGGATAGGGTAACTACCTATTAGGGTTTATTCAAATTGAATGGGCAGTAAATCCTCTTTCTCATGGAGACATTGTCGCCTCTAGGAATGGATGGGAAATAGAGGGTTTATATATGGGCCTTGTCATCATCATATAAAGTGTACATAAATCAAGGATTACCTAAGTGGTGATTATCAGCACTAGTCCCACAAATGGCCACTCTGTATAAGGCAATAGCCCTTGTGAAACATGATAATAAAAATTCCTACAGTAATAATTTAGCCCCATCCTGTTAAGCAAGACCCCTGTCAATAGGTCCCCGTAACTAGACTGTAAAATACCTTAGTAGTGATAAAGAGGGATCTGGAGGATAACCTATGTGAAAAAAAAAAAGTTGTGAATCAATAGCGGTTCCAGATGGTGTCACAAGATCAAAAACTTATGTGCCCAGTGAAAGGTCAAGTGGTTAGTTACCTCCCGGTGTCGGCGTTCTGTGTCGGCGTTCTGTGTCGGCGTTCTGTTGCCTGGGCATGAGTGCAAGTGAAACTGTGCGAGACGCGCCATTATGGCGACGCTGGGCGAATCCACGATGGCCTGCTTCCTGTCGGTGGAACTCAGGCTTCGGGCGGTGTGGAACGCAAGCCGCGCATGCGCATAGTGACCGGTGACGTCACTGGTTTCATCAGCGACTGCAACTAGCGATTCTGATAGAGACCAACAAAGGATACTGCGGTTTTATCACTCTACCGCTCAGAAAAGAGTGAAAACAGTGCTCCAAGTGTGTCTATGGTCCCTAAGACATTAAGATTTGTATCTGCACAAAAGAGGGAACGTCAACAAGTTAATATTGTTACTGTTCATCACAGTATAGTGTAATATACAAGTAATGGGATTATTCGAAGGAGTTAAAGACATATTACCTGCAATGAATACAGCAAAGAACATATCAAAATAGATATAATGCTATCACCTAAGTTGATGCCATAAATAGAATCTCATAAGAGAGGCTGTATAAAGGGGGCCACCTCTAAAAGGGGGAATAGAGGTCATGTTTTATATGTTATGGTCAAAGCACTGGCAGTTGGGTCAATATGTTACGTCATATTCTCGGTTGAGGCCATTTGGTTCCAAGGTCTTCAGAGTGTATATCCAATATGCTTCCCTCTCTCTGAGAAGTCACAGCCCATCACCCCCTCTCCTGTTAGCTGATATGCAGTCGATAACCTGGTACCTCAATTGAGCAATAGTATGGTGCTTAGAAATGAAATGATCTGGAATCGGAACTAGGGTCTGCTCACAGCTAATAGTCGATTTGCGTTTGCTTATGCGGTCCCGGATATGCTGGACAGTCTGTCCAATATACCCGATACCGCACGGGCATTTAATGGGGTATTTGACAAACGTGGAATCACATGTGAAAAACTGTTTGATTTTAAATCTCTTTCCAGTCATTGGTTGTGTGAAGGTCAAAACCCGTGTCATGTTTAGTCATGTTGGAGCATTGTCTGCACCCCAAAGCATGGAAAATTATCAATGCAAGGGGTAGCTAGAGTAAGCTGTCTTAAGGGTGGCTTAAGGCTACCGATATCTGCTTGAATCAGTTTGTTTTTCAGGTTTCCTGGTTTCTTATGACATAACAAAATCGGTTGTTGAAATTCTGAAATCATAGGGTATGCATGCCCTAATAGCGGCCAATGTTCTTTGATGACTCGATGAATGAGCGTCTGGTACCAATGGTACGTATTTACAAAAGCCATCCTGCCCGTGTTTTGGCGTGTTTCTCGAGTGTTATTCCTAGGAGGAGAGGCAATGGGTGATGGAAAGCCCCTCTTATAAACTTCTGACTAATCTCAGTATGTCTTATCTGTCGTAATGTAGGGTCAGAGACTATGCGGTCAACTCTTGTATGTTGAGATAGAGGTAATGATCGTTTGACATGTCGGGGATGGCAACTTGAGTAGTGTAAAAGGGAGTTCATGTCCGTCGGATTGACAGAGATGTCTGTGGTAATCTGGCCTGAGTCCAGTGTTACCCATGTATCCAGGATATTAATCCGACAATTATCGAAGTTCATAGTGAATGAAATAGTGGGTGAGCAATGATGCAATTAGTTGTGAATCACTTAAATGTCTGTTCATTACCTCGCCAGATCATAAAAACATCGTTGATGTAACGTCGCCAGGAAATATTTCCCTTTGCCACTGTGTTAGTGTAGACGAACTTCTCAAAAAGCAGCATATTTATGCTAGCGTAGGGGGGCGCCACGTTCGACCTTATGACGGTCCCCCTACGCTGCTTATTGAATTGGTCCCCGAAATGGAATTTTTTTTCCTCAATATGATATCCAACACGTCAATACAGAAGTCCTTCTGCGTGTCTGTGAGGGTACTATATTTACTGAGGAACCATTTCACAGCCTCAATACCTTGATCGTGGTCTATGCTGGTGTATAGAGTCTCCACGCCCAGAGTCACAAGGTGACAACCGTCCGGTTTGTCACCCAGGTTTCCGGATGTGGTCAAGAAAATCACCTGTGTCCTTGATATATGATGTAATCAAGGGAACAAGAGGTGTCAGGATTCTCTCAACTGTTTTGGCAAGCGGAAAGAGCAAAGGGTCCGATTGAAATGGCTATTTTTAAGGTTGTCCCCGAGATTTGCCTTTTACACATTTTCATGACCGGCTCCCTTCCTACACTCCCCAGCTGCACATGCACTTTGCAGCGGAATCCCGCTGGTTCTTGGCAAAAGCTTTATCAGCCCCCCGACCCACATTGTACGGCATCGATCTGTAAGGGATACCTTATCACATTTTTTGTCCGGGCTATTAACACATTGTTATTATTGTCTTATTATTGTAGGGGACGTATCTTTTACACTATATATATTTGTGGGCTTTAATAGTTAGGCTGTTTTTTTTTTTTTTTTTATATGAGGATAGTAATAGTCAAGATGTTTTTGTATATAAGGGTAGTATTCTCCACTTTATGCATGTTACTGGGCTATTTAGTAAGTTATAGAAAAATATACAGAAAAATTCCATGAACATGAATTGCTTCTTCTTTTTTTGAACCAATGGATTTTTATTGAAAAATTATCAATACAAGTAAATATCAGCAGTAAACAATTTACTCAAAGAAGAGAAAAAAAAAAAAAAAAAAAGGATAATAAAGAAGGGGAAAGGGGTTGAGGCAGTGGGCAGGGAAGAGAGTGCCCGTCTGTCCAAACCAGGAGAAGCTATCCAATGAGCCAAAGCTTAGCGTGGGAAACTTAAAATGAAATATGGTATGTAGAGCTGATCCACAGATCCCACCACGCCAAGACTTTGTTCTTACTAGGGAGGTCATGGGCAAGGATTCGCTCATAGGAATAATGCATGTCTAATTGGGCCACTAATTCCGGTATAGTGGGGGACGTGGGTAATTTCCAGTGTCTGACAATGCACTGTCTACTGGCTATTAGTATATTGGTGACTACTGGTTGGTATAGTCTCAGAACATCTGCAATGCCGACCCCCAATAGTGCCATTTGGCCACTGAGAGCAATCGGGAGACCCGTCACCTCTGCCACCACCCCCTCCACAGCTGACCAGAACTTCTGTATCTCTGAACACTCCCACCACACATGCTCCAGAGTCCCCCTCCGTCCGCACCCCTTCCAGCACAACCCAGAAGAGGCTTTACTAAATTTGGCTAGTGCAGAGGGGCAGATGTACCAACCCATTTGGATCTTTTTGGCTTGTTCCAGGTGGTTCACACAGGAGGCAAATGTGGAGGCATGGGTTAGGGCCTATTGCCAGATATCGGGTGTAGTTGTGAATGAGAGTCTTGTTTCCCATTTTAGCATTTATGGGAGTTTATCGAGTCCCGTTGGGTTGAGGAGAAGTTTGTAGAGGATCGAAATGCCGTGAGGCAGAGGACCAGTGGATTTATAAAGGCGCTGCAAGGGGCTAGTGAGGACCGGGACACCCAATGGGAGGAGGGCAAAGGCAGTCAGTAAGTGACGAATCTGGAGATATTGGTAGAACATTGTGTTAGGCAAACTAAATTTGTTATGCAAAGCTTTGAAGGAAACAATTCCCGAATCTCCGAGAATATCATGCAAAGTGGCACCGCCTCTGGATTTCCACCCCCCGAGCGATAGGCCCCCAACCAGCAGCTCCAGAGCCTGGAGGGAAATATATTGTACAAGGAAGGAGTGGTGCGACCTACCCTTCATTGACCATATTCTAAGGAGCGAGGTCATAGAGTGTAGGGGTGGGGGTGGCCTTACGGTTTGAAGCAGTGTAGCTTCTAGAAGGAGTCTCGGAGATCCCCTAGGGGAGAAATGCGTTTCTATATTAAGCCATGTGCATTGAGAGGGATCACCATTACACCACAATTTGGCCGGTTCAAGTAAAGGTGGTAAGATTTTAGGTCAGGTACCCCTAATCCCCCCCTCTTTAGATGGTAATGACATTATTTTGTGGGATATTCTGGGAGGCTTGTTGTTTAATATGAAACCATTTAATACCCGTTGGAGGGACGAAATGCAGCTGTTTGGGAAGCAAATGTGAAGGTTTCTGAATATGTAGAGTATTTTGGGTAATATAAGCATCTTCACCACATGAACCCTAGCAATCCATGATAGAAATGTTGCGGGGATATCTGCTATGATGGATTTGACCTCGCGGAGGAGGAGATCGTAATTATTACGCACAATGTTGCGCATGTGAGTTATTTGGATCCCCAGGTACGTGAAACCCGAAGGAGCCCATTTAAAAGACTACGTGGATTGAAGATGTGCAGCGGTCTCAGGAGACAGATTTAGAGGGTATATAGAAGATTTAGATAGAGTAAGCTGATGGAAAAGTCAGTCAAGGTGGAAAGGAGTTCAGGTAGAGAATGTTCGACAGAGGTACAAGTCACAATCACGTCATCAGCATAAAGCCCTATTTTATAGGATTTGTCTCCTATCCGCACCCCAGAGATGTTGTCGTTGTGTCTGATTATAGAGGCTAATGGCTCCATCACCAAGGCAAAGATTAGTGGAGAGAGTGGACAACCCTGGTGAGTGCCGTTCGAAATGTCGAAGGTGGGCGACAAAAAGCCCGAAGCGATGAGCGAGGCAGAGGGAGCCGAGTACAGGGCCGAAATAGCCCTTTCTACAGTACCTCTCAGGCCGAATTTGTGGAGAACCTCAGTCACATATCCCCAATGCACTCTCTCAAAGGCCTTTTCCACATCTAATGATAAGAATGCACTGGGGATGCCTCCCCTCTCAACTACATCCAGGAGGTCCACAACCCTGCGAGTTCCATCTCTGGTTTGACGACCCGGGACAAACCCAACCTAATCGGGATCAACCAGAGTCGGCAAGACCGCCTGCAGTCTGGACGCCCAGATCCTTGCATAGAGTATTTCAGGAGTGCTATCGGCCTATAGTCACCCGGGTAGACAAGGGCTTCCCCGGTTTCTGAAGAGTGACTATTGTGGCTTCCAGTCCCTCCTTTTTGATTGCACCTGTAGTCTGCCAATGAGAGAAGAGACGAAGAAGATAGGGTGATAGTATAGCTCAGAATTGCGAATATTAGGGAAACGCAAATCCATCAGGGCCACGGGCAGAGCATTTAAAAGCTTGGGCAATAGCCGTTTCGACTTCATTCAAAGAGAGAGGGCATTAAGGGCGTTTAGTTGTTCCTCTGTCACCTTAGGTAGCATAGCCCTATCCAAGAATTTTCTTATAGTTGAGTGGGAGGGTGTAGGAGAAAGGGGGTCAGAACCCAAATTGTACAGTGAAGAGTAGAAATCACCAAATTCGGCTGCGATGTCAATAGGGCTGGTCACCTTAGAGCCATCCTTTTTTTTTAGCAAAAAGGGGATCTTGGAGTGTATTTCAGCGCGCTTGACTCTTCTAGCCTGCAGCACTCCCGCCCTGTCGCCCATGGCGTAGTACTTGGCTCTAGATTTTTTGAGGTTTTTTTTCAACCTAAACCAACAGTAGGGACCTCAGGTCATTTCTAGCCTTTGTTTTGATAAGGAAACCTCGAATAAACGCTTTGTGTGCAAACCATAGCATATTGTCCTCACATGTGTCATTATGTTCAAAAAATTCAGTCAGATGAGTTGAAAGATTTCCAGAAATGGTAGGATCCGTGAGGAGGTATTCGTTTAATTTCCATTTACCAGGGGGGGCGGATGGCCTTTATGTCTGCCTTTCGGACAGATACAGGGGCATGGTCTGTCCAAGTTATGCTTCCAATGTCTGCAGATAGACACTGCGGGAGTAGAGCGTCGTCAACCAAAATATAATCAATTCTGCTAAAGGAGCGAAACCTAGGCGATAGGTATGTAAAATCTTTTTCTGTTCCGTGTAGGTATCTCCAGACATCGTGAAAGTGCTGGGACTCGACCAGGGAGCACATCTCTGACCTGGAGAGTGTAGGACCCGAACAGTCCAACGTCTTGGACATTGGGATATTAAAATCCCCAGCTATCGTCCTGTTCTGACCAGCAGCAGAATTGAGACTCTCAAAAAATTTCCTCAAAAATGTAAGTTGCCCTACGTTCATGAATTGCTTCTTCTTGTGCATAGCTATGGCATGGTTATATTTTGCCTTCAGCTTGTGATGGACTCCTATATGTCCTTATTAAGGTATTCCTTCCTCGTGTCTTCCGTATCCCGGGCTCATCCCCTCATCAGTCTAGTTGGCCTAGTTGTCTCCGTCTTCTGGGTGCCGGTGTGTGAAGCGTGAACTGCACTAAATGGTCGGTACAGGCCGCCTCGGGCTCCGGGTGCTGCGGGTCTGATCAGTGAGAGTTTTGGGTGACAGCCCAGTTATTGATCCACCTTTCACCTTAACGATATGCTATAATATGGAAAACATTAAATACAATTTGGGTCATCTTCAGATACATACTTGGGGTGCATAATGTAACTGACTGAGTGACCCCCCCCTTTTTTTGTAGGAAAGGTTATTTTACAGTTGATATTGCCATATTTTTATTCTTTTCTTATCTATCTAATACGTTTACTGTAATCAATGTCTCCGAACAAATGAAGAGATACTACCATGTCCTCCAGTTCATCTCTCTACTGTTCATATCCAGATTATTAGAGAAACCTGAGAAAATCTGTCTGTAAGCAGAAAAGATGTAAATGTTCATCCAAAACCTCATAATATGTAAACTTACTCAATATCATCAAAAACTCCCTATAACATTAATTACTAAGGACAGAGAACCAGAAACATTGGAATTTAAAAAAAAATACTTTATTATAAAAATAAATGAATTATATATATATATCAATAAATAATCAATTATATTGGCCCAAAAAGATATCTTAGCTGATATTGTAGGGATGAGGTTCCAGCACTGGTTTTCCGACGTCCGTCCCACAGGATCACCAAGGCAGGAATGATTTGTGAGGAAAAGTGAAAGTAAACACTATAAAATGGCGGATTAAACATATTATTAATCACTAAAATGGCGGCAGGGGGGGTATAGTGATTGGTAGGCAAAAAGGGTTGCCACCCAGCAACAGCGCCATCTTTATAACGTTTATAATTATACTTCAAATTTTGACAGCAGCGTTTGTCACTGAAAAGCAGATTTTGCGGACTTAAGGAAAAAAAAAACGCAAGTTCCGCATAATGGCTCACGTGCGGGATAAATGCGGCACGCCAATGCATTTTTACATAGAACTTGCGGTAATTTGCGGAACTTGCGGTTTTTTACTATTGCGGAACTTGCGGTTTTTTCGTTTTTTATTGGCGGTTGTTATAAATGGATGAAATGACGGCGGGGTGAGTATTGTGATGGCGGACATATGGGATGCGGACATATGGGGGGGGGGGTGGTGACAGCGGGGGGTGTGTGTGTGGACATTGGGGAGTGTGGTTACAGGAGAGGCTCCGGAGCACTGTGTCAGCATGTGTTGACAGCAGCGGCTCCGGAGCGGGATCGGAGCGGGGGTGTGCGGACATATGGGGGGGGGGGGGAGGGGGGGTGAGGACATATGGGGGGTGTGTGGTGACAGGGGTTGGGGGTGTGTGCTGACAGCGGCGAGGGGGTCGCAATGCCCGCTACGCGGGCAATGCTTTGGTCGTGGTGACGTCACAGAGTGACAAAGCCACGGTCTTTTGCGGGGTCCGACACGGAAGTGCCTACGGCAATTATATATTAGATAATTAATATATTCATATATTAGAAAAAATACCATCAAACTAATATTTTCGATTGAACTGAAATATAAAAATATAAATCTACGACCTTGAATCCAACTCATCCGAATTCATCTTAATTTAGTCATGTAGTATATCATTTCCCTGTTCACCAACATCCCATACAGCAGATGGGTATATATCTGTTCGTCTGTCCCTGAATCATTTGGTCTCACTACTATTAGAGAACGCTGTTCGTCTGTCCCTGAATCATTTGGTCTCACTACTATTAGAGAACGCTTCATTACACCCCCCCCCCCCCCCCCAGCGTTTGTTCGTCTGTCCCTGCATCATTCGGTCTCACTCCTATTAGATAAGGCTTCATTACACCCCCCCCAGCGTTTGTTCGTCTGTCCCTGAATCATTTGGTCTCACTACTATTAGAGAACGCTGTTCGTCTGTCCCTGAATCATTCGGTCTCACTACTATTAGAGAACGCTTCATTACACCCCCCCCCCCCCAGCGTTTGTTCGTCTGTCCCTGCATCATTTGGTCTCACTACTATAAAAGGACGCTTCTTTACACTCCCCCCCCCCCCCCAGCGTTACATAGTAATTTATTAGTGACCATCAATTTTAATAGGTTAAGAAATAAAAATGTAGAGAAGTGGGAAAAATCTATTTATTAGTGGAAACAAACAAGGCATATCTACTTTAAGCTACTTATGGATTAAATTGGATTTTAGGTACATATGTTATAGCAACTGTTTGTAATATGTATATTTTATATATGCAGACTTTTATGCAATTAATTTAATGTGACATTTGTGGCTTCTTGGGCATGTCCGAGGTCAGGTGGTTTTAAAGAACAATAATGAGGATCAGGTTATTCCTTACAGTTGTATTTCCGACAACTGGAAGTAAGACCTCAAGATAATAAAGTATCTGTAACTGATGCTCTGGTGCCTTTTGGACATGCTCGATGGCTTTTAAGAAAGCTTTGCGACATTCAGAAGCTCCCGCCATTGCTCTGGTGTTTTGTCTGATTTTGGCAACTCTAGGTACCTAAGAGAAAGATTATTAAATGTGATGGTTAGATAAGGCCTATTATTAAAGCATGTGTAAAAAAACCTGAGGGAAAGGAGAGATAAATTAGAAATAAATTAATTGTGCATACCTCTGCAGGGATTAATAATACCGTAGCTGATGACAAACCTTCTGCTAACAACCTCTTTTAAAATCACCTTCGATAATGTCTTCTAGAGGTCCACAGTCATATTCTTGAAGCACTTCATGAGCTTGTAGTTTTCCTTTCGCCATGTTACACTGGTCACAAACAACAGACGGTGTACAAATCTTATGATAGGATTTAGATAGTTGGAGACAGTTTGGGTGCACGGTCTTTGCAGCTTTTTGAAGAATAAATTGACTTTCTCAATCTTTTTGCAAAGTTAAGGCTCATTCGGAGCTTGTTCATGAAATAGAGAAATATCTTCAAGATATTGCTGGTATCTTTTGATTCTACAAAGGTTCTGTAAATAATAAGAAAAACCTTTTAATTTTGGATCAGATGAAGGAGGGCGATCATAAAAACCTGCTTCATGCATTTTGATCCTAGTCGAGTTGAAAGACCATTTCATCTCTGTAATTCTATAAATTTGGAGGACGGAACAACAGGTCAAACTAGAAAAAACTTTACATTTTGAAGAAAAAAAACAAACAAACAATATATGTATATGACTTTGGTTTACTCGGGTGTCAGGCAGCAAGGGTTAACTGCTGTGTCACGGGGAATGGCAGCTGCACCTGACCCTGGGGCAGCAATTCTGTGAAAGAACAAGTTCATGCAAAGGAAGATGCAACGGAGTCAAATTCACTTCACTCCGGGTACTTTACTGGAAACTTTAGCAGCAATGGTTACAGTACTCAGTTCAGTATTTAGATGTTATAACAGGCAGCTAACAGGTGGCTGCAAGCGGCTCCCAGGTGGTATGATGGAACCCTTGGTGTGTGCCTTCTTTCCCGTCTATTCCTTCCTGCTTCCCAGTGGTGGTGAAGTCTAGTTCCGTATAGCTAACCTGACCTGCTGTCTCTCTCCTTTACTTCCGTTGGATAACCCTCTGTTGGCTGACTGCCGAACCATCAAGCGGTGCCTGGAGCCCTCTTTCAGTCGCTCAGGAGCCCTCTTTCAGTCGCTCAGGAGCCCGAGAGAAGTGTAGACTCCACGGGTCTCCGTATTCTCTTGTGGTCCTTAGAGGATCCCATAGGTGCGGGCTCCAGTGCTCGGTAAGCTGACTGGGATGAACCCCTTTGTGTTCCTCTTCCGTTCAAGCTGTCTGCGCCTGGGATCTTTCTTATTCTCTCCTCGTCCCTCAGCCGAGAGACCCTGACCATCTTGTCCCTTCAGGCTCGCTGCCTGGCTCTGTGGATAACGAGCCCCAAAAAGCCTCTTTTGTTCCCCTTAGAGGTGGTTTTCATTCCCTCCCGGGTGACCTCTCACTGTGTGACCTCGTGTGGGATGCTGGTTGATGGGTTCCACCCTCCATCCTAGAATCTGCTTGCAGCTGGAGTATCTGCACCTCTTTTACGGGTGCAGTACCCCTCTGTGACGCCTGCATATACAAAATATATGTGAGAAAGACGCACATTATCTGACGTCAGCCTGTGTTCATCTATGTTGCTGAAAATCTCATCCCTTTTTCTAGTCTCGGGTTGTAGATTGGGTTCATAGTCATCGTCCTCTTAACTGGTTTCAGAAATATAATCCTCATCATTGGGTAGGAAGTCGTGATCACTGGACACTTTAAAGGACGTAGAGTCATCTGCAGCCGAAAAATGACCAAATTCAGGATCTGCTATTACTGGGTTGTCCACAGTAACTGACAAGTGCTGTACCGATATGTTAGTGGATGTAGGTGGCTTCTCATCTTCAACAGTCCAGTAAATTGTAAAAAGCCTTAGTAATATAGTCAGGTGCAAACGTGAGTAGGCCAGTTGTGTTTGTGATTTTCTAAAGTGGGCTATAAGCCAGGATGTGATCAGGCAATGTTTGATCTAGGGGTTAAAGTAAATTTCTTGTGTGTATTTACTCTGACTTGTAGTCATCAAGATCCTCTGTGATGAGTGGCTCCTCCTCCACAGCAGGCGACTCTTCCTCCACGACGGGCGGCCCCTCCTCCACGACAGGCGGCCCCTCCTCCACGACAGGCGGCCCCTCCTCCACGACGGGCGGGCCCTCCTCCACGACGGGCGGCCCTCCTCCACGACGGGCGGCCCCTCCTCTACGACGGGCGGCCCCTCCTCCACGACGGGCGGCCCCTCCAGCTATTTTTTCACGATGGGCAGCGCTTCTTCCTCTGCGTGTGTCTCTTCCTCTGCGTGTGTCTCTTTCTCTACGTGTGTCTCTTTCTTTGTGGCTGGCAGCTCATCCTGCATGAGAAATACACTGGCAGAAGTACATAGACCTTTATTTTCAACGATTCTGTAAATGAAAAAGCCATGTGATTATTTGGCATAGTTCAAAATATAAATGTGAATCAGCGAGTGTATTCAAAGTATAAGATGTTAGCCATGGTGGTAAGGGCACAGTTTATTGGAAATGGTAATCCTTGTGTCCTCCTAGAAGTGGACAACATTCTGTATTGTTCCAAGTAATACAATCTCTTAATAACAGATATTTTGCAGCTAAAAACGCAGCAAAACAGAGAAAAAAAAAAAAAAAGCGCAGTCTGAATGTAGCCTTAGTCTAGACTGGACAATGGCTCACTTTTCCTTATCAACAAATGGCTCTCAGTTTTAGTCAAAACTGGACACAAAAGTAGACATTTTTGTTTCCCTCTCCGAACTCATTTGAAAGCTTTAAGACTATAACTGAGCATTAAGCAATTCAGCTAGTTCCAGTGTCCCTCTCCTTATCTTTTCCTCTTGCTCCTTTTCATGTTAATTTTCGAAGGTGAGCTTGGAGGAAGGCAGGGGCACATGCCTAGTGATATCTCTTCTGTCCCGGTGTGGGCTGTTGTGTTCCTCTGTGGGCTGTTGTGTTCCTCTGTGGGAGGAGGAGTGGGATGTTCCCTCTCTTTCATTATGTTCATATAGAAATTCTCGGGTTTTAGAGGGATCTTTTGTGCTTTGCTTTTCCATCCCTTCCCTAGGGATGTTTGAAATTGCCCGATCTAGATCATCTCTTACAAAACCTAAGTCGTCTAGATCATCTCTTACAAAACCTAAGTCGTTCAGGGTTGAATCACTTGCTGGAAGGGATTTGGCTACATCAAGGCTCTTTTCTATCCCAAACCACTTTGGTTCCACTATATCGGTATTATACTGGAGATGAACTAGTGTAGTGCTAGTTTGGGTTCCATGACCCAGCGCAAAGCTGTATAAACAAACCCAGAAGGGGTAAAAAGTTCTGCATTCTTATCACCTGTGAAATGAAAGTTGGTAGAATAAGGGAGATTGTCCTCGTAATGTTCTGCGCAGCTGTCCAGTACTAAAAGATCCCGATAAAGCGCTGGTGATGCTAGGAGGGGTGAACCTGAGAAGGCCCTGTATTGTGAGGCAATCATAAAGGCCGTTAGCCCTTGATTCATGATAAAGGTGTCCATCATTTGTATCACCTTTCTGTATTTTGTGGCACTAGAAGGTCTAGTCTTTAGGAAACCAGCACTTTTGCAATTCGTCTTCTAATGGGAACCTGATTCCTTACATAGGAACAAAGTTTCTGAATGCTTTCAGGAGAAGTAGCATTTTTGTTGTCTACCCCTAAATCTTGAGCGGCCCTCTGAACACGTTGCGCATATGCACTTAAAGCTTGATCAGGGTTTGTCACTACTTTTGCAACAAATAACCAGTAATGACAGATTGTGTCTATTGCAGCTTCTTCTAGAGTTTTACATTTTTCAGAGTCATCCATATCACCGTCACCTACTTCAATGGAGTCAAAATATGACTCAAGGTAACTTTGAACAGAAGACTCAAATCGCTCCCTTTCTTGCACAAGTCATCAGCCACTGTGCCGAGTTCTTTAAGTCAGGAATAAAATGTATCTCTGTCAGTGTTATATTCAAACCACTGTCCCTAGAGGACTCCACTAAGTCAGTCATCTTGATGATCCACCAGGCCCAGTCCCAATTCCAGTGTCTCAGTTTGAACTATGTCCCTCAAGTACACGGTTTTTGAACGACCGAGTGGGATTAAACTCTGAGAACTATCACCTGTTCTTTATTATGATGGACTGTTCATTCAGAAAGCTGTGAGTCCAGGCATGGGAAAGTTGGAGAGACGGGTGGTTCTAAAAAGCAATAATGAGGATCAGGTTGTTACTTGCAGTTATATTTCTTAAAACTCCTGGTCTTTGCAAGTGTCGTTGTCCGAGTAAGGCCTTGGGGTTCTTTCTTGGAGATGTTTGATGGCTTGTAAGAAAGCTTTGCGACATTCAGAAGCTCCTGCCATTACTGTGGCGTTTTGTCTGATTTTTGTAACTCTAGGTACCTAATAGAAAGATAAATAAATGTGATGGTTAGGTAAGACTTATTATGAAAGCATGTGTAATAAAGCTGAGGGGAGAGATGAATTGTGCACCTCTATAGGGATAAATATTAGCTGATGACAAACCTTTTGCTAACAATCTCTTTTGTAATCCTTTTAGGAATATGTCTTCTAGAGGTCCACAGTCATGTTCTTGAAGCACTTCATGACCTTGTAGAGTTTTTGCTTTCACCACGTTACACTGGTCACAAACAGCAGTGAAAAATCATGCAGGCTGCAGTTTTCAGAGCGGTTCTAAGCCCCGCAATGCAGTCACCGCATTGCTCAGGATGTGTATTCCTGAGCAATGCGGTAACCGTATATACTTTGCTTATCCAGCAAAGTGCTTAACTGTAAAATAAACCTTTATTAATGATAATAATCATGCACTTCATGTCTCTGGGGGGTGCCCACCCCCTCTAGAGACATGCTACCTACTTAGTTTGGCAAGTAATAGGTTAATATCTTATGTACAGTAAAGCCGACTCCTGTCGGCTCTGTACATTTTTTATGAATGAAGCCGCAGCTCCCCTGTGAGCAGCGCTCATACTATACCTAATGCAAGTATAGTATTTGTACTGTCCAAGGTCCTGCAGGCATTTACAGTAGATCTATGGCGCTGTGGTAGCAAAAAACAACTGACAGATTCCTTTAAAGGGAACCAACCACCCCCAATGACCCCCCGGACTATTAATATGGCTCCCTACACCCAGCACATACATGTGCTGCAATAATTTTTGCTAAAAAAAAACTGCTTTTTAAAAGTAAAGATAATGCTTTATAAAGTTTCTACCGAAGGGACGGGTGGGCGTTACTTACATGGGGCTAAAGCCGAGATTCTGCTGCCACTCATCCTCTTCTGTCCCCTCGCAGCAGTAACGGCCAGCCCTTTGTTCAGCGTCACAGCCGGGTGCACGGGCTCGCATGCCCGTGCACACGTCATCAGCTACAGCCGGGTAGCGAGCGCGCGCTCTGACTTCCATAGCTGAGCGCAGGAAGTCAGAGCGCGCGCTCGCTACCCGGCTGTAGCTGATGACGTGTGCACGGGCATGCGAGCCCGTGCACCCGGCTGTGACGCTGAACAAAGGGCTGGCCGTTACTGCTGCGAGGGGACAGAAGAGGATGAGTGGCAGCAGAATCTCGGCTTTAGCCCCATGTAAGTAACGCCCACCCGTCCCTTCGGTAGAAACTTTATAAAGCATTATCTTTACTTTTAAAAAGCAGTTTTTTTAGCAAAAAACATTGCAGCACATGTATGTGCTGGGTGTAGGGAGCCATATTAATAGTCCGGGGGGTCATTGGGGGTGGTTGGTACCCTTTAAAGCCTCCATGCACATGAACCCACTGTTATTGACGAAAAAAAAGAAACACTGAGATCACTAAATGGGGCACTTCGATGTGCAGACGTCTGCCCATAAACAAGCATTCATTGGCCATTTATAATCTGATCGGCTCTCATTTAAAAGCTAGCTGATTGGTCGCAAGTTTAGACAGGCTGATAATCAGGAACTAGCGCTCTGATGAATGCTCATTCAGTATTGGTCTGGTAAAGGGATCTATACTGTAGTCCTTCAGAAACAGAGGCTGCCATCACCAGTAAAGCGCCCCCTAGCTGTAGGCGATGCTCAGCAATTTTCATAATGGTAATCATTTTCTGATTTGTCTCTTACAGTGATGCGGTCATCTTTGTTTTATTAAATTAATTGATAAATTCTATACTTATAATATAAAATGGGTTCAGAAAACATAATTTCCACTACCATCATTTTCACCTGTCTGGTGAGGCCTAGGCATTATCTTAGTCAATCTAGTGAGCCCAAAGTTGAAAAAGTTTGAGTAACTTTAAAAGTATAGTCGACTAAGAACTGTATCAAAACTAAAGCAACGATTTCATGAATGGAGCTGCAAAAACTGCAAAGTGTGAATGGTAAACTCAAAATGTTTGGTCACACATAGTAACCTACCGCCTGAACTTCCTGCTGATCTCTTGTTGCACCCTGGTCCCGGGCTTGCACCAGCGGTCTGAGGGCCATATCCCAAGCTGCTGGAAATGTGATCCTTAAAGAAAATAAAAGCAACAACAGACGTTTAACTTACTTTCTGGTGACATTAATCTATTGTGTCTGTGGTATTTTGTACTTAAGTAGATGTGCAGACACAATCTCATGCTGCCACCATGCTTACCTCCACCTTCTGCCCCGCAAAGCGTGGAGACAATGGTCCACCTGTGGGGCCACCTTCAAATCCTTCAGATGAACCCGGGTGCCCGGCCTGCAATTTAGATGCAGATCAATATTTTCTATCACATGCACAAGAACTGTGACATTTTGTGATAACGTATAAGGTTAGAGGTCACCTACCCCGAGTGACGGACACTTCATCTTTCTTCAATTCTCCAGTTTTTTTTTTTTTTAAACCATTTAGTTTTTTTTAAGGAAATATCATACATAACAAATTATACAAAATTAAACATGGAAACAAAGTAAAGGGAGGGTAGGGTAAGACAGGGGATCAGGAAAGATACAGTGCAGCATTGAAATTCACGGAGCCAATCATATACACATCGTTTTGAGTTAATTGTCCAGATAAATAAAACCGTTTAGTATAAAACAGCAAGTCGGCCTGCTATACGGAGATATCTTTAAAATAAAACTTAGATCTCCACCGAATTATATATAGAGGAGAGCCATGGGTCCCACCAATTTTGCGTCTTTACACTTTGAGGATGGTCATGAACTAACATTAGTTCATATGTACAATGAGTATTTAGACGTGATATGACCTCCTCAATGGAGGGGGGGGGGATACGTCTTTCCAATGAGCTGCAATTGTTAGTCGGGTCGCAACTAGAACATTGGTGATAATAGGTCTTAACACCGAAGGGAAAGATTCAATATCTATTCCCAACAAGGCCAAGGGCGCCTCGAGTGTTACTCGCAAGCCCGTTTGGGTCGAGAGCAGTGAGCCCACTTTCCCCCAGAGAGTGCGGATGTGGGGACAAAGCCACCACATATGGGTCTCCGAGCCCCCCTCTGAACAGCCCCTCCAACAAAGTAGGGAGGAGGGGAGGTCAGAAGTCCCAAACCTGGCTAATTGCATTGGAGTCAGATACCAATCCAACATCAGTTTTTTAGACTGTTCGAGGTGAGTGACACAACGGGAGAATTTGGCAGCATGAGCCGATGCTAAATGCCACTTCTCCAGCGAGACGGAGAAGCCGAGTCTACCCTCCCATCTGACCATATATGGGAGTTTATCTAGGAAGTCCACAATCTGGAGTGCTTTATATATAGAGGAGACTCCTTTACTGACATACCCCGATCGTTTAAACAGGGCCTGGAGCAACGGAGAAGCATCAGCTGGATCTGTGGTGGGAATGGAGATGGAGTTGAGAAAATGTCACAGACGAATGTAGGAGAAATAAGACGCAGGGGAGAGAGAAAGTTTTCGGCTTAGTGACTCAAAAGAAGCGAGACGATTCTGATCTAATAGTTTCCATAGAAAGGGAGTTGTAGGGTCCCCCCAATGTGTGAGAGTTATATCGCCCATAAGAAGTTCCACCGCTTTCAAGGTAATGTACCTAAAAAGGAAGAATAGGAGGGACCTAGAAAACATACGCCAAACCGCTAAGACCCCCTGTATCGCTCTGAGCGTTGGGCGGGGAGAGAAGGCCGACAGCAGGTTCATTTCTAGTAGAAGGCGGGTGGACCCCGCAGGGGCATACTGAGCCTTAATTTGTAGCCAGTGCATCGCCAGGGATTCCGCCCACCAAACCCTAGCCGTCTCTAATACAATAGCTGCATAATATGCCGCCACATCCGGAGCTCCAAAACCCCCCCTTCCAATGGGGAGAGTTAGAATTTTCATCGCCACTCTATGAGGCTTGTTGTTCCATATAAATTTGGCAAATAAGGTTTGAAGGGCACGGATGTATTTTTTGGGGAAAGGAAGGGGAATGCAGCGGAGCATGTATAGAATTCTAGGTAGGAGCATCATTTTTGCTGTGTTTATGCGCGTTACCCAGGATAACTGGAAGGAAGAATAGTCAGAACACGTGGAACGCAGAGAAGATATCAGGGCTTCGCAATTCGCGGCCACAATATGCCTTGAGGCTGTTATTTGGATACCCAGGTATTTAAAGCCGGTTATAGACCAGAGGAAAGGGAAGAGGGTGGATAATCGTTTCTGTGTTTCGGGGGACAGATTAAGAGGGAACACTGACGATTTAGAGAGGTTGAGTTTATAAAAGGAAGCCGCAGAAAAGTCCGAGAGGGTAGAAAGAAGAGCAGGAAGCGAGGAGTCAGGATTTGTGCACATGAGGAGAACACCGTCCGCATAAAGGCTAATTTTATGATCAACGGGACCAACCGATATCCCCGAGATCTCAGGATGTGAGCGAATGATGGCCGCCAGCGGCTCCATCACAAGGGCGAAGATAAGAGGAGAGAGGGGGCAGCCTTGCCTAGTCCCATTGGAGATCGTAAAGTCAGATGACGAAAAGCCACCCGCCCTCACGAACGCGCTGGGAGAGGAGTATAACGCAAGAATCGCTGATCTAATGTTGCCCGTAAAAGCAAATTTGTCAAGTACGGCTGCCAAGAACCCCCAGTGCACTCGGTCGAAGGCCTTTTCCGCGTCAAGAGAGACTAGTACACCGGGGGATCCTCTCTTCTCTAGGACCTCAATAAGGTCAATGACACGTCTTGTCGCATCTCTCGCCTGACGGCCAGGTATAAAACCAACCTGGTCCACGGCGATCAAGGACGGAAGAACTCCCTTGAGACGGTCCGCTAGCAATATAGAATATAGTTTCAGGTCGCAGTTCAGCAACGCTATTGGGCGATAGCTGGCTGGGTCTGAAGGGGCCTTTCCCGGCTTCAAGATTGTAGAAATGGAAGCTCGGAGCCCCTCCGGTTTGATGTTCCCCTCACATTGCCAGTGATGAAATAGAGCTAGAAGACGTGGAGCGAGAAGAGGAGCAAAAGTAGAATAGTATTGAAAAGAAAAACCGTCCGGGCCTGGTGTCGAGCGTTTTTTGACGTGCGTATTGCCTCCAAGACTTCTTGGAGTGTTAAGGGACTATTGAGGAAGGCGAGTTGAGAGACTGAGAGGGAGGGGAGGTTGGCTTTGGCTAAAAATGTTGATATAAGAGATGATGATGGTTGGGGTGTTGAGGTAGAAAGTTGGAGGTTATAAAGCTCATCATAAAAAGCGCGGAAGCGCTCTGCAATGTGAATGGGATTTCGTATCGTGGAGGCAAATACAATTATACACACACCAATACAAGGAAAAAAAAACACAATCAGCTATCCGTATCGCAAGTGCTGCAATACAAAGACGCAAATGCGATGCGGAGAGAGGAGGAAAGACGGGTAACGGGAGAGGGTGTACTTCAATGAGAACCGGCGACAGGGATCCAAAAAAGAGGGACAGAAGGTCTGGGGAGGATCCCTACCACTCTTACACCCAGAGTCTAGGGTTATAACAGTTCGCACCAAACAGGTCCGAAGGGAGGAATTAAGGGAAATTCCAGAGCAAAAGGGAAAGAAAAAAAAAAAACAGTTCGCTCAATGGGGCAAGCCTCCCAGGTGAACACTAAGAGAAGAAAGGGGGAGAAACAAGATGGAGCAGGCTAGGGGTCAGGAGTAAAGGGAGGGAAGGAGCAGAATATAGCAGAGAGGAGGAAATAGAACAGGGGAGGGAGGAAGTATCGGAGGAGAGGAAAAGAAAAGGAAAAAGGCAGGAAAATAAGAGAGATGAGGTAGGGAAATGGAGTAGTGATACGACCTGGGAGGAGTAGACAGGAGACCAGGAAGGCGGATCCCCATAGAGGCATTCCAGCGAGATTGGATCCGGGGAAACAAAATTCCACAATTAGTATCACACAGCTCATAGAAATGCAGGTTTCTTCATACAGTTTTCCACTCAGGGTCAATTCTCCGGCCCCGGGGTGGACGTTTAGGCGGGGGATCCATCTTCGCGCGCTGAGATGACGAGACATCCGCAAGTGGTAGCATATCCCAGGACCTCAGCAGGTGTTCCTCACGTTGGGGAGTTAGGCAAACAAAGGTAGTGTCATCCCTTTTAATTATCAAGCGAGTAGGGCGCCCCACCGGTAGGGAATGTCTTTCTCTCTTAGTAACAGAGTATATGGTTTGAATGCTCTACGTATGGCCAGCGTCGCAGGAGAGAGGTCAGGAAATACTTTTAGTTCAGCAAACCTTGGTGAAAGGGAGGGAGAGGACCGCAGGGCCTGCAGGAATTCCTCCTTGACTTCAAAGAAGTGGACTCGTCCCAGTACGTCTCGGGGTAATTCTGGCCGGACCCCCGGCGGCTTGGATACTCTGTGGATGCGGGACCGACTCCGGCACACCCCTCAGTCTGATATTGTTTTGTCTATTGCGGTCCTCCAGATCCGCTTGTTTGGCTTGTGCAGCCCCCATTTGTTGCTGGAGTTGCTCATGGTCATCCCACAAGTCGTTGTGGGACTGTATCAATTCGGCCATCTTAGACTCCACATGGTCTGTGCGGTTTCCCAATTCCGTCACCTCCCCCTGGAGTTCCGCAACCATGGACCTCATGTCCTCCTGTAATGAGGACCTAAGCTCCGCTAGCAGCGTTTTCATCAGAGACAAGGTCACGGGGGTCTCAGGAGGCAGGGTAGCCACAGCAGTTTCCTGAGTGTGCTGGTCTCTGCGGGAGGCTCTTGCAGCCCGAGGTGACTGCGGCGCCATGTTGGAGTGCAGAGCGGGATCCTTGCGGCCCGGGGGGAAGTAGTCTGACATCCGCTTGGGCAAGAGCACTTGTTGATTTTTAACTCTCCCCATCGGTGGAGGAGAGGTTAAGGCTGTTGGACGCCGGTTTTGAGCCGTTCACGGGCGGTGTGAAAGCTTTTAGGCTCGCTGTTCTGCCTCAGGGACCGGGAGCTCCTGGATTATGCGGCTTCCTGCATGGGTGGTTAAGCCACGCCCCCCAATTCTCCAATTTTTACCAAGTAGTTAACAAAGTCCCGAGCCGCATTAGTTTTGGCGTCTTTCTTTATTGTAGAGATTCCTCTACCAGTGAAGTTGTATGTATTAACATGAATCTATAGAATGAAATCTTATTTAATAATGTGAATAGTATTATAGTACAGTAATTTATGACCAAATACTAAATAACTAGATGAATAGACATAAGATTAGCTGCTGGCCAAAAACCCAACAGAGATAATCATGAAGGTCAGGCTGAGCCAAGCCAAAAAGTTCATTTCTATGGAACGTGGAAGACAAACCACGGCAAAATAAAGGCTTCTCCCCTGCTTGAAATTTACATCCAGTTTTTATTTTTTAGCATCATGAACAGCCCGCCAGGAGACAGTCACAAGTCCCAATATACATTGATTTGGTGCTGTGTTTCAGCACATTGTGCTTAGCTTTAAAGCCTGTGACCAGAACTGTAGAAACCAGATCATTATTATTTATTATGATTTATTCCATGGCACCTGACATGTGAAAAGGGGCATACATAGACAAGTACAATAACTATGAATAATACAAGGCACACACAGGTACAAGAGAGAGGACCCTGCCCGCAAGGCGTGAACCGAGCCTCTGCGCTGGGGAGGAGAACTGCTAAACGGCGCCCCCCTACCCCACCTCACCCAAAGTAAATCTTTTTAATCGATAGAAAGAAATCTAATGAGTACAATAGTGGACATTTTAATCTAGAGTAATAGAAAAAAAAAAAGATGTCCAAACACAAGGACGTCAGCGCCATCACACACACATACAAGAACCACACAGAAGAATCCCGAATAAGGGTCATTAATGGCAATGGCAGGCTTAGCACAAGCATACACACAGTGATGGCTGCAGTGTGTTGGACCTGTAGGCAGACACAGTCCTGCATCCTTATAGCACAGGAGGCAGCACTGATTGCCATCCTCTGGCACACGCCTACAAAACTCTGGGCAGCTCCAATATGGCTGCTGTCTGGCACTGACAGTCAGACATGTCCACCATGCAGCACCGTCCACACACCACATGCAAGGACCTGCAGTCTGAGCATCAACAAGCCGCCATTGCACCAAGCTGGTAAAATGGCGTGTCTTCCCCCAACAGACCACGCCTTGGGGCTGTCTGGAGCTAATAGCAGGGGCCTTCCAATTAGGTTGAGCAGGGAAGGGGAGGAGCACCACCCAGCAACCGCCACTCGGGAGAAACATGACTGGATGCTTGTATGTACTGAGGGGCGCCACTGGACGTGGTGTGTAAATTATGGCCAATCGGTCCTGCAGCAGAGGCATATGTGATAGGGGCATACGTGATAGGGGCATACATAGAAACAATGGGGGTCCCATAGCAGAAATTCTAATTACCCAATCCCCCCAAAGTGATTTTCCTCCTATTGAAGCCCCTGGATTCCTCTTTCATTGCCCCAATGAAGCATGTCGCCAATAAAGCCGAACCCCAAACACTGTATGATACCCCTATTGTGAATTCCTCCACATGGACAAAATGATGACCCTACTGTACCCCCCTAACTACCCTGGCACAGTATGATCCTCAATGATGACTCCACACAGCCCTCCATGTAATATAGTGGCCCCTACATCTCTTCACACTGTTTAATGACCCCCAACACAGCCCTCCATAAAGTATAACAGGGATGAAATTGCAGTGGGAAATTACTTTCATGCATTTTTGGCAAATCATGGAAAATAGAGCAAACTGCATTTTCATCTGCAAATATTCACACATTTTCTGATTTCTGATCCCCATGGACAAACCCTCTGTCAACCTTTCCTGCAGTTTATGTTGATTTCATCCTCAGTGCTTAATACTCTATACAACTTATCTGTCATTTCTTTCTCATGGAGACTCTGTCCAAGATGACGAGATCCCCCTTGTCAGCAGGCGAATGAATACGTGAATTGTCAGATGGATCTTGGAGCTTTTCTTTCCACGTTGTTGAGATTATCCTCAGTCACGAGTTCTGTGGACAAGATTTCCTTCACCTCTTTCTCCATTAGTTCCTGGAACGTTTCCATGATTGGAAGTCTTGTTGCAACAGGATAAAACTCAGGATTAGTTGTCCTGTATGGGACTGTCATTAATTTTTCTGTCAAAGTGGATTCCCTCTGAAGATCTATCAATGTCTTTGAGGAAATTTGATCATTGAAATCCATCTGAAGTGGAATGGGATGTGTCCCCAGGTTCTGGATTGTAGCTGGCAAGGAGTGATTTCCTGAATCCGGCATTAATGAAATGTTTCTTCACTGTTAACAATCTGATAAATGTGTTGATACTCTTATTTGATTGTACCAAATTCACATGGTTATTAGATGCAAATGTTGTGCCTTTTTTGAGGACAGATTTGTGACAATAGTAGTTGATAACTTCATAACAGAGTACGAAGCTAAAGAATTCCCATTAGGTGTAACTAATAGTGGAGGACATGAGCGGGCACAACCGCCCCACGGTCCATCACTTCTGGCATGTCTGGGGTACGGAGAGACATAAAACGCATCACCCCACAGCGTCTGCCTCAGACACAAGCAGGCACAACCTCCTGGGGGCTATCAATGCCAAAACGTCCGGGGTACGGAGAGATGTGAAACGCATCACCATATAGTGTCAGCCTCAGACATGAGCAGGTACAACCTCCCCAGGACCCATCAATTCCGCATGTCGTTTTGCAGTGCGTCGATGTCTCACATTTGTCCTTGCACAGCTCACTGGTCAGCATCAATGATATCTCATTTGTCCTTGCACGGCTCGCTGGTCGGCATCAATGATATCTCATTTGTCTTTGCACGGCTCGCTGGTCGACATCAATGATGTCTAATATTTGTCTTTGCCTGACTAACTGTTCGGCATCATTGATGTCTCATATTTGTCCGTGCACGGCTCACTAGTTGGCATCAATAATGTCTCATATTTGTTTTTGCACTGCTCACTAATAGACATCAATGATTTATCATATTTGTCTTAGCATGGTTCTCCAGCCAGAGTCAATGATGCCATTACCGTTTTCTCTGTGCCCGAGACTCCCAACCGCAGTAGCTGCAACTGCAAGAAAGGAAAGAATTGAGATCTGCACAACCACGGATGCCCATGGTGCGAAACGCGTCAGCCTCACATACATGCGGCACAAGCTCTCCGGGACCATCAGTTCCACACGTTCGTGCACGGCTTACTGGCCTACGTCGATGTCTCACATTTATCATTGCACAGCCCAATGGTCAGCATCAATGATGTCTCATATTTGTCTTTGCATGACTTGCATGGCTCTTTCACTAACGTCAGTGAGGACCTCGCTCCAGCAACTCCATACCCGCACATTTCAATTGTGTGCTTCATTTCTGCTGAGGATGGCTTCAATAAGAGACGAATGATGTCCCACCATCTTCATATTGGGCGCATCCATTGCAGATAGTATGGCTGGTTGTTTACAATATTTGCAATTAGAGCTATCATCCCAGTTGTTATTGCGATTACAGAAGTGGCATCATCTTCTGACATCGACAGCTCAATCCTGCAGAATGGACGTTTTTATCGTTAAGTATAGATTGTAATGAGACCACCCTGGATGGGGGGGTACTCAAGACCAAGCTCTGTTGTCTTCTAGGGCTGCTGGGGGTCGTCACGGTGATATGACTCGGGCCCGTGGTCCCAGGTGCGACAATGAAAAGGGGAAAAAGAGTTTATAATTATTTGTGACACCACCCGTGGTTTGTGGCTAGAAAAGCCACCGCTGCCGTTCAGGCGTGTGGGGCAGAATGATAAAGGCGGCAGCCGAGATGGTGGACCCTCTATGGGCAGGGCTTTGTGTTCCCCAGAGTAGGTGTAGGGGATGGGTCATCTGGCCTTTGCGCTTACCCTCTTTCGGCAGTCTCCCCTGCCACCTCGCAGTAGGCAGTGTGCTGCTCTGCAGGCGGGAGCTTGTCACCGTCGCACAGAGGATAGTCTCTCACACAATTCTGAGTCTGTCCAGGTACTTTTACTCTCATTGGTACAGTTCCAGTTACATACAGTACACAACCGTTTCCTGTCACTGGTTCTGCAGCCGGAACAGTTGGCTAGGGGCGCCCCCTTTCTAGTCCTTTTGGGCCTCGCAGTCCACAACCGGGAATCCTAGTCCTATATGACGGCCTTTCCTTCATTTGCCGGGGGTTGGGTTCCGGGCATAAAGTCCATTCACCTCTACGGTTAATTCATGGCCAGGGCATGCAGTTTCCAGCCACAACTTTGGGTCTCAGGGTGTCTCAGCTTGGGCGTTCTGTTCCTCACCTTTTCAATCGCGCCAGGAACATGACTTGGTCTTCCTGACCAAGCCCTTCCCCCCCCCAACTTAGTGTTCCTAGGGTTTTAGTCTAGTTCAAGTCCCAGGTTTTCCTCTCTTCTCTCCACCCTCCACCTAGCTCCCACCCCTCTATCCCTTGCATGACATGGAGTACTAAGTCTAGGACTGGGGGGGATGTGTAGGGTGTTGGTGTGGAGTGACTAGCTTACCTATCCCAGATGCATCACCTTCTGTAGACGCAAGTCTTCAGGAGCGCCACACTGCTACGGAGTAAAGCTTGGCACGTCCGTGTGCCAAGACCTAGCACGGGCGACACACAAACTCAAAAAAAATAATTTTATGCATTAAACCATAACACAAACAATATTTAAATGTGTTTTCTTTCTGAAACGGAAGGCACAATCATAAAAGTTGCATTACAAAAACTTCTCTTACGACTTTAAAAATGCCAGACAAAAATGTACACGGTTTTTGAACAACCGAGTGGAATTTAACTCCGAAAAGTGACAGCTATTCTTTATTTTTGTGGAAGTAACACATTCTGCCCATTCACTCAGAAAGCTGTGATTCAAGAGGTGGGAAAGTTGGAGAGAATAATTTTTCTCATTGATTCCCCTGAGGTGTTGTGAGGTTCTTGTTGGATTCCTTTTATATTATGCACTTCTGTCTAAATCTTTATAATATGGGTGGCTCTATATTGTTCTGCGGTTTCCAACCGTGATTTTCTTGGCATCTGCGCCACGTTTGAATCTTCTTGGGGGCATGCTAATCCTTACAGCCATGCTTAGTCTTATTGGCCAGCTACATGTTCATGATATTGTATATGCCAAGATTTTCTCTTTATTGATTGGCTGATAATAGGCCCAGCGTATAGTTATATATGCCTTGTTTAATGTTTTTACATTATGCTCTTTCAACCAATCTCTCTTTTGCATTCCTGGTGTACAATCATAAGATGTTCAGCCATGACTTTTATTGAGCTCATTCTATTATGCTTGCACATGCTTTGCCTTGTAACCACCTTTGCATTGACAATACTTAGTGCACCCTTTCCTGAGTAGCATACTGAGTGATCTGCCACCGGGTTATTTACCATTATACTACATGTCTCTTTAATTGGTATACAACTTTTATATACAATGACAAATCTACTTGTGTTATATTCATATTTTGTTCACGGCTGCCTATGCCATGACTCCTCCTACTGATTTGTTGCCTCTCTCCATGACTACTATTACCGCTGATACACACTTCTGGTGTGACTGGAAGTTGTCATCTGCTTTTGTGTACCGGTTACGTTGACAACCGTCACGTGTCCGCACACGTAGTTCCGGTCCGCCGCACGGCTGGTGCCCAGATGGTACATGTTTTGAGTGGATTACACAAGTATTTAATCTGTTTGTGTACAATGTGCTCACCTTCGCCTGACGAAGCTGCGCCCCAGCAGCGATACGCATGGGGCCAATGTGCCCTTCGGTCCTGACGGCTTTTATTGACTCCTATGGCTGACTCCCTGACCCTGACACAGTGGTGACTATTTGACTCTTTTGACCATTGACTGCTTTTTAAACGTTTACTGGCACTTTTCACACAGATTGGGATTAGCTTCTACTAACAATTTTCATGATACCTCATGTACACAGGTCCTTTATATTGGCATCCATTTGGCTTAAGGTTACACTTTTGTATACAATCCATTGCATAAAGGGCTATTGGCGCAATTTAATGATATTGGTAACCCTTGCCTTCTTGCACAGCTCAGTATAACCCACAGCCTTTATTTCTTATTGTGCTATTATAATCTGATCACCATTCACAAACTGTGCTAGGTTGAATCAAACACTGATATCATACTGGCACCCTTAAGCTAGTCCACAAACAGAAGGGTACATAGTAAGCATAGTGTTGCATTATACTCCCATTACTGCGTACATTTTTTTTTTATATCTTTCATGGTCAATTTGTATGCCACCACTTTACTGTGTATATTGTGGTCGTTACACCATCCATGTTGGGTCTATTATGTTAATGCCATTGCAATCCCATTGATTGTATTCCTGCTGTCAACCGACCTGGGGCCCTCCATGGTTTATAGTGTTTTTAATCTTCCCTGTATTTGTACACTAATAAAGATTTGTTCAATTTTCATATTAGTTTACATTGTATGGTGTTGCTACTTTAATGTGCCTCGTCTTCTCTCCCTCATAGTGTTGTTCCATACTTGGCTCTGTGGGCACCCTCTTCATATTAGTGATTGCAATTTTTAGTGGTGCACCCATATACCCCCCCAAACTGGGCTGGCCGCATATATTCAAGCCCATAGGAGAGTGAAATGGACGTCAGGTTTAGCACTTGGCACTTTTCATGTTCTCCCCCACTGCCTGGTATTCCTGATTTGGAGTAGACTGTTATGTAGAGTTTTATGTATTAAAACATGGCTGCACACTTCAAGACGAATGCAGCAGACTTCTTTTTCTTATATTCATCCACCTGTCAGCTGGGCTTCATATTGCTTAGAACTGTCTGTACAACTGCAGCGTGTCTGGTTCCCGGGGATATACACAATAAATAAAAAATAAAGCCAGCTCTCCCAAATGGTAGCTTTTTTTTGTCTCAGGTTCAATCTTCTGCCAGATATCGGCATGGTGATGAGGGAGGCACACCCTTCTGCAATCGCTTGGAAGTAGAGCAAATATAACCCAGCGGAGGAGCCCTTAGTATGGCATGTTAAAATCCTTTATTTCTCAATCTTTATTAAATAATCTTCATTCTTACAAGATTAACAATGCAGTGTGCACTTCATGGCAGTGTAGAGGACACAGTAGTCTGGGAGCAGACAGCACATTTCAACCGTATAGATCTTCTAGGTCTAGGTCTAGGATGTGTTGAGGAGACTCAGGTTTCATTAGTGACAACTACCAGTTGCAACTTTTTCTTTTGTTTGCAAATGAAATATTAGTGTTTGTGAAGTGTGAAGTTTGTTACAAGGTTGGTTTGATTTTGTACTTTACAATTAAATACCTTTATGTGCTCTCTTGTGTTTCCTGCATTTCTTCCTTCCATGATCGAAGGACCACAAGGGCAAGCAAGTGGCCACGGCAAATGTTTTTCAGGGTATTTTCACAGTAGTTTCTTTCAGCTGTATTATTAGAGTGGCCAAGATTCCTGGCAAAGAGATGTTTTTCTGGGTCTTGCCATTTTGAGATGGTCCAGAATTTAATTTCCTTCCTAATCATCTGGCTGCTGACAAGGGGATGCCTAAACTTAGAATCAATTATATAGATCTGCATATAGACTTTAAGAAAGATTTTATACTTTCTAAATCTTATCTTTCTTATTGGAGATGAACCACCCCATGGCCGTGGGGTAGCTGGTCCTGGGCGTTGCAGTTCACGGGGGGGATGTTACTGGGGCCTGTTGCCCGAACCCGTGGCCCTGGTGGTCGCTGAAAAGGGGGTTAAAAGAAGAAAAATAAAAGTTTTCATGACACCACCTTCGGTTCCCGGTAATATTGCCGGCGCTGCAGGACAGACCTCCGGGGGTGATGGTGGAGCAGCAAGTTTGTAACGCAACCCGTATGTGGAACGGGATCCCTGTGGCAGTTGTAGAATTGTTGAGTCTCTTATTTACACAGGGAGGCAGCGCTCCCCACAGCCTTGTCTCTTATGCTTTGGAAAAAGGCAGGTCGTCAGGTGGAGGTACTGAAGCACAGTCTTTTCACTGCAGTGAGTGGGCGGCTCCTCATGCAAAGGCAAATAAAGTACGTCACACAGTCTTTGGCTCTGTACGTGTTTTTCTTGCAAGACTTTAGTTCTCACGGGTTCAGCCGGCCTGGGTGGTCACCAGGAGACCAGGATATCTTGTCTGGGACCCTCAGTGGTGTACCTGCCATTTCCTTTCTCTGTCCCTCACCTCTTCTGCTTCCCTTTAGTGCTCCCACACGCAGAGCCTTCAGCCAGTGAAAGGCTTGGAGGAGGGGTGAGACAGAAAAGTAGCGTGTAGACATCTGGATTAGTCGAGCAGCAGAGTTTAGGATAGATTGGAGAGGTCCGAGGGAGGTAGTGGCAAGGCCAGTGAGCAGAATGTTGCAGTAGTCAAGGTGGGAGATGATGAGAGGCATGAACAAGAGTTTTGACAGTATTGTTATCAAGAAAGGAGCGGATCCGTGAAATGTTCTTGAGCTGAAGTCGGCAGGATGTGGCGAGGGCATGGATGTGAGGTTTGAAGGAGAGGGAAGAGTCGAGAGTGCCTCCAAGGCACTTGGCGTGGGGCACTGGGGAGAGTGAGCAGTCATTGACACAGATGGAAATGTCTGGTAGAGGGGAAGAGCGACTAGGTGGAAAGATGATCAACTCAGTTTTGTCCATGTTCAGCTTAAGGAAGCGAGCAGAGAAGAATGATGAAATGGCATTTTGGAATTTTGGATAGTAGAGAGGTGATGTCGGGTCTGGGTGTCATCGGCATAGAGGTGGCTCTGGAGGTTGTGGGACTTAATGAGTTGACCTAGGCCGATGGTATAGATGGAGAAGAGAAGTGGTCTCAGTACCAAGCCTTGCGGGACGCCAGCAGATAGGGGGTAAGTCGAGGAGGAGGTGTGGGAGTGGGTGACGCTGAAAGTCAGGTCTGATAGGTATGAGAAGATCTAGGAGAGAGCCTATCAGTAATGCCAAGAGACTCCAGGATCTGCAGTAGGAAGGAATGCTCAACAGTCTCAAAGGCCGCAGATAGGTCAAGGAGAAGGAGGACGGAATAGTGTCTCTTGCTCTTCGCAGCCAGGAGGTCGTTGGTGACTTTGGTCAAGGAGGGCTGTTTCAGTGGAGTGGTGAGGTCTGAAACCGGATTGCAGGCGGTCAAAGAGTTAGCAGGTGGAGAGACATGTTGCTCAAACAGTTTTGATGTGAAGGGGAGAAGAGATATGGGGCGATAGTTAAAAACAGATGATGGTTCAAAGGAGGGTTTTTTGAGGATGGGTGTGATCAAGGCATGTTATATTAACTGATTTCAAAAAGGATGCCTTGGCCAGAAGAAGAATTTTCAGATTTTGTTCTGGTGGTAAATGCAATGATGTTAATGCGCCAAATCTAATATAGATAAAATATATGATGGTTTAGTACAGCTATGTCAAAAACTTGGGGACAAAAGAGTGATTAAGATTGATTCCTCATAGCTAATAGTGCACAAATCTCTCATGCTGTCCGACTTCAAGCAGCTTGACTGTGTCTTCTCAATGTCCTTCACAAAATTCAAAGTCACTCGGTCTATTCATGTAGTATCGGAATATTGGAATTTACGACGTTTGCAACATCTTACTTGATCTTCCTTACTGATAGGTTTTGCGAATCCCTGACCTGTTCAGAGCTTCACTACACAGGACAGCAGGTTCCTGCTCTTCAGAGGGGTCAGCAGGTTCCTGCTCTTCAGAGGGACCAGCAGGTTCCTGCTCTTTAGAGGGGCCAGCAAGTTCATGCGCGTCAGAGGGGCCATCAGAGCAGACAGCGAGTTACAGCTTATCAGAGCGGACAGCAGATTCCTGTTTATCAGAGCAAACAGTGGGTTCTCCTATTCATCAGAAAGGACAGTGCATTCCTATTCATCAGAATGAACAGTGGGTTCCTATTCATCAGACTGGACAGTGGGTAACAGCTCATCAGAGTGGACAGTGGGTTCCTGTTCATCAGAGTGGACCGCGGGTTACAGCTCATCAGAGCGGACAATGGGTTATAGCTCATCAGAGCAGATATTGGGTTCCTGCTCGTCAGAGCAGACAGTGGGTCCCTGATGTTTTTTTTTTCTGGTCTTCGGAACCGTGACATCTGGACTACCCACAATCTCTATCTTCCTTGCCTGTCTCATGTCATCCTTGCCTTTCTCTGCCTACCTTGCCTCTCTGTATGTATAGATTACCATTGAACATGATGTGGCAGCAGCCTCTCAGTCATTCTCCAGAGAGAAGTAACCTCATTGCCTAAGACATGACTCAGCCGAAGTTCTTTACCTTCATAACTAACTAGATAAAAATAAGGCTTTCTTCTGGCTATTCAGGTAGGCTCCTTCCAGCATCACACCACACGTCACTCACAGAATCTATAGAGGGCATTAAGGGCATTAGGACTAAAGTGTGGTGGAGGCCACAAAGTATGTCAATCAGGTTCCTTAAAATGGGATCTAGTGGGAAAAAAGAGCAGAGTAAGTAATAGAGAATACACCAGAGGGAGGAGAGATGAATACCAGAGGAAAATGATGGGAAGATGGAGGTCAGAGGCCATAGGGAGAAGAGATGAAAGTTGGTGGCCTGAAGAAGGGAAAAAGGAGGTCAGAGAAAAGGGAGATGGAGGCCAAGAAGAAGAGATATGGAGGACATAAAGGCTTTTTGGAAAGAGGCAGAAGGAGGACAGAGACAAGGTAGAAAGGTGGAGGAGGTAGACAAAGACTAGATAGAGAGGAGTAGACAGTTTACATGAATAGTACAGCTTTTGCCTGTTAGGGCTCTCCTCGGTCAAACTTGTCACTGTTGCCCAACTGTCCATGGTGATTGTTCCCTTGCATATTCTCCCAAACTCGTCGACTAGCGCCAGGTGATTGGGGCCCAGTGAACAGAGGACCACCTGCAGGACGAGCACAGATCACAAGACTCCACAGTCATATACGTTGTCTGAGGGAGGATCTGCCGTTTACAATGAGATGGCGGCCATGATGTTCTCTGTATATCTATAATCACACAGTGTATACAGGACATTGAGATGGTGTCCAAGACCAGACACTTCGAATCAATAATTGAACTTGCTGGGAAGAGTGATCGGACGCAAATCTGTGTTTTCTGATGATCAAATCATGAAGGGTCTCGAATAAATATTTGAAGATGTCCAGATTTGGAACCTTCATGAAGGCTGCGCCATTGTCTGTGAATAGAAGGTGGAGGTGAGGTAGCCATCCATGGTGGTGCGGCCTCCTCCTCCCCCCGTTCTGCTGTCCTCTCACCTGTGATGTACAGGACGCTGCCCTGGTTGCTGTAGATCTGACATTGCGTTGGCCAAACCGGTGGACACTTTCCACGGGGTCATCGAGGTGTAGGATGGTCGTTGGAGCATTGACCAGTCATTGATTGTGAGGCTCCAAATCATGCTTGTCTCTATAGAAACACAAGCCTTTAATTAATGTTCTGTGACGTTCAGCGAGGGGCTTGACCGCCCTTGGCCGCCATCTAATAAAGTGTTACTGCTTAAACTCACACAAAGTAAATGGCTGCAACTTGGACTTTAGGAAGGAGAGAGCTCACGCATTACACTGTGCTAGCACAGCTTCATTAGGAGAGTGAGGCCAGTTGCCTCCGCAGTTGCTTAAGTACCGCAGTAATGAGGGTAGAAATAGAAGAGACATCTGCATAAGTGGTGCCAATGATCCAGCCAGGGCTAGGGGGTACTCGGCCACCGGGTCTGCTGAGTAGGGAGTCACGGGTGGACGGGATCCCGGTGTCGTGCCCTGGGGATCATTTGAAGGGGAATGTTGATGATGGGAGAAGGGGCTATTTACAGGGGAACGTGACGCCACATGTAGTTCCCGGTAACATGATACCGGCGCTGCCAGCCGGCCGCTGAGGTGATGGTTGGGGCAGCAAAGTGTGGTACAGCTCCCCACAGGTGGAGCTTTACCTCAGGGCAGCATTGAAGGAAGATGGTGAGGGAGGGCAGTAATGGAGATGGTGCTGCAGTTCTTACCCCTCTGCTGAGCTGCTGCTGTTGCTGAGCCCTCCGGCCACCACAGTAAGGAAGACAAAGTCCAAAGCAAGTTTACTCCACTTTCATAGGTACCGGCAGATGATGATGGTGTACAGTACAATCTGGTTTACCGGGGGTCAGTCACCAGCTCCAGGTTCCCTGTTATGGAGTCTCTAGATGTCCTTCCTTCTATGGCTTTCTGGGTTAACTTGTCTTCTTTACTCTCCACCCTTGCAGAGCTCACCCGCCAGTCCCACGGTCTGTATCTATCAGATTAGGTTTGTGCCCCACCGGTCCGGATAGGATGCCTGAAAAGAAGAAGAAGAAGGCTTCCTTCCAGCACCGAAATATATGGCCCTTTTCTGTAGTGTCTTGAACCGGTTCTCGGTCCTGAGGGGCGAGGTACCTTGTGGTGCGTACGGCAACCCGGTTATGTTGGGCCCGCAGCTTGTCGGTTTATAGCCAGTGGTAAACGTCTGACTACTTCGGCTACCCGCACTGCCGATGCTTCCCCAACGTGACCAGCTGGCTCCAACCAGTCCTGGCACGTTGCCTTCTGTCCTGGGCACCCACTTAGAGATGGGGCTCCCTCCTGTCAGCTGGGCTGTCAGGCCTGACCTTCCTGCCTACCTTCCCAGCACCGTCTAACTAACTGTCACTTTTCCTCACACTACTCTATCCTAAGCTCCACCATGGGACCAACAAAATTGCTGGTTCCCCCTATTCTAAGTGGTGTGGTCCTAGGTGGGTGTAAAAACAGACTCCATAAAGTGAACCCTGAACAATTTACCTTCAGGAAACCCTGCATCTATTAAGATGCCTTTCAGCTGCACCTTGGTTTCCTTAGTCTTTCGGAGAGTTGCCATATTAAGGTGATTAGAATGGGAAAACGTAATCTCCAAATCTTTTCCTCCCATTCTAAAAAGAAATGAGACAAAGAAGGATTTCACCATTAAAAAAATGTTCTCATTGGGGGACAAAGGACCATGGGTGTATGCTGCTGTTGCTTTCAGCTGCACCTTGGTTTCCTTAAGGCCCGTGCTCTCTTCCCTGATGAAGTCACTTTAGTGTGACGGAACGCATGGGGCAGTAAGGGGCCACCCTGTTTCTCACCGCTACCCACTCCTATACCAGGTAATATATGGCAATGCAAAGTATTGCATTCAGGTTTCTCTAATGCCTGTCATGATAATTATGTCTATCTAATGTGGACATTGAACAGGAAAAAAAACTGCACAGCACTCACAGACTAATGTGAACTGGTGCCAGCAGGGACGCTGGTTCAAACAACTAGAAAAAATTCTCTGCAGCACTCAGCTACCATGATGTACATATGCTAACAAGCTATATATATTTGAGAAAGAAGTTTAAAAACATACGTTTTCTCTTAAAAAAAAATAAAAAATCTAAAATCTTACTTTTTATTTCTGAAGTTCTTGGTACACACATTGGCCAATGTCTGTTTGCTCAGCAACTGCGACAAAGTGACTTCAGGTCTGATGAGTCCTAACGCTGACATCCCTATCCTCCTTGTCCACCCCCCCACCTCTCAGTGGGCGGACACCACCTCGACCCTAGACCACTTGCTGCTGATAAGGGTGCAAATTGCAGCATGGAGCCAGCAACTCCATATGATACAAAACAGGAAAAAAAACTGCACAGCACTCACAGACTAATGTGAACTGGTGCCAGCAGGTTTCTCTAATGCCTGCCATGGTAATTATGTCTATCTAATGTGGACATTGATTATAAATGCCAGCTGCCTTGTCTTCACAAATGGGATTTGTATGCTATGCAGAGAGTGGTGGTTACGTTTTACACAGCATTGCAGTTTGCAAGCCATAATTTGAAACTGAATTTGATAATTTGATTATTGCTCCCCCCCTTTTTTACTAGCAACCATTTGATGAGTTCTTTTAGTCAATATTTTGGGCTTATTTACAGCATTGAGGTAGTTAACAGTTCACTTTAATGAAGTTTGACTAAATGATCTTACAGGATTATTGTGGTATCTGGAGCTTATTGTGTTAGATTAGGAAAGGAGATAACAGGAGCTTGCCCCTCCTGATTCTAAGCCTTCAGCCTTTTAATTGTTTTTAATATTCTTGTATGGTGCATTAATAATAAAGTTTATTTTCTATACTATTTTGGTGATCGCTCCTCTTTGACAGGTTTCTTTTTCTTCTTATTTAGGCACAATACTTAAGTGTTACTTAATAAAACTATATACATGTCAAAACACAGTTCTACACCTCTCCATGGCTATAAGAGCTGAGGCCTCCGGGCCCTGGGGTCACCAGCTTGTGGCCCAGGTGTTACTCTTCGTGCCGGCATCTTACACCACACTTTCTTTAACCCTTACGGGACACAGGTTACACAGTTCACTGTTAAAGTCTAAAGAGTCCTGTGGCATAACAATACCGACTCTCTATGCACACTCAGTTCAGTAACACCAACCAATTAAACGACATTGCAGCCCAGATGAATGAAAAGTGATATTTTATTATATTAAATCAGGGGGATCACAGAGGACAGGGGTCACAAGATACCAATAACAGGACACAATACGTCAAATAAAGGATTGTAAGCGTTGAAGTTACATATGTAACATGTATTCTATTATATTTATAAGTATTACTTTACAATATAACCCAATGGTAGTATGGATTGTATAGTAACCATGAAAGTGCTATAGTGCAATATTAGAATTTTATCCATAGATAAAAATAATAAATTCATAGGATTATATCACCAGTTATAGTATATCCATTTGTGGAAGATGTAGCAATAAACATAATATCAATCTACATCTAATTATATATATACCACAATATAGGAAAGTATAAATGGTGCAAGGAACCAGTAGAGGTCACTACCACACATAGCCAATTCATATACAGATGCAATACCACAGTATATAGTGTAGCAGAGGCATAGAATAAACCACAGCCGGCTGATATCTCACTCTATGGACCTAGTTTTAATCACAAGCACAAGTCCAATGGACACAGAAAGGAGAGCTAAGCACTATGGCAGCATTGTCTATAGGTCACCATTAAGACCGGTGTGCCAGATATGTGCAACAGCCAAAGTCCGTCATTAACAACCAAGGCACTCTGCTGCATATTAGAAACAATCGCTAACAAACCTAAACTAGAGGACACATATTTACCTCAGCGTCACTGTCAGAACGAGAACCCGCCCGACACGTGTTTCGGTAAGATACCTTCGTCACGGGGCATGTGTGTATGAAGAGGAAGCGTGTCTTAAAAAGGCCGCCCAGCCAATCACTGTCCTGGAGACTGATTACGCTGCCGTCGGCTCACGGTTGTCTTGGTGATGAGGCAGCACGGCGGGTCAAATCATGTGAATTATCACATGATCCCTGATCACTATGGGAACAGACGCCAACGCATCACCCGCCCACCGCAATCAGTGAGCGACAGTACAGCACAGACCAGGAGAGCACATAATGCTGGAAAATAAGTGCGATGCTATAGAGACTATCCATAATCCACTACGGCTCACTTACCTAGCAGATTATAGTCAAAATATATATATATATATATATATATATATATATATATATATACAACCCATATATATATATCATAGGATCCAGTTGTATAATACAAAAATTATTCATATTATTACATCCAATTCACCAAGCATATATATATATATTATATGTATAATAATATTCATAACTAATCTAGGATGGCATTAACATATAACAATAGAGTAACAGATCTCAGAGGTATAAATATACATATACAGATGTAGATATCACAAGCACATCATACATGTATTCATTTGCATAAATGCAAATATCAAAAGATAGTTATACTGTATATATGGTATATAATCTATCAGTCGATTTGCATACAAGGTACAGAACAAATTAGACCGAAGTCCTTAGTTATAACATTAGGATGGCCAGTATAAAAAGCACATATGTATGTGTATATATATATATATATATATATATATATATATATATACACGCTCACAGTTTTGTATCCTTTGTACATATATATATATAGCCACCTAGTCATAGCAATTAAACATATTTACTAATACGGGTTATAAAATATCAACAGATTACAAAGGAAAAATATATATTGAAGTCTTGATAGATGTCATCTTCACCATATCCTATATGTATTCATTCGCTCGGATGGAATAGAAGCATCAAGTCATTACTTTGGGCCTAATAAAATCAAGAATATAAACATAAAGTCAAAACACAGGTTTCTAACAATTAAATAAATGGAATAAAGCTGAGGTTTTCATTAAGACCTTTAGGTTGGACCGTTTGTAGTGTCCAGATCCATTTACTCTCTTTTTGTGCAAGACGCTTGCTAACACTACCACCCCTTTCATCCAATTCCAGTAAATCGATACCTTTAACCCTCAACAATCTGCTGTCACAGTTATGGTGATTGTAAAAGTGTCTAGGTATCGTCTTAAGTGTATTAACATCGGTAATATCTGCAGCTGCTTCAATACCGAAGACGTGCTCACGTACTCTCACTTTGAGTTTACGTGTAGTGAGTCCGATATAAATTTTTGGGCAAGGACAAGATGCAAAGTAAATAACATTCCTGGATGTGCATGAAATCCTATGCTGAATTTTGAATATTTTAGTACCTGATGAATTAACAAATTCTTTGCTTCGGTCAACATTTGGGCAGGCAACACAGCTACCACAAGGACTACATCCGACCGATTTAGTATATTGATCCAGAAATGTTACTCTATCAGTCCCCTTATAGTGATTGCGAACTAGCAAGTCACGGAGATTTCTAGGCCTCCGAGCAGTAAGTAAAGGTCTGGATGGTAAGATACTGCGTAGTGTTTGATCTGCCATTAGAATTGGCCATGACCTTGAGAGACAACCTCGTACTTGTTCAAACCCAGTATTAAATGTCGTGCAAAAACGGGTTACCTCGCTAGAAGCGACCTTAGTATTGGAGCGATATAGTAGGCAGTCACGCTTTAAATATTTGGCTCGATGGTATGCCCTCTTTAGTATCCTCCTACTATACCCTCTTTCAAGGAATCGATCTCTCAAGGCAATGGCCTGACTTTCAAATTCTTCATCTGAAGATTCGGAAGATACTGGCCCACCGGAATGGACCTAACCATATAACTAGGATGAGATGATGAGGAGTGTAATAACGTATTCGAAGATGTTGGCTTCCGATATAAACTAGTGTGAAGATAATTCTGGGAGTCACGGCTCACTTTTACATCTAAAAACTCGACCACATCAGTAGAGTAATGGTAAGTGATATGAATGTTGCGACCGTTGGAGTTAAGGTATTTAATAAAGTCACCCAATGCCTCAACCGATCCCTGCCAGATCAAGAAAATATCATCGATGTACCGTGTCCATAAAAGGACACTCAGTTCAGTGCAAAAGAAACTTTAAAACATTCACCTAAAAGGCACACTACTTAAAAGTATAAAAAGACTTCAAAAAGTGGGCACAAAAGCCCTTCAAAAACACAAGTTGCTGCTTTAGTTCAAAGTTCAAAAAGTGCACCCAGTCTCACAGTGCTACCTGGTCATAAAACCAATGGGGGAGCACACAGGGTGCTCAACTATTTACAAGAACGTTCGCACCATCTCATTGTTCATGATACCATTGTCTTTAAAGAGAACACAAATGACAGGGGAAAAAGGCTATATCATTCATTCATTCAGAAATGGGATGGGGTCAATAAGTAACACATCACATTCACACTTACAGTTTTGCTGAAGAAGTCCGGGTTCTTCACTCCTTCTCCTTCTTCCGTGGCAGGACCTCTGGTGTTCTCCGTGTTGGGAGCATCTCTAACTGCTCCAAGGCACTCGTCAGCAAATGACTGTATACGGTCTACGTTCCCGTATTCACCATGGTCGTCGTAGTAGTTTTTTTCCATGATGCTCACTGCTGGTTGTAGATCTGTGCTGTTCTCAGGGTTAGTTGTTGAATCCGGGTCAACGGTCAAATCCGGGTGTTCTGTTTCTAGAGACTCGACATCTCTCTGTGATCTAAGGGATAGTCTCTTTACTCTTATGCCGTATGGACCTCGTTCTCCTTGTACGGTGATGTATGACACCCACTCTCCAACTGTAACTTCCCTGTCCGGGTGTTTTCCAGGAAGGTACTCCTCCACGTCTCCCCTATTTATGAAAACGTCTCTCTCTGCTCCGGGTTCTCGAGCAAAAGGAAGGTACTCCTCCACGTCTCCCCTATTTATGAAAACGTCTCTGTCTGCTCCGGGTTCTCGAGCAAACGCATAGCCCCTTTTCGGTACAATTTTCACGATCTTCCCTTCACATAGCTGGGATCGATTTACGGTGCTGTGTCGCCGGGCAACTGACTTGGAATACTGCGTACGGGCCACCATCTCTTGCTTCTGGGCTAACTTTTCCGCTTCCTCTCGCTCCATTTTTAGGACGCATCTTCGCAGATATTCATTCCGGATTACTATCTTTACAGGACCTATTCCAGCATCTGGGTCCCCAGGGAAGCCCATCATGTCTTCCTCCTTTTCACCACACTCGTACCAGCAACGGAGCTGCTCTTCTCTTACCTGCATGGATGCAGGGGCTGGTATCAGGGGCTCCGGTAACGGCAGACATCCCTCTTCCAGGGCTCCGAGTGGGTCACACAAATAACTCCGGACAGTCACTGAACCCTCTGCAGCCAGGTTTCCCTTCTGAGACCCTTCACTTTCTTGTGTTCCTCTCAGGCTCTCCTCTACACTTCTCTCCCTGTGGGCTGTATGGTGGCAACTTGGTCCCTTGTTTGGCTTTCCACGGTGTATGGGTAGCAAGCCTGGGTCCTACGTGCTGCTGTACCTCCAACCCGTGTGTTAGGAACTCTGACATGGAATCAGAGTCCCCCGTCGGTGTGTCCGTGATCCGGCATATAGCATCGGTCACATCAGAGCCGACTCTCTTGTCCCAGCCTAGCCATCCAGTGTCCCTATGTTGCAAGGGAGCACCAGGCTCTTTCCTACCCGTGTGACTACGGCGTACTCCAGGGGGTTCCTTCCTGCCAGTCGTTCTCTGCAGTGTTCCTCGGACCCAGCTGCACTGGTCCGGTGTCAGTCTTTCCCTTCCCTTTGCTCCCGGGCTGTGGAGCGGGCTTCCCTCCAGGGGCTCTAGCCTCGCAGGATTCTGCGCCTCCTGGGAACTCGAAACCTTTAAGGAGGTGTCTCTCTGTCTTTACTTCTCGGCACCCTCTGGCCTACTTGGTCTTTGCTGCTCGGCTCTCATTGGCCTACTGACTCCTACTTCCTGGTCATCCCCTTTTGTACCCGGTCATACCCTTTTGTACCCGGTCATCCCCTTTTGTACCCGGTCATCTCCTTTTGTACCCGGTCCGTCGCCTGACCTAGGTCCCACCCACTATGACTGGCCCTCACACCCCTTGCCCGCCTAGAGTCCCGGGCTCTGGGTTGGGTCTTGTGTCCGTGGGTGTGTGTTGTGAAGGTGTTTTGTAGTAAAAACTGTTTCCACCTGCCTGGCTGCAGTTCCTACCTGTGACCACCCTGGTCGCATATCGTTGCGTGTAACGTGGCTTTTAGTCTTTCAGAGAGTTGCCATATCAAGGTCATTAGAATGGTAAAACGTAATCTCCGAATCTTCTCCCATTTTAAAAAGAAATGAGACGAAGGATTTCACTGTAATTCACTGTAAATACCGCAGTTTTGAGCTGCGGTGGCATGCTCCAGCCATAGGAACTGAAAGGGGCAATGCTGGGTAAGTGACCCGGGGAGTGGGGTCTACCATGTGAGTATTTCACTATGCAACAGGAGAACCTAGCATTGGTTTGCTGGGCTATACGTGCGAGTACTGCAACTTTTATGTACTTTGTCTATTTCAGACACCAATATTGCCATCATTTAAAAAGGGGGCTTGTTAATAATGAGCAATCCCTCTATCATAGCTATGACTCCCCTGATGAGGAGAAATCTAAAACGCGTCGGGAGCAAATCAGATGACATGGTGGCATTTTGAATACTTTGCTGAGCCCCATTGAGCCTGGACGTCATTAGTAAATGGTCATCCAGAGCCTTGTGGCTCAAGCATATGTGAACGACTAAAGACAACCCGGTGAGATCATTCCAATATAGAGGGTGCAGGAGTTGTTTTTCATTACACATATACATTTGGTCGGTCGACAGAAAGGAATGATTTGATCCTTTTTACCTGTTGTAGCCAGATATAAGGGAAATTGATCTTTGACTATATGAGAAAATTGATAAGTAGTCTTATGATTGATCACAATTCGATCCTCAGTTGGGTTGTGAAGGATCATTTTAGCATTACATGGGTGTAACACTGAGCATCATATGTGTGCTTTTGTTATTGTTTTGTGTTTTTACCAAGACAGACCTGTTGTCCTTTTAGATGATTACTGGAAAAGTTAAGTTTTAACCTCATAGCTTCCTATGCTAAAAATTTGTGACTGTAAGAAATGCCTCTGAGTGGGAGAAAAAAACTATATCATGTATCCCGAAGAAACGATTTCCCTGACTTAAGCATCGTTGACGGCAGAGAGCCACGTGTCTCGAAAGAGACAATGAGCTCTCAGAGGCTGAAATGGGCATCATGCAGGTGAAAAACAGTGGGATCCAGAGCCAGAGTGCCTGGGCTGTCTTGGGGAAGCACGCCATGAAGCATTGGGCTTGTATGAAAGGACTCTTCTGTCTTTCGGGGGAGAAGAATGGTCTCTCTTAGCCGGGGCCTGTGTGTTAAAATTCCGAAAGGACCAAAAGCGAAACTAACGTCTGGTGGGTGAGCTTTTGGGTCTCTGTTGAAGCAGAGAGGTGCTCTTGCCCCCTGTGGCTTCGTAGATCAATGTGTTTAATTTCTGTCCAAATAGATAAAAGGAAGGCTGGTGAGAGATCTCTTGGATGCAGCATCGGCATCCCAAACCCTGAGCCAAAGGGCCCGTCGAATGACCATGGCATTGCAGGCCGCGACTGTGGCACAGCCAAAACGTCGTTAATCAAGTATTTGCCTGCAATAGAAATTTGTGCTGACAAGTCCACGAGTTCTGGTGAAAAGAGAGCTGTCGCATAGGCTTCAGCGGAGGGGATCGGCCCAGGCAACGAGAGCCTTTGCCATCCATACCGAGGCAAGTGAGGCCCACGACAGGAGACTCTGACCATTACTTGCGAAGTTCGGCAGGAAATGGGTAATGCCAGTCGATAAATTTGCGGCCTCCAAAACACCTGTCGGGCTGTTGTCTGTGCTTGTCTGAGATGGATGCAAACTCTTGATTGGTTTGAAAAGCACATAAGGGGACCTTTATGAAAGAAATTGGGCGGTCTGACGTGGTGGCAGAATCGTCCTTGACATTGAGGGTCTGGTTAACTGCCAAGATGAGGCTATCTGCCAGTGCTTGAACGTTTTGACCCTGATTTGGGTCGCAGACTGGACTTGTCATAATCCGACTCTGGGGCACTACGTGGGCCAGCCATGGAGGACTGAGACGCCAATATTGGCCTGGATGAGCAGGAGGAACTAGAAGATGAGCTGAGCTGGACCCGCTTCAGGGTTTTTTTCAGTGTTTTTGTGGAACAGCGACCACTGGGGCTTGAGGGTGCCTGTGTGGCTGGGTCCTCTGCGATATTTAGGGAATCTTTGAGCAGGTGCAGAAGGCTTGGACCAGAGATACTCTAGTCAGAGAGTCTTCTTACTGGCAGAGAAACAAAACTCAATGCGGAGGGGTGATTGTGTTCTCCCCAGCAGTGGTGTATGTAGGGGGCTCCTGAGAAACCCTGTAGTTTGAGTTGCAATCCTGGCAAAGAGTCAGGATTGAACATGGGGAAATTTGAGTTTACAGGTAGAGCAGGCAAAGTGCAACAATTGGTTGGGAGCGGATCCCTTTTGGTTTAGGAATGTTGCAGGTGGAAAGAGCTGTTTAATGCCAAATAAAGTGTGCAAAGCCTGATTATGGGCAACACTGCTAGAGGAGAGGGCTGTTGAGGGACAGCGCTTACCTAGATTCTACATTCCCTTGCTGCGTAGGTGAACTAATGCCGCGAGTGGGACCTCTGGTGTTCTGATATGTTGTTGGGGCTTCTGGGGGTGGAGGGCGTTCCGGCCGAAGTAAACGTGTGCATCTGAAGTAGCAGGACGTGGCCTTGCATGACGCTGAGAAGGGGCTTAAATTTTGGAGGGCGCCGCTGGCAGCACAGGCAAACATGGACCCTTTACCAACTCTTTCATCTAGTCTGCAAGTCCTGGGATGCAGACCAATATCAAACCCCACTGATTGTGGGTGATGCATGACATAAAATTGCTTATATCACACTGGTCAGTGTCCCAAATCAAAAAAATGTCGTCTATGAATCTTTTATAGATTATTATGCCCTTCTTGTAATCATTCTTCAACATATGTAAATCCTCAAATAAACCCATGAAAAGGTTAGCATATGAGCATGCAACCTTTGACCCCATAACTGTTCCATGTTCTTGGTGATACATTTTTCCATCAAAAGAGAAGAAATTATTATGGAGAATAAATTTCAGGCCATCTAATATAAAGTCAATAGTTGCCAAGTCCATTTGTGAATCTTTTTTGAGGCAGTATTCCGCACATAACGTCCCTATTTCATGTCCAATGTTAGTGTAGAGCAGGGGTCTCAAACACGCGGCCCGAGGGCCGCATGCGGCCCCTGGGGCTTCACTGTGCGGCCCGCGGCACCTTGGACAACTTAATGATGCATCACCCCAGTGCAGTGGGCCACTGCAGTCCCCACTGTGTTATGACTTCCGGCTGCAGCACTAACAAGCTCTGCAACTCAGCAAGTTCAATGCAAGCTGCCAGCCAATGAAAGGCCCACAGCTGATAACGGCGTACGGACGTCACCTGCGGGCCTCTGGCTAGCAGATTGCATTGATCTTGCTGAACAACAGAGCTTGTCTAAGCGGCGGCTGGAGGTAGTCATAGCACAGCAGAGGCCGAAAGTCAGCACAGCGGGGATCGCGGCGACCTCTTGCACTGGAGCGATACATCATTAAAGTGAGAAAAGTGTGAGTGTGTGTGAGTATGTGTATGTGTGAGTGAGTGTATGTAGTGTGAGGATGTGTGGGAGTGTGTGAGTGTGTGGGTTTGCATGTGAGTATGAGTGTGTATTTGTGAGTGAGTGTGTGTTTGTAAAAAGAAGGTAAACCAGGATGGGGGGCATCACTATAAAAGTAGATCAGGATGGGGGACATACCTAGAAAAGGCGATCAAGATGGGGGACATACCTAGAAAAGGGGATCAGAATGGGGGACATCACTAGAAAAGGGGATCAGGATGCGGGACATCACTACTAACGAGGATCAGGATGGGGGACATCACTACAAAAGGGAACCAGGATGAGGGACATCACTAGAAAAGGGGATCAGGATGGGGACATCACTACAAAAGGGGATCAGGAAGGGGACATCACTACAAAAAGGGATCAGGATGGGGGACATCACTAGAAAAGGGGAACAGAATGGAGGACATTATGGGGGACATCACTACATAAGGAGATCAGAATCTGGGACAGTACTACTTGATGAGGACCAGGGTGGGGACATTACTACATGAAGAGGACCAGGATGGAGACATTACTACAATATTGGGACCAGACATTACTACAGGAAGGGGATCAGGATTTGTACTTTACTACATTGAGCAAAAAGTTCTGGTGTTGCTAAAAATATTGCTTAGTCCTACAAGGGATGCGGCCCCCGATATAAATTTTTTCCTATGTGCGGCCCACCAACCCAGCCGAGTTTGAGACCCCTGGTGTAGCGGGATGTAACATCCAGGGTGACAAGAATATATGATTCTTTCCATATGATATCTTTGAGTACTTTGATCATATCAGTAGAATCCTTGATAAAACTATCTAGTCTAACTACATATTTCTGTAAAACCTTATCTATGTACATGGCGAGATTACTGGTCAACGACCCTATTCCTGAAATGATCAGTCTACCAGGGGAATTGGTTAAACTCCTATGTACTTTGAGTAAGTGACATAAGAAAGGTACTGTTGGCTGGCTGACTGAAAGAAATTTTTTTAAATTAGCTGTGATGGTCCCTTGTTCAAATGCTCTGTTAATCTTCTGGTTATAAATTTTAGTTAGTGCAGGATAGGGGTTAGTTCTGATTTTTTTTTATAATATTTAGGATCTGCCAATAACTTTTCAGCCTCTTTCATATAGTCACTAGTGTTTTGCAGCACAATTCCTCCACCTTTATCTGCTGCTCGGATTACAATATCCCTATTGTTTTTAAGATTTTTTAGAGCTTTTTTCTCTCTTTTTTTTTTTTTTTTAATTTTTTTATTTATCAGAAATGTTAAACAAACACATGACAGACTTGACATACATACGTAAGCGTACAAAATATCGCCGACAATAACACTGTTTCGCTATGTCAAAATTACAATAGAGTATCAATAAGACCGCAAAAGTATCGTTATACATGTCGTCCCATAAGCATATACAACTGTTTCATGTACGGTATATGTCCGCTTTCAACATCTATTTTCCTATTTTTTAATTTGGGTATCTTATGGGTAAACAGGATAATACCCCACCCCTTATACACGGGCCCGTACCTTCCTTCCGGGCGTTTTACACAAATAAGCCCGGGTAACTATATGAACTAAAGCCCTATGGGCAAAATATATTATACTGTGGTTCAAACAGGAAAAGAAAAAAGAGAAAGAGAAGAAAGAAAAAAAAAGAGTGGTCGGGGAGGGGAGAAGGGGAAAGGATGGCTCACTGGGCACGTCCCAGAAGGGTCAAGTATTCTGGAGAAGATTTGAATTCCATACACTGATACCAGGTGACAAAAAACTCTGTGTGTTTATTCTGAATTGATGCAGTCATTTACTTCATCAATATCAGTTCATTGAGTGTAGTCACCCACATACAGATACTAGGGGGGGACGTGGACCTCCAGCACAGGGGAATGCATGCTTTCGCCGCCATCACCATGAACCTCAATAGAGACGTCTTATAAGACTGGACTGTGAGAGTGGATAGTTGTAGCAGAAAAAGCTCCGGACCCAGCACCTGTTCAGTTTTTGTGACCTGTTTAATAATTTCTTTAACTTCTCCCCAGTACATCTCCAACCCCCCTCAGCTCCAAAAAATATGCAGAAAAGATCCCACCTCCTTTATACATCTCCAACACACGGGATCTACAGATGGGAGCATGGCATGTTTCCTCTGAGGGACCCTGTACCATCTGGATAGAAGCTTGTAGTTCGCCTCCTGCAGGCTCGAGCTTATTGTGGACTTATGTGCCAGTGTCAGGACCCCTTCCCTCTGTTCAGGCGATAACTGAATTTTAAGGTCTCGTTCCCACTTCAGCAAATATTTCGGGGGTGGGAGATCCTCTGTCGAGTCCAGGGTTGATTTAACCACAGACAAAGTGTGAGGCAGGGGACCCTCCTCCAAACACAGTCTTTCAAATTTGGTAGTGGGGCTCAGGAAAAGGGCTGCCATCGGCAGGGATTTCAGATAGTGCCGTAGCTGCAAAGCCCTCCATATTCCCAGAACCGAGGGCCCCGACAGGTCTCGGATGTCCTCCATGGATAGCCAATTACCATTCCCAATGAACTGGGTCGCTCTGAATGCACCTCCCCTTATCCAAGTCTTAAAAACAGGGTCCGTCCTAGCAGGTGCGAAGTCTGGTGATCCCAGCACCGGAGACAGAGATGAGGGGTAAGGCAATAGACAGGTATGAGTTGCCGGCCTGGAGCAACACTGCAACGTAGGTCCCATAGTAGGGTGATTTTTCAAAACTGTGTCTGAGACCCCAGGGAGCCATGGAAGGGCCACCAGGGGGACCTCTGAAAAATCCTGCTCGATCTGTACCCAGGGCTTATTCACACCCTATCTGCACCAGTCTAGTACTCTAACACCAAATGGGCGGCTATGTAGTACTTTCTCATATCCGGAAGACCCAAGCCTCCTTTTGATTTCTGTCTGCACAACAAGGATCTTGCTAGTCTGACTGGTTTACCTGCCCAGACAAAGTTTATCTGAAGGGAAGAGAGGTCCTTAAAAATGGATTCAGGGACCCTAATCGGGACCGCCTGTAGAACGTAGAGGACCCGCGGCAGGGCATTCATCTTCAAAATTTCACATCTACCAAACCAGGTGAAACACCCCCTAGCCCATCTATCGCAGTCACTTTTCAGTTTCTGGAAGAGAGGTACAAAGGTCGCCTTGTATCAAGAGTCAGGATGAGGGGTCACATTTATGCCCAGATATCTCTGCCCATTTAAACTTGAAACTGGCTTTGATGCTCGTCAAATCAGGGACTGGTAGATTGACATTTAGTGCGGCCGATTTGGACCAGTTGATCTTAAAATAGAACAAGCTAGATTATTTGTCTAGTTCTGCCATCAGACATGGTAAAGAGATACTCGGATTGGTAATGAAAAATAAGAGGTCATCCGCATACGCTGCAACCTTATGTGAGGTCGAAAGGACCTCTGGGGCTGTAATGTCAGGATTACGTCTAATACAGCGTAGCAACGGTTCCAGCGTCAGGATGAAAATTAGTTGAGAAAGAGGGCATCCCTGCCGGGTGCCGTTTAATATAGGGAAGACCTCCGAGTACACTCCGTTTACCTTAACACAGGCCGACGGGTAGCTATAGACAGCTTCGATCCACCGCAACATGGATGCCCCCAACCCCAGCGACCGCATCACCTCCCTCATGAATCCCCAATTTACATGATCAAACGCTTTTTCCGCGTCTGTGGAGAGCAGCAACATTGGTTGGCCTCTCAAATAGGATCTATGTATTAGATTTAGAGCCCTCACTGTGTTGTCTCTAGCCTCTCTTGCCAACATGAACCCCGCTTGGTCTGGGTGTATCACGTCCCCCATTAGTACTGACAGTCTATTTGCCAAAATTCTAGTAAACAGTTTGAGATCCACATTAAGGAGAGAGATAGGACGATAACTAGCACTATTTAGTGGGTTCTTACCCTCCTTTGGTATTACTACTATGTTTGCTCTCAGGGCGTCTCTTGGGATTGAAGTTGTAGGGTCACTCGCAATGTTATTAAATGCCATTAAGAAATATGGGGATAGCTGGAGCGTCAGTTTTTTACAATATTCCAGCAGAAGGCCGTCCGGACCATTGAGGGACTGTCTGATTGCCTCCAACCATTCCCCCATCTCAATAGGGCTCTCTAACTTGATTAAAGCCTCTTCTGGTAGTCTGGGTAGGCCCGATTTTTCCAGATACTCAATTATATGTTTTTTATTGGTTTGATTTTTGTCTATCGGCAATGTGTCCGCTATATAGAGTATAATTTAGCATAGAACTTTTAAATGCCGCTGCTATGGCCTGTGGAGTTGAGACCCTAGTGCCTTTGTGATCCATAATCTGGGGATGAATCCACGCGCTCTTTGTACTCGAAGTGCCCTCTCCAAGGTTCTGCTAGTTTTGTTCCCGAACTCCTAATAATGCCTACGACATCTACCCAATGATGCCTTAGCCGCATTCATCAAAATTGCCTTCAGGTCCTCTCTAGCTTTCTGGAGGGATGCCAAAACCTGAGTGTCTTGTCTGGATTTATGAATGATCTCTAGTCTATGAATCTCTGCCACAAGGCCCTCCACCTCCCTCTGCCTCTCCCTCTTCAGGGGTGCCCCGTGCTTTATGAAGATTCCTCTGATCACGCACTTGTGAGGTTCCCAGACCACATTTGGAGTGCAGTAATTTCCAGAGTTGTGCAGAAAGTAATCTTTTATCGTGGACTCCACATCCCTCATCACCATATCATTTGTCAGTAAAGAGGAATTCAGAATCCACAGACTACAGGTCCCCCCGCGGCCTCCCATGGAAATTGTGAGTGTCATCAGCGCATGGTCGGAAAACAGTATGGGATCTATAGAAACCTTTCGAAGAGAATCTAAATCTGCATGTCTCATAAAGAAGTGGTCTAAGCGGGAATAAGCGTCATGAGCAGTCGAGTAAAACGCATAGTCTCTGTCCATCGGGTGCGTCAGTCTCCATGTGTCCATCAGTTGGTGTTCATACAGACTCTGTTTCACTTTTTTCAGAGCCGCCAGGGAAACTCTAGCGGAGCCCTTTGATGTGTCCTTTGTTGGGTCCAAGACTAGATTAAGGTCACCTCCCATCACAAGTCTGCCCTCTGCGAACGTCTCCACCAGTTCCAGGCTTTTAAGCAGCGAGGAGCACTGCCACCTTCCCCTTGAGCATTGCAAGTCTCCCTTCTTGGTCAGCTTGGAAGTCAATCATCTCCCAGGCCGAGCATTGCAAGTCTCCCTTCTTGGTCAGCTTGGAAGTCAATCATCCCAACGACCCCGATAGGAGTATACAAGTGCCCCTGGATGTCGGATCATCAGACGGGGAGTGATATACATTTATCACCGATGATCTCGTTTTTAAGTTATTCAAATTCAATTTAGAAAAAACAGGGGATAACTTTTTATCTTGTTATAGTTTTCTAATGGTTAAAAATAATAATAATAATAATAAAGCTTTATTTATATAGCGCCAACATATTCCGCAGCGCTTTACAATGTAGGGTTAAAGTACAGAAAATACAGTAAGTAATTATAGTAGAGAACCAATAAAGTACAATAATTGGATACAAAACAATAGGCATAGAATCAATGTAGAAAAAAAATACAATAAATAAATAAAAAAGCACTTAGTGATAAAAAGTGATATAGTGCAGATAGTGTTTCAAGACTTCCCACCCCCTATGACAAACTACACAAACTTCCCAAGAGGTGGTGTCAGGACCAAGGTTAGTAGGATTAGGATGACATCACGGTGTAAGTCGAAATGCGGTTAATGGGGGGGGGGGGGGCACCAGACACACTGTGCATCAAATGGTGGTCACCACGGTTGCCGCATATGGTCAAATTCAGGTCTATGAACCGTGTGTCCTTCTGTTACAAGGTCCAACCTAGTCCCCTGGTCAAGACCCCACTTAGAGTGGTGTTCGTCAACATCAAGTCATGACGTCCGTCATTTTCCTTCTCTATTGTCACATCCAGGAAGTTCAAAGTCTTTTCTTGTAACTCAGAAGTGAATCTGAGTCTGATTGTATTGACATTAACATCTGTGATAAACCTGTTGAAGTCAGTCTTGCTCCCGGACCACAGAATGAAAATATCGTCTATGTAGCGCCCCCAGAAAAGGATCTGGGAGCACCACCATGACGTCTCATCACCACCGAAGACAACTGTATTTTCCCACCAGCCCAGGAATAGATTGGCGTAAGTTGGGGCCATGGAACTCCCCATCGCGGTACCCCTGAGCTGGTGGTAGAACCTGCTATTGTGACGCCCAAATTCCGTGGCTGCCAGAATGAAACAGTTGTGTGCCTCATATTGTGTACCCCTGGAGTTCAAAAAATGTCTTATGGCTTGTAGCCCAGCTTCGTGTGGTATACTAATGTATACAGCCTCTACGTCAATAGAGCCCAAATACGTGTCTTTTTCAATCATGATCCCATCAAGTCTGGTTAGGAGGTCCATAGTATCTCTTAGGTATGAGGGTAGTGCTTCGACATAATTTCTAAGTACTTTATGTAGATACTAAGGTTTTGTGTCACCGAGTCATTGCCTGAAACTATGGGCCGTCCTTTCAATGGTGACAGCCCCTTGTGGATTTTGGGTAAAGAGTAAAAAACTGGTATTACAGGGAACTTCATTAGTATAAATCTCCATTCGTTTTTACCTAGTATTCCATCCTTGTATGCTTCATCTACAAGAATCTTTAGTTGGTTCTGAAAATCATCCGTGGGATCCCATGTCAGGGTGGCGTATGTGGTCACATACTGTAAAATATCCTGGCACATTTTGCTGTACGTATTATGGTCCATAACCACCAGATTCCCACCCTTGTCCGAGGATTTTAAGATGACGTCTAGATGGATGTCTTTAACCCATTCAAAGGCGTCGAAGTTATTCGTTGGTACAAACAACAGACCCCTCTTTAGCAGATTGATTTCCTCCGTGTCAAGTGTTTTTGGTGACAGGCTTATGATCCTTAGTTCGTCGGGATCCTCATGTTGATTTATCCGATGTCTGCGATGTTTATTCAATGGTAGCGTGGTGTTGGAATGACTGATTGGTCCCTTAGGTCGTATCCCCGGTTGTTTAGGCCTTGCTCCAAAAAAGAAAGAGGCGGTATTGGTGCAGGAAAAGAGGGTGGCTGTGATGGTAAGGATGAGTCAGAAGGTCCCGGCCTTGGGTCTGGTCTTGGCGTGTCCCATCTTGGCTTCCCTCTGCCTCGTCCCCGTCCTTTTGGTTTTTTGGGGCCTCTATCGTTATTGGCCCTCTCCAGTCTAGTGAGTCTTTCGCTCAAAACTGATGGATTATTCTCTCCTTCTGATGCTTCACTTTCTGAGGATGAAACATCAGTAGGTATGGCTGGAGTTGCTGGTGGTGCGGTTGGTTTCCCTGGGGATTCCTGAAGAAAGGGGTAGGCTGAGGATAAGTGACGTACGGTGTCCTGCATCTTCATACTGGGCGCATCTAGTGCAGATAGTAGTATGGCTGGTTGTTTGCAAATTTCTGCAGTCAGAGCTGTCATCTCAGGTGTAATTGAGATTACCGAAGTGACATCATCCTCCGACATCAACAACTCTATCCTGCAGTACGCAATGCTGCATTTCTGCTGAGGATAAGTGACGTACGGTGTCCTGCATCTTCATACTGGGCGCATCTAGTGCAGATAGTAGTATGGCTGGTTGTTTGCAAATTTGTGCAGTCTCTGTCCTCTCTATCTGCCATTTTGTCTTTTAGATGTTTAATCTCTCCCTTCATCTTCTCTTGATCTGATTTTAGCTTTTTACTCTCTTCCTTCAGGTCTCGAACATCTTTTTCTGTGTGTTCCGTTCTGGTTACAATAGAGGCCAGAGCGAACTTCATTTCATCAAGCTGTTCCTCCAAGTCCTCTTTGAGGGATTGCTTGAAGGACGAGAACGACGAAGAGAAAAGCTCTAGGAAAACATTTCTGTCCAGGGCCTGCCCCGCACCCGAATGGGGCCAGTTGAACTCAGGAGATGTCTCCTTTCTTAACCTTTGTCTTAAAGGGCTCCTAAATGAGTTATCCCCTTCCTCATTTATGTCGTCAGAGGGTTTTTGATTTATTTTGGGGATGGGTGGAGACTCTGTTTGTTTTCGTTTGGTCGATATTAGAGAGTTTTCATATGACATCTCGTCATCTGGGGGAGAGCTTGTGTTATCAATTTGGGGTGCGTGGTCACTACTGTTGGTCACTTCTATCTCCTGTCTGTTCATCTCTGTCAATGGTTGTGTGGCTTTATTACAGGTTTGATTTTTGCCGTAGTCAGTTATAGAATCTAGATTATTAGATTTAGGGGTATTGTTAGATTTTGCTTTTGAAGGCATGGTTTCTACCAAGAGATTATATAGTGTCCTTATCTAGACTTCTGAGATCAAGTGATTGTGCAGAGTTAATACCTGAATGTCTTCCCATAAACTGACGTGGCTCCTAATGGTAGTTCACGTAATATTATATGCTTGATTTAGAGTATACAGGTTCTTGGTGAAGAGACTAACAAAGAAATACCTAGCAGGTGCTTAGATATAGTGACCACAAATTATTATATATGCAGCGTAATACTGTTAAGTACGTAAAATGCAAAAAAAATGTAGAACAATATAGTAGTAAAGTTAGAGTGACAGGAAATATAGAGGAAGGGTGAGAAGCAGAAAGTTAGAAGTCACCTGAGAGGGGGCAGCAAGGCGTCAGGCTAAAGAAGGAAGAAGCAAGTAAATGAGACTACTTTACTCCGTTGTCTGCGAGGCTCGGGTGCCTTTCAGGCCCACCGGCCTTGCTTGATTGAAGTTCTTCTCTTTCGGACCTCTCTGGATGTGGAAAGGAAAGTTCTGGTGTTGAAGGCAGGTCAGACTAGTATAAGGACATCTGCCCATGCTTCTCTCCAGAGATCAAGCAGGTTAGCTTAGGTTAGTTTAAGGTCTCAGTTGAGAAGACTGGGTTCCAGAGGATCTACGGAGGTGGTAGGGTACAATAGGAAATATGCATAACAATGCTTCAGTGACAAAGTAGAGCAGACTAGAACAAGGACATCTGCCTGTGCATCTCTTCAGAGAAAGCAGATTAGTTGATGTTAGTTTAAAGTCACAACTAGAGGGTCCAATGACCAGTAGGGTTGATATAGTGTAGTTTAGATTAGTCATAATTAGTTACAGCTATAAAGTGGGTCTGAACAGTATTCCCAATAAAGGCAGGGGGAGAAGTCCCTTTATGAGGGTTAGTTTCTGACTTCTGTAAGTTTAGGACCTAGAGAAGGGTCGGTGTAAGCCAGCTCCTGCTAAATAGGAGCCCTGAGGGATTCTCTCCTTTTCCCTGTTCTGGAACTCCTTGGGTCTCCCTTGAAAGTTTATTATGTGACTTAGTCAGTAATAATAGCAGGGCGTCCAAGATTCTCAGCAACCTCACAGATTCCAGCAGTTAGAATCAGCTAGTCAGCTTAGCAGCTACGAGGTGCAGGGAGATTGTTGGCGGGGAAGATATGGCGGGAGAGCCCCAGTGGGAAGCTCTGTAATGGCGGCAGGGGAGCCTGCTGTGCGCAATGCTTTAACAGTGGGCTAGACCTCCTATGCAAGCAGAGGAGCGACTTCAGCAATATACTATGTATAGTGGCGGTCCCGCACTCCGGTGGAAGTAGGAGGGGGGAGGGAGGAAAATAGCCCGAAGTCTTACCCTAGCTGGAGAAGCGGGGCAACGGCTAAAGCTCCACAAGTGCGACGGCAGTGCTTCGTGCTCCGCACCTCCTGTTCCGATGTGCGGCAGCCTCGCATGTGAACCGGCAGTGCTTCCTCCTTTCAAGGCTTCCCCCTCCACACTCAGAGGAGAAACAGTGTGGCACAGTCCTCCTCCGAGCGCCTCACCAGCCACTCACCCGAAAATGGCAGGAGGATGAGTCGGCGCTGTTTCTCAGCCCCGATCTTTGCTGCAGGTTAAAGAGGCAGACGAAGGTTCCCAGGGGTCCACTTTAGTCAGTTAGTCGGTCCACTTTAGTCAGTTTGTCGGTTCAGTGGCTGTAGTGGGGTGTAAGCCTTAATAAAGGCTTAAAAACCCCGTCGCTTAGCTAAAAGCACAGGAGCTCCTAGAAAACAGGTCCTACATGGAGCTGCAGGTCACGCCTCTCCAGGTTTTTGCTATGTAATCTGAAGCCAGCATGCTGAAGGAGTTAACATAGATTTCAGTGTCTCTTATCACACTGTGTGCAGTTGTTTACCTGCAATGTTTGTTTTAGCTTCAGGAGATTATAATTGCCAAACAAGGTCAACTAGATGTCATATAATCCAGCAACCCCCCAAAAAAAATTTCAGTGACTTCTATAGAAATTTTTATAACAACCTGGATGGCAGCTCCTGAGCCTTTCTAATTTAAAAACCAAAAAAACTCTGTCAGAACCGTTTCACCCAGGATTAAAAAACAAAAAATTTGGGAAAACGGGGGCTCTCCCCCAAAAATTTCCCAAATTGGATTTAGGTAGCAAGAAAAAGCTGAAAAATTTCCCTTTTAAACCCCCTTAAAAAAACCTAGGATTTTTTAAAAAAGTCCCCGTTTTTGGCCCTTGGCCCAGGAAAAGTTGCCCCAACCCTCCTGGCGTTTTTCGCTGGTACAGCTCCGGTTTTTTGTTTTTAAAAAAAAAAAAAGGAGCTGCACCCCTAGCCGGGCCTGTAGATGACCCCGGGAGGGGCCCCCCCCACCGGCCCCCCCCCCCTTTTAAATTGGTCAAGCGCCATTTGGGCTTTCGCCAATGACTCTGGAAAGGGGGGGATTTACCGCTTGCCCTCCCCCCTCCCCTCATCTTGGGGGGGGAAAAAAAAGGGACTTTTTGGGGCCCCCCCCTGCCGGTAAAAAAAAAAAACCCCCTTTGGGCCCCACCCCCCCAATTTTTTGGGGGACCCTTCCCCCCGGTTTAAAAACCCCCCCCCCCCCGAAAAATTTCCCCCCCCCCATGCTGTCGACGTACTTCCGGCCCCCTCCCCCCCGCTGCCCCCCCCCCACCCTTTTTTCGGCACCCCCCTTTTTTTTCACTCTCAAAATTCTCCACCCCTTCCCCCCCCCCGTTTTTCAGAACACCCCCCTTTTCCACTGCTCAGAACCCCACCCCCTCTTGCCCCCCCAAAACTTTTCTTTCCCACCCCATTTTTTTGCCCCCAAAAACCCCTTTCTGCCCCCCCAACCCTTTTCTGCCCGCTCCCCCTTTTTTTTTCCCCTCTGCCCCCCACCCTTCTGCCCCCCCCCCCCAAACCCCCTTGTTTTTGCAGGGGCAAAACCCACCAATTTTTGTTTCCCCCGGCCCCCCCCCCCATCTCTGCCCCCCCCCTCCGCCCCCCACCCCGCCCCGACCCCCCCCCCCCAAAAAACCCCCCCCCCCCCCCCCCAAACCCCCCCCCCCCCCCCCCCCCCCGCCCCCCCCCCCCCCCCCCCCCCCCCCCCCCCCGCCCCCGGCCCGACCCCCCCCCCCCCCCCCCCCCCCCCCCCCCCCCCCCCCCCCCCCCGCCCCCCCCCCCAAAAACCCCCCCCCCCCCGGCCCCCCCCCCCCCCCCCCCCCCCGGAAACCCCCCCCCCCCCCGCCCCCCCGCCCCCCCCCCCCCCGCCCCCCCCCCCCCGCCCCCCCCCCCCCCCCCCCCCCCCCCCCCCCCCCCCCCCCCGCCCCCTTTCCCCCCCCCCCCCGGCCCCCCCCCCCCCCCCCCCCCCCCCCCCCCCCCCCCCCCCCCCCCCCCCCCCCCCCCCCCCCCACCCCGCCCCCCCCCCCCCCACCCCCCCCCGGGCCCCCGCCCCCCCCCCCCCCCCCCCCCCCCCCCCCCCCCCCCCCCAACCCCCCCCCGCCCCCCCCCCCCCCCGGCCCCAAACCCCCCCCCCCCCCCCCCGCCCCCCCCCCCCCCCCCCCCCCCCCCCCCCCCCCCCTTTCCCCCCCCACCCCCCCCCCCCCCCCCCCTCCCCCCCCCCCCCGTTTCCCGCCCCAACCCCCCCCCCCCCCCCCCCCGACCACCCCCCCCCCCCCCCCCCCCCCCCCCCCCCTCCCCCCCCCCCCCCCCCCCCCCCCCCCCCCCCCCCCAAAAACCCCCCAAAAAACCCCCCCCCCCCTGGGCCCCCCCCCCCCCCCCCCCCCCCCCCCCCCCCCCCCCCCCCCCTTTTTCCCCCCCCCCCTCCCCCCCCCCCCCCCCCCCCCCCCCCAACCCCCCCCCCCCCCCCCCCAAAAACCCCCCCCCCCAAAACCCCCCCCCCCCAACCCCCCCCCCCCCAAAACCCCCCCCGCCCCCCCCCCCCCCCGCCCAACCCCCCCGCCCGGACCCCCCCCCCTCCCCCCCCTTTTACCCCCCAGAAACCCCCCCCCCCCTTTTCCCCCCCCCCCCGCCCCCCCCCCGCCGCCCGGCCAACCCCCCCCCCCCCCCCCCCCCAAAACCCGCCCCGCGCCCCCCCGCTCCGCCCCTTTTTTCCCCCCCGCCCCACCCCCCTCCCCCCCCACCCCCGGGGCCCCAAAACCCCCCCCCGCCCCCCCCCCCCCCCCCCTCCCGCCCAACCCCCCCCCGGCCGGGCCCCCCCCCCACCCCCCCGCGCGCCTTTTCCCCCCAAAACCCCCCCCCCCCCCGCCGTCGCCCCCCCGCCCCCCCCCCCCCCCAGGGCCCCCCCCCCTCCCCCAAAACCTTCCCCCCCCCGAAACCCCCCTTTCCCCCCCCCCCCCCCCCCCCCAACACCCCCCCCCGGGTCCCCCCCCCCCTCCACCCCCCCCCCCCCCCCAAAACCCCCCCCCCCCCCCCGCCCCCCCCCTCCCTCCCCCGGGCCCCCCGCCCCAGGATTAACCCCCCCCGCCCCCACACCCCCACCCCCCGCCCCCCCTTTTCCCCTCCCCCCCCTCCCCCTCCCCGCCCCGCGGGCCACCCCCCCCCCCCCGCGCCGGCCCGCCCCCCCCCCCCCCCCCGGGCCCCCCCCCAAAAGCCCCCCCACCCCCCCCCCCCGCCCCCCCCCCCCCAAAAGCCCCCCCCCCCCCCCAAACCCCCCCCCCCCCCCCACCCCCCCGGAAAAACCCCCCCCAACCCCCCCCTTAAAAAAAGTCCCCCCAAAAACCCCCCAAACCCCCCCCCCCCCCCCTCCCGGCCCCCAAAAATTTCCCAACCCTTACCCCCCCCCCAAAACCCCCCCCCCCCTACCCCCCCCCCCCCCCCCCTCCCGAAACTCCCAGGCCCCCCCCTTTTCCCCCCCCAAAAACCCCCCCAAAAACCCCCCCCCCCCAAAAGGGGGGCCCCCCTTAAAAGGGGCCCCCCATCCGGGGGCCCCGGGAAACTGCAGCGCCGTTGCAGCAGAACCTTCTTCCCCGCTCTCTGCCGCCGTCGCCCCTGCTCCTGCCGTAGCACCGCCGCCGCAGGATCTAGCCGCCCCCGCTCCTTTTACTGCAGCAACCGTTGCAGCAGAACCTCCTTCCCTGCTCTCTGCCGCCGTCGCCCCTGCTCCTGCCGTAGCACCGCCGCCGCAGGATCTAGCCGCCCCCGCTCCTTTTACTGCAGCACCGTTGCAGCAGAACCTCCTTCCCCGCTCTCTGCCGCCGTCGCCCCTGCTCCTGCCGTAGCACCGCCGCCGCAGGATCTAGCCGCCCCCGCTCCTTTTACTGCAGCACCGTTGCAGCAGAACCTTCTTCCCCGCTCTCTGCCGCCGTCGCCCCTGCTCCTGCCGTAGCACCGCCGCCGCAGGATCTAGCCGCCCCCGCTCCTTTTACTGCAGCGCCGTTGCTGCAGAACCTCCTCCCCTGCTCTCTGCCGCCGTTGCCCCCGCTCCTGCTGTAGACAGCCCCCGTACCAGGCAGCCCCCGCCTTATACCGCCCGCACCAGACAGCTCCCGCACCAGACAGCCCCTGCCATAATTCCCTTGCACGTAACAGCCCCCGCTTGAAAGTTACACCAATCACTTGCACATACACACGTACACACACACTATAATAAAATTTTATTTTTTGTACACGCGCACAAAGCACACAAAATGTCCCGCCGATCCCGCTCAACACGGTCAGAAAGAGTGTACACAGCTGAGGAGGCATATGATTTTGTTGCCTCCGAAGCCGATTGTGAGGAAGAGGACCCCACGTTCCTCTATTCCTCCGAATCTTTCTCCTCCAGTGACACCGAGTCGTCACCAAGAAGACGTCGGAGGACAAGACCTTGTCCGGAGCCAGAGGAAGAAGAGCCCTGGGAAGAGGAACCAGAGCATGGGGAAGAGGAGCCGGAGCATAGAGAAGAGGAGCCGGAGCATAGAGAAGAGGAGCCGGAGGCCATGGAGGAAGACCCACAGCCATCTGTGAGTAACCCCCAACCTGGTGCTAGTCACTCCCAACCTAGCACTAGTGCCCCCGTTTGGACGCCCGTCCCTGAACACTACACTCCACAGATTCCTGATTTCATTCCCCAATCAGGAATCCAAATTGAGACGGCAAACTTCAGGGAAATAGACTTTTTCAAAATCTATTTCTCTGAGGCCATTGTCCGTCTCATGGTGGAGCAGACAAACATCTACGCCGAACAGTTTTTGGCTGCCAACCCAAATTCATCATTTTCATCTTGGAGTCCCGTGGACTCAGTAGAAATGATGAAATATTGGGGCCTGGTACTTCACATGGGGATTGTGAAGAAACCAAAAATCCGCCAATACTGGAGTACAGATATTTTATATCACACTCCAGTGTTTGCAATGGTGATGACCAGAAAGCGATTCGAGGTCATCCACAAGTTTCTGCATTTCAGGAACAACGCGGACAGCCTTCCCCGCGATGACCCGAATTTTGATAGGCTATTCAAAATTCGGCCAGTCATCGAACACTTCAGCAACAAGTTTGCTGAAGTGTACGTTCCCCAAAGGGAAATTTGTGTGGATGAATCCCTCGTCCACTACAAAGGGAGGCTTCTATTCCGGCAATACCTGCCCAGCAAGAGGGCGAGGTACGGAATAAAACTCTACAAGCTGTGCGAGAGTACCTCAGGGTACACTTACAGCTTTAGAGTGTACCAAGGAAAGGATTCGAGGATCGAGCCCCCAGAGTGTCCCCCTGCTCTGGGGGTTAGTGGAAAAATAGTGTGGGATCTGATCCACCCACTACTTGATAAAGGTTACCATCTATACGTTGATAACTTTTATACAAGTATCCCACTATTTCAGTCCCTTTCTGCCAGAACTACCGCCGCTTGCGGTACTGTGCGCAGAAACCAGAGGGGTCTCCCTGTGACGCTAGTTGGGCAGCTGCTTCCAAAGGGTGAAAGCAGAGCCCAATGTAGCAGCAACATGGTTGTGGTCAAGTTCAAGGACAAAAGGGATGTCCTTTTCTTGACCACAATCCATGGTCCCACCACCACGGCCACCACCGTTAGAGGTACCCCCGCACAGGTCTACAAACCGGACTGTGCCCGAGGGTACAACAAGCACATGGGAGGAGTTGATCTTTCTGATCAAGTCCTTCAGCCCTACAGTGCCATGAGGAAGACCAGGGTGTGGTACAAAAAACTGGCCGTGCATATTGTTCAAACGGCACTGTATAATGCATACGTGCTATCACGTGCAGGCCAGACCACCAACACCTTCCTTCAGTTTCAGGAGGCGGTGATAAGGGCCCTCCTGTTTGGAGAAGACGAAGCGGGCCCCAGCACCCCTGGAACTCAAGGTTCACGCATAGTACCAGGGCAACATTTTCCTGGTGAGGTGCCGCAAACAGCTAAGATAGCAAGATCACAAAAAAGGTGCCGGGTCTGCTACAAAAGGGGGATAAGAAAGGACACCCGTTTCCAATGTGAAACCTGTCCTGACAAACCTGGACTGTGCATGAAAGACTGCTTCAAAGTCTATCACACATCCATGGACTGAACACATCCTACATAACCCACACACTCCCGCCTGACATACACTACACCACACACACCAGCCTGACGCAGACGCAAACATCAACTTGACATACACTACACCACAAACACCAACCTGACCTACACTACACTAGTCTTGTAATGAGTGATGCCTTTTATGAAAAGTATAACATTACCGTTATACATACTAGATTGTTGATGGGGGGTTGATCCAGGGAACTAGTCTGATTGCCATATGTGGAGTCGGGAAGGAATTTTTTCCCCCAATGTGGAGCTTATGTTGCCACATGGGGGTTTTTTGCCTTCCTCTGGATCAACATGTTAGGCTGTATGAGGAAGAGGACCCCACGTTCCTCTATTCCTTATATGTTCCACACACCAACCTGACTCACACTACACCAGACCAACCTGACGTACACTACATACTCTCCATACGCGACATGGTGTCCGCTAACAATTGGAATTGTTAGCGACACCATGTCGCGTATGGAGAGCCCCTGTGTGCCTCAACATTGGAGCTCCCCCACAAGTGACCCCATTTTTGGAAACGAGACCACCCAAGGAACAAATCTAGATGCCTAATGAGTACTTTGAACCCCCAGGTGCTTCACAAATTGATCCGTAACAATAAAAAATTAAGATTTTTGTGGAAGAAAAATAATGTTTTCATTTTTACGGATCAATTTGTGAAGCAACCTGGGGGTTCAGAGTCCTCATGATGCATCTAGATTTGTCCCTTGGGGTGACTAGTTTCCAAAATGGGGTCACTTGTAGGGGATCTCTAATGTTTCGGCACACAGTGGCTCTCCATACGCGACATGGTGTCCGCTAACAATTGGAATTGTTAGCGACACCATGTCGCGTATGGAGAGCCCCTGTGTGCCTCAACATTGGAGCTCCCCCACAAGTGACCCCATTTTGGAAACGAGACCACCCAAGGAACAAATCTAGATGCCTAATGAGTACTTTGAACCCCCAGGTGCTTCACAAATTGATCCGTAACAATAAAAAATTAAGATTTTTGTGGAAGAAAAATAATGTTTTCATTTTTACGGATCAATTTGTGAAGCAACCTGGGGGTTCAGAGTCCTCATGATGCATCTAGATTTGTCCCTTGGGGTGTATAGTTTCCAAAATGGGGTCACTTGTGGGGGATCTCTAATATTTCGGCACACAGTGGCTCTCCATACGCGACATGGTGTCCGCTAACAATTGGAATTGTTAGCGACACCATGTCGCGTATGGAGAGCCCCTGTGTGCCTCAACATTGGAGCTCCCCCACAAGTGACCCCATTTTGGAAACGAGACCACCCAAGGAACAAATCTAGATGCCTAATGAGTACTTTGAACCCCCAGGTGCTTCACAAATCAACCCGTAATGATGAAAAAAAAAAAGTTTTTGTGGAAAAAAAAAGTACTTTTTCATTTTTACGGATCAATTTGTGAAGCACCTGGGGGTTCAAAGTGCTCACTCTGCTCTAGATTTGTTCCTTGGGGGGTCTAGTTTCCAAAATGGGGTCACTTGTGGTGGAGCTCCAATGTTTAGGCACATAGGGGCTCTCCAAACGCAACATGGTGTCTACTAACAATTTGAATAGAAAAAGAGCTCAAATTGTTAGCAGACACCATGTCATGTTTGGAGAGCCCCTGTGTGCCTAAACATTGGAGCTCCCCCACAAGTGACCCCATTTTGGAAACTAGACCCCCCAAGGAACAAATGTAGATGCATAGTGAGCACGTTGATCCCCCAGGTGCTTCACAAATCAACCCGTAATGATGAAAAAAAAAAGTTTTTGTGGAAAAAAAAGTACTTTTTCATTTTTACGGATCAATTTGTGAAGCACCTGGGGGTTCAAAGTGCTCACTCTGCTCTAGATTTGTTCCTTGGGGGGTCTAGTTTCCAAAATGGGGTCACTTGTGGTGGAGCTCCAATGTTTAGGCACATAGGGGCTCTCCAAACGCAACATGGTGTCTACTAACAATTTGAATAGAAAAAGAGCTCAAATTGTTAGCGGACACCATGTCATGTTTGGAGAGCCCCTGTGTGCCTAAACATTGGAGCTCCCCCACAGTGACCCCATTTTGGAAACTAGACCCCCCAAGGAACAAATGTAGATGCATAGTGAGCACGTTGATCCCCCAGGTGCTTCACAAATCAATCCGTAATGATGAAAAAAAAAACGTTTTTGTGGAAAAAAAAGTACTTTTTCATTTTTACGGATCAATTTGTGAAGCACCTGGGGGTTCAAAGTGCTCACTCTGCTCTAGATTTGTTCCTTGGGGGGTCTAGTTTCCAAAATGGGGTCACTTGTGGTGGAGCTCCAATGTTTAGGCACATAGGGGCTCTCCAAACGCAACATGGTGTCTACTAACAATTTGAATAGGAAAAAGAGCTCAAATTGTTAGCGGACACCATGTCATGTTTGGAGAGCCCCTGTGTGCCTAAACATTGGAGCTCCCCCACAAGTGACCCCATTTTGGAAACTAGACCCCCCAAGGAACAAATGTAGATGCATAGTGAGCACGTTGATCCCCCAGGTGCTTCACAAATCAATCCGTAATGATGAAAAAAAAAACGTTTTTGTGGAAAAAAAAGTACTTTTTCATTTTTACGGATCAATTTGTGAAGCACCTGGGGGTTCAAAGTGCTCACTCTGCTCTAGATTTGTTCCTTGGGGGGTCTAGTTTCCAAAATGGGGTCACTTGTGGGGGAGCTCCAATGTTTAGGCACATAGGGGCTCTCCAAACACAACATGGTGTCTACTAACAATTTGAATAGAAAAAGAGCTCAAATTGTTAGCGGACACCATGTCATGTTTGGAGAGCCCCTGTGTGCCTAAACATTGGAGCTCCCCCACAAGTGACCCCATTTTGGAAACTAGACCCCCCAAGGAACAAATATAGATGCATAGTGAGCACTTTGAACCCCAGGTGCTTTACAAATTGATCCGTAAAAATGAAAAAGTACTTTTTTTTTTCCACAAAAATATTTTTTTTCATAATTACGGATTGATTTGTGAAGTACCTGGGGGTTCAAAGTGCTTACTATGCATCTAGATTTGTTCCTTGGGGGGTCTAGTTTCCAAAATGGGGTCACTTGTGGGGGAGCTCCAATCTTTAGGCACACAGGAGCTCTCCAAACGCAACATGGTGTCTGCTAACAATTTGAATAGAAAAAGAGCTCAAATTGTTAGCGGACACCATGTTATGTTTGGAGGGCCCCTGTGTGCCTAAACATTGGAGCTTCCCCACAAGTGACCCCATTTTGGAAACTAGACTCCCCAAGGAACAAATCTATATGCATAATGAGCACTTTGAACCCCCAGGTACTTCACAAATCAATCTGTAATGATGAAAAAAAATATTTTTGTGGAAAAAAAAAGTACTTTTTCATTTTTACGGATCAATTTGTGAAGCACCTGGGGGTTCAAAGTTCTCACTATGCATATAGATTTGTTCCTTGGGGGGTTTAGTTTCCAAAATGGGGTCACTTGTGGGGGAGCTCCAATGTTTAGGCGTACAGGGGCTCTCCAAACGCAACATGGTGTCTACTAACAATTTGAATAGAAAAAGCTCAAATTGTTAGTGGACACCATGTCATGTTTGGAGAGCCCCTGTACGCCTAAACATTGGAGCTCCCCTACAAGTGACCCCATTTTGGAAACTAGACCCCCCAAGGAACAAATCTAGATGCATAGTGAGCACTTTGAACTCCCAGGTGTTTCAAAAATTGATCCGCAAGTATGAAACAATAGGTTTTTTTCCACCAAAAAATTATTTTAGCTTAATTTTTTTAATTTTCAAATGGACAACAGGATAAATTGTTTCCTAAAATTTGTTGGGCAATTTCTCCTGAGTACCCTGATACCTCATATGTGGTCATAAACCACTGTTTGGGCGCACGGCAGGACTCAGAAGGGAAGGAGCACCATTTCACTTTTTGAATGGAAAATTAGCTTCAAAAGTCAGATTGCGCTCCTTCCCTTCTGAGCCTTGCCGTGCGCCCAAACAGTGGTTTATGATTACATATGAGGTATCGGTGTACTCAGGAGAAATTGCTCAACAAATTTTAGGATCCATTTATTCCTATTCTCCATGTGAAAATGAAAGAATTGTGGCAAAAAGAACATTTTTGTTAGAAAAATTAAAATGTCCATTTTTTCCTTCCACTTTGCTTTAGATCCTGTGAAGCACCTGAAGGGTTAATAATCTTCTTGAATGTAGTTTTGATTAGCTTGAGGGGTGCAGTTTTCAGAATGGTGTCACTTTTGGGTGTTTTCTGTCATGTACACCCCTCAAAGGGACTTCAAATAGGATGTGGTCACTAAAAAAAATGCTTTTGTAAATTTTGCTGGAATAATGAGAAATTGCTGATGAACTTTGAACCCTTATAACGTCCTACCAAAAAAATTTTTTTTTTCCAAAATTGCACTAATGTAAAGTAAACATGTGGGAAATGTTATTTATTAACTATTTTGTGTCACATAACTCTCTGGTTTAGCAGAATAAAAATTCAAAATATGAAAATTGCTAAATTTTCAAAATTTTTGCCAAATTTTCAATTTTTTCATAAATAAACGCAAAAATTATCGACCTAAATTTCATACTAACATGAAGCCCAATATGTCACGAAAAAACAATCTCAGAATCACTCGGATCCAATGAAGCGTTCCAGAGATATTACCTCATAAAGGGACACTGGTCAGAATTGACAAAAATGGCCTGGTCATTAGGGTCAAAATAGGCCGGGGGCTGAAGGGGTTAAGGCCCCCATCCACAAAACCCACTGTTATTGACGAATCTGGCCGACAATCTAATGTGTATGGGGATCAGGGTAGATACGGATCCAGCATGCCCAATTTCAGAGTGCTGATTCTTTAATGATGTGACAATGACATAACTTAAAATAATAAACAACTTCAATAACCAGACCTTAAAGTTGGAATAAAATTACTTTATTTAACACTGGTCGGGTACTAAATTAAGGTTTACATATATTTCTTAATTCCATAAAATTCAATAAATAAATTTAATTAAATAAATAATAAATTAATTAATTAACCAAATTAACTCCACTCATAAAGCAGATCCACCCTTCTTATTTAGGGTAACCATCCAAAACGACCAAAGCGCAACGCGCTAAGCCCCCCCCCCCCCCCCCCCCCAACAAACTGCCCAACCAGAGATCAATCATATTCTGTAACCCTACATTAAAAATATCATTCCCCACTTCTGATAAATGCTCCGCATCATTCCGATATAAACCTGCAATAAAACCCTCCAATTCCCTATGTCGATAAGAAAAACCCGCAATAGAAGACATAAAGCGCTCCAATTCCCTGTTGACTTTCCTTTTTATTTTCTCAAGAAACCAGGAACCATCGTGCTTCCAAGACAGTCTAGAAAGCATCTCTGAAAACAAGATAGTATTTCCCTGAAATTGTTGAGAAATCCACAGTAAATCCCGTTTTACCTTCCAGATCAAATCAACTGACCGACATTTACCTACATCATTACCCAACATGTGTAAGATCAATAAACCAGGGGGAGAACAGTTCACCTGCAACTGAAGCAAAACATTCCTTAAACTACCCCAGCGAAGTCCTCGAACCCCGTGTCAGATTACCTGCACTTTCTGAACCTTAAGGCTGTGTTCACACTGGGCGTTTTTGGGCTGTTTTTGCTCATCAGTTTTTGTAGCCAAAACCAGGAGTAGAGCAATCAGAGGAAAAGTCTAATAGAAACACGTTACCACTTCTGGATTTAATCACCCACTGCTGGTTTTGGCTACAAAAACTGTTGAGCAAAAACAGCCCAAAAACGCCCAGTGTGAACACAGCCTAAAGGAAAGGTTCAAGGTTTACGAACGCTGTAAAGCACGCTGGTGTGCCCAATACACAACCGAATGACCCACTATCCATATGGGTTTAAGATCTAAAAGAAAATCAACATGAAAACATTAAATGAGGCCGTACATAGGACTTGTAACAATCAGACCTCCAACAACCGACATTATTTATTAAAGTCGCATTCATTCCAGATCTCGCTGCCTCTGTAGCAGCTCCAATCCGAAACGAATGTGACGACAAACGCAAATCTGACAATTGTAAAACTTTCAAGCATTTTTTAAAAATAAAATAAAATTGAAACCGTGTGGCTGGCGTTAAATTCCTATGAATGAACAGATGTCCTGAAACCGTAGGACGTACTGCCAGCCACGCCACCATATTTGCCACAGGGCATATGGAAGGCTCTGGAATGGCAAAAAAGACCACATTAGCCCCTTTACCCAATTGATCAGTTTCAGATTTCTTTAAAAATAATTCAACCCTATCAGAAAAGATCCTAACATCGGTGAAGTGTAACCCTTCCATTGAGAATTTATTGACTAGCAACACTTCACCGATTCGCAGTGCAGCAAAAAACAAAACAACAAAGATGTTCCTAAACAAAAGTGACTCAAATTCATCAGTGCAGACGTCAGGCAGCACCCACCACAATTTCTCTAATAGCTCAACTGATATGGGGTGACGATCATCACTCTTAAAAAGGACTTTCTTATAACCTTTTAAAAATTGTTTGACCGGGAATAGTGACAAAAGAGGATTCCCACCTGCTAGTTTTAAAAAGAAAGAAATACCTGCTAATAACTTATGAACCGACGAATACGACAAGCCTTCTGGCGCTAAGTCCTCTAAAAAGGGGAGAACAGACTCTGCCGTAGTAAGATAAAAATTTAAATGATGAAAGTTACAAAACAAAACCCAACGCTTCCAAGCCTTCGAGTAATCTGACCATGTACGTGGTGCTACCGAATTAACAATAAAGGCCGGGACGTAATTCAAATCAAGTCCCAAAGGCATTGTGGGCATAACTGTCCCTCCGTATCGGCATCCAGTACCAAAGCACGGACTGATCGAGCTGCTGACAGGAAATAATATTACCTATTACATTAGAGAAATCCGGCTTAAAAACAGCTTTCAACCAAATGTTGTACCTCATCAATAAAAAACTAAATACCTCTAAAACTTAAACACAACTGCGCCCTTTGACGCCATCATGTTGAAGCAAAAACACAACCCTTGAGAATTAGTAAATACCACTATCCTCTTATTTTGTAACATACGTCCCCACAGGCTGTCGTCCTCAGTCTCTGGACCTCACACTGGCTCTGACGGTGTACTGATCTCGGGCCTAGCATGGTCCCGGTGACAGGTTAGCTCACTAGGCACTGAGCTGGTCTTCACAGTTCTCCTAGCGACTGCACACTCTGGGTACCTCCACCCCCAGCACCTGTATTTATAGGGGACTTGGCTTAACAGCAACCAGTGGTGCTTCCCCTACAGGCCTGGAGTGGAAGGTGTTATGTGTAGGTGAGGTACCAGATGTGGAAATCCCTTAGTGAACTAGTTGGTTCTGTGGCTTACCTGGCACAGAGCGTCCTTTAGAGACTCCGAGAGACCCCTGAGGAATTGGCATCTGAGAGCTTCATCATTCCACAGGACCTCAGAAGGTTACTGATGAAGCTCAGTACAATAGTCTTCTGCTGTGTGGTTGCCCTGTGTCAGGTTCATGATCTTTGTCTCTGCCACCTTAACCCTGTCAGGTTCCTCACAGATTTGTCCTAAAGCGTCAAAAAAGCTTCCACCCAGAGACGTTCAGGAGCAAGAGAGGGTTGAGAAAATGCCCAGGTCTGAGGACCACCCCACAAAAGTGACATAATAATTCCCACCCGCTGTGACTCATTTCCAGATGACCGAGGGCGCAAGGTAAAATACAATTTACAACTCTCCTTGAAAATTTGGAACTGGTCTTTTTCCCCTGAAAATTTGTCAGGGAGTGATACAACAGGTTCAGAGGGGCTAAAAGATACGTCAGATGGTTCAGAAGTCATGACAGTGGTCAGAGGAGAGATTCTGAGGAGCAGGAAGAATACCAGACATCTGGCCCTGTAACTGAGCCTGAGAAGCTGCCAGTTTGTGTTGTTCCAAGGCCAGATCCTGAACTAACTGAGTCAGATCCGCCACCTGATCACACAAAGTACATAACGGATCCATAAGTGGGGAAAAAAGAATTACAGTCAATTGTAATGTGATGCTGGTCACAAGTACTAACTAGTCTCAGAGAAGCACAAGACAAGCAGAAATAAATAGAAAGTAAATACAGTTTAACAATAATACTACTTACTGGTAGTAAAGAGAGGTCAAAACAATCCGAGGTCAGGTCCAGGAAATGGCGCAGTACAAAAAATGGGTGATCAGAAGCGAAAATCCAATTCAAGCCGAAGTCAAGAAACCAGAAAGACAAAAACAGAATACAGAGGTACAAACGGAAAGAGGAATCAGGTCACAAGCATAGAGTCAAATCCAGGCAAGATAACAATTCAGGCAGGGTCTGGTGCACAGGGAGATCAAATTGACCCTGAGCAGAGCTGCAAGCTCAGTTAAATACAGGCCTAATTAATTGAGCTGAATTCAGTTGATTGAGGCACAGAACCAGCCCAGGCTGTATGAGGAAGAGGAGCAGTCAAGTCGTTTATGAACTGGAAGATTGAAATCGCCCGCAATCACCGTCAGGCCAGTCGTAATGGAGGCCAACTTCGGGAAGAGAGAGCGAAAGAACTTGCGTTGCCATGTGTTTGGGCTATACACTGACACCAAAGCGTATAGGACATTATTGATTAGACCCCTCACCACCAGATATGTACCCTGAGGGTCAGAAACAGTGTCAACCAGTTGGAATGAGAGGGATTTATGTAAAAAAATTGCCACACCAGCTTTTTTAACATCTGCGTTGGCAAAATATTGGTGCGGGTATTGCCGTGAGGCCATACGGTGATTGTCTCCTTTAAGGAGATGTGATTCCTGAATTAAGATCACGTTACCTCTCGTTTTCCTCAACTGGGACCATACCAAAGAACGTTTGGCTGGCGAGTTCAGCCCGTTGACATTGGCTGAAATAAGTTTAATGCTCATGATGGATCTCTCCGAGGTTCTAATCTGTATGAATAGGCAGAATAATACAAAAAGTATACAACAAGATACGTTATGGTATCCCCAAAGGCCGGCGGCTGGTCGGTACGGCGCGCTGTCACGCACTGCACAAGGAGAGAGCAAGGGAGGGGAGGGGAGGGAGGTGGGTAAGAGGAAGGGGGAAACAGGGGGTTATTGTACTTATATACACTTACTTACAAAATACTCAGTTTAGGTGAGACTCTTCACCTTAAGAGTCACAAAGTTAGTTCCGTCACAAATTTCCTGAGCAACACCTGAGCACAAGAGGGATAGAAGGAAAAGAGCTAAAAGTAAAGGAAGAAGGAAAAAATAGGGATAAAGAGGCAGAAAGTAAAAGCGAGATTTGAGGTGCTTAAGATAGAGTGAGAAGCACCAGTGCTGGGGCCAGCCAGTAGAAGTTAGTGAAGAAGGAGTGGGAAGGAGTTTGGGTAAGGAAATATTAAGGGGGGGGGAGAAAGTGAGCAATTGGACGGGGAGGTATGTGTACACAAAGGAGAAGGAAAATGGGGGCCAGTGGTGTGGAGCAGAGAGAAAAGAAGAGAGAGAGAAAAAAAAAAAAAAGAAAAAATGAGAGAATACAGACAGGGAGAGTCAGGGATGCAAGAGAGGAGAGGGGGTTAAGGCGTGGATGAGGGGGGAGGAAGTAGAGCAAGAGATACTGACCAGAGGAGGGATTTAAAGCTGGTCTAGATGAGAGGAGAGAAGGGGAAGTATGTGAGTAGGAGGGAAGGTGAGAATAAAGCTACAGAGACAGTAATAAAGGAGAAATGTGAAGAAAAAGCACAGGAAACGGGTTCCCACAGGCAAAAGTCCGAGGAGTGCTGAGGGCAAAGGCCATATACATCACCGGTCAGGTCACATAGGGGCATCTCACTCCGGATTCAGGACTCTCCCTGCTCTCCTGGTGGCAGGAGTGGAAAAGATGAGGCAGGATCCAGTGGGGGCTGCAGCCTCCATGAGCGCAATAGGGCTTCTGCCTCCCTTGGCAGCAGACAGACATGTGACAGGTTGTCCTTCTTTATGATGAGTTTCATCGGATAACCCCATTTGTAGCCGATTCCTTGGTCTCTTAAGATCTTTGTGATAATTTGAAAGGCTCTGCGTCTGGACAGTGTGCCGGCCGAGAGGTCAGGGTAAACTGAAATGTGCTGGTAGGGCTCCGGAATCTCAGTCCCATAGCGGAGTGCTCGCATGAAGTCTTCCTTCATCTCAAAAAAGTGCACCCTCGCCAGCACATCCCTGGGAACAGATGGGTCCAAAGAAGAGGGTCTGGGGAGACGGTGAATACAGTCAACCACAACTTCCCTGGGTGTCAGAGAGGGTAAGATTGCAGCCACAAAGGCCTGAAGTAAGGGACAGAGCTCACTAGTCAGGACCGACTCTGGAATGCCCCTCAGCTTGATATTGTTACGCCTAGGCCTGTCTTCCAGGTCTAGGGTTTTAAGGACAGTCCGCTCCATTTTGACTTGGAGGGCTTCATGTGCATCCAGGAGGTTATTGTGTGAACGCACCAGTTCCCCCATTTTCTCCTCCAGGTGCGTGGTGCGGCCTGTGAGGTCCGTGACTTCTCTCAGCCCCGCCGTCATGGCTTGCATGTCGCTCTGCAGGGAGGACCGGAGGCCTGCCAGGAGCTCTCTCATGGCTGCATGCGATACCGGGGCTTCAGGAGGGGGCCCAGAGGATGCAGAGACCGAGGAGGCAGCAGAGAGGGACGCTGTGGATCCGCGTCTGGAGTTGCGGGTGGAGCGTGGAGAGGAGGGGGGAGGCTGTGGCGCCATTTTAGCTCCGTTACCTTGCAGTTCCTGTAGCCGTGGGAAGAAAGAGGTAAGGCTGCGGGTATGTTGGCGATAGGGCTGGCGGACACGGCCCATTAGGTGCCTGGCCTCTAGAGGAGTCTGGCCGGAGGTGTTTGGGGCAGTGTGACCGGGATGTAAAGCTTGTAACGTCGCTTTATTGCCTGCGGGACTCGGAGCTCCTGATTTAGGCAGCCATCTCAACCATGCGCTAGGCCACGCCCCTCCCAATTCTGTATTTTCATGCTGTTTTCAGCAGTCAGTTTAATAGAACACGAGGATCATGGGAAAATTATGTGAACGAGTGAAGTCGGTGACGGAATAGAAAATATAGAACTTAGAGAAATGCAAAATTGTGTACATGAAACACAGGCAGTTTCTGCAACAGTTTTAGTGAACTTCTTACCTTTTCGCCAAATGCAAAGAATGGAGATGGATAATTCATGTCTTCACCACTATAGGGGTGGTTAACCGATGACTCATCGATCCCTGCATAGCGGCACCTGGTTGTCAGAAATTTTAGTTTTTCTGTATGATAACATACATTGGGGTATAGCCCATATGCCAACAGGGACACGACCAGATCAAGATTATTATCAAGACCAGTGTTGTGGAAATTCTGATGCATGAAAATTCTAAAAGAAATGGAGATAATACAAAGTTATATTACTACACATGGAAGGACAATGATGGGAGTGATCACATGATCTCTGCCCAATTTACCTTCAGAAAACCCTGATCTTAAAAAGATGTTTTTCAGATTCTTTTTTACGGTCCATGTCGAGCGCAAGATTTCCATGTTGATCTTATTGAGGTCACAAAATTTAATCTCTGAGTCTTCTCCTTCATTTCTAAAAATAAAGGAGACAAAGAAGGAGTTTTGTGTAGTCACTAGTTTTTTTTCTTCATTTAGGACACAGGACCATGGGTACATGCTGCTGTTGCTAGGAGGCTCAAACTAGGTAACAGAAAAAAGTTAGCTCCTCCCCGTGTACACCCCCAAACTGACCATTGACTTAGCCAGTTTAGTGTACAAGCAATAGGTAAAGTAAATCTGTAACATAGAAAAAAACAGTTACAATAGGATTAGCTCTCAGGACCTAATTCCAAAGCCACAATCTCACCGGGTTTCTCCCCTTAAAAAGAAAAGAAAATCAATAGGTTAACATAAAATTTTGTAGCACACTAATAAATCGCCTAACGGATGCCTCCGTGACTCCCCTGCCAGTCTTCTTCACAGATAGTGCTGCAGTAACGGAGCTTCCTCCAAATAGGTAGATCCCTCAAGAACATCTCGTGGATCCGCTCCTTCCTCACCCACGACTCCACTAAAACACTCATTCATGCTCTTATCATCTCCCACCTTGACTACTGCAACCTTCTTCTCAATGGCCTCCCGGCTAACTCCCTCACACCTCTCTAGTCTATCTTCAATTCCACTGCCCGACTAATCTACCTGTTCTTCCGCTACTCCCCTGTCTCCCCCTCTGCCAAGCCCTTCACTGGCTCCCCGCCTCCAAGAAATCTCAATTCAAAACACTAACCATGGCATACAAAGCCATACACAACCTGGCCCCACCACACATCTCCGACCTAGTCTCCCGATACCTACCCTCACGCAACCTCCGCTCCTCCCAAGAACTCCTCCTCTGCTCCCCTCTAATCACCTCTTCGCACAACCGAGTCCAGGACTTCTCCCGGGCATCTGCCTTACTCTGGAACTCCCTGCCCAAACACGTCAGACACTCGCCTACCCTGAGAATCTTCAAGTGTCACCTGAAGACTCACCTATTCCGTCAAGCCTACAACCTGCCATGAGACCCAGGCGAGACCGCCCCATACCTGACATTCCCACATCCTACCTTATCCCAACCCGCCCCTCGCAGACTGTGAGCCCTCGTGGACAGGGTCCCTGCCCCTCCTGTACCTGTACGTCCTGATCGCCAAGATTTAGTGTACTTGTTCTTGTCTCCCTTATCCTCATGTAAAGCGCCATGGAGCCTAATGGCGCTATATAAATAAATAATAATAATAATCCCTAAAGCCCAATTCACATATGCATTTTTTTTGCGTTTTGCCAGAAATGCATCTTCGCATTGCGTTTGTGCCCAAAAACGCATGTTAGCGCATTTAAGCGCATCCAATGCATTTGTATGGAAAATGCGGTAAAAACGCATTTCTAACACAATGCCAAATGCATTGCCAGTAGAAACGCATGCATTTTCACCCCAGCGCTCCATAAACGTCTCAAAAGACCTTTCTGGTGCGCTGGGCGAAAAACGCATGCGTTTCTACTGGCAATGCGTTTGGCATTGTGTTAGAATTGCGTTTATACCGCGTGCGCCATAGGAATGCATTGGATGCGCTCAAATGCGCGAACACATGCGTTTTTGCGCACAAACGCAATGCAAAAATGCATTTCTGGCAAGACGCAAAAAAAATGCAGATGTGAAAAGGCCATAAGTCTCCTCCTTTGTACTTCCTACTCGTCAGTAGGAGCTGGCAGGAATTAGCACAGACCTGGTTTCAACAGTCCAATGAAGGTTTACTATACATTGTGTTTTTCCCCCCAAAATAAGCCCAAGCAGGGTTTTTCAGAAATCTGTGATAAAACATATACGTTCGCCATCCACTTTTGGTCTAGGCCTGAGAAGGTCCAATTGGGTCATTCCATGTCAAGTGAACCAATGATTATTACCTCTATATTTTTAATTCTTTTGAGATTTTGTTATTTGATAATAGCATGTCAGACAATGCAAAATGTGAAGAGAAAAATTTTTTAAAAAATTTATTTTTTTTTTAAATGATTTTCAAAGTTCGGAAAAAGTGTGAATTTCGCTGTTGCCTGCCTTTACGTTTCTCCTCATAACTCAGGCTAGGAATAAGATAGAGAGACAAAATAAACACCAATCTACTCAGAACTATACATGCTTTCATCAGATATGTCACAAGAGGATCTTTGTTAATATTTTACCCATGTGATCGCAAGTGCAAAACTTTAAAACGTATTTCTGAAAAATCGGCGCGCTTTAAATATTTCAAAAACTGCCCATGTGTCTGCTTTGCTCTTAGCCACATCTGTACCAAATTTCAAGTTGGGATCGCAATGGGATCATATTTTAACATATTTTACTATTAATAGCGTCAATGGGTCATTCCATATCAAGTGATCTAAATATGAATATTTTTTTTTACCTGACGTCTTTAGATTTTTTTTTTTTTTTTTTCCCTTTATGAAGTACTACTTTAGTTAATTACAAATTAAAAGTTTGGAATTTTTTTCTTCATCAGTTAATTTTTTACAGATTTTTAAAGTTTAAAAAAAGGGTGAATTTTGGCCTGGTATGACTTTACATTTTTTTATCTTGGGCTAGAAATAAGATAGAGAAACAAAATAAACACCATTCTACTCAGAACTGTCCAGGCTTTCACCAGATATGTCACAAGAGTATATTTGTTAATTTTAATTTTTTACCCATGCGAATGCAAACGCAACATTTTGAAACGCATTTCCGAAAAAAAACGTTTTAATAAAAAATTTCCAAAACTGCCCATGTGTCTTTTATGCTCTTAGCCACATCTGTACCAAATTTCAAGTTGGGATCGTGATGGGATCATATTTTAAAATATTTAACTATGGTTAATCTCATTTTTTATTAAATTTTGAAAAAACATATGAAAGACATACATTCAATCTTTTAACAAAATCTTGAGACATATAAAATATACAAAAAGAGAATTCACAAAGTTATTAGTAACTTTAAGATAAGCTGCAAATTTACTTTTGCGCTTATCTCTGGTGCAATATATACTACAATCTAAATATAATTCCAAACACTCAAGTATACAACCTTTCTCAGGGTTTTGAGATGTTCTGATGTCAAGGGGACAAGCAGCCCCAGCAGAATGATTTTTATCACTTGGCCCCTTCTAACAGGTTGACCACGTAAGTGGGTCATTACCCGTTGAGGCCTAGTTGGAATAGTCTATCGACTGGTGTACCGGAAAGGAAGGCCGAAATATTAATGATCTACTCACAGCTCAGAGTTTCCGATACCTGTCTAATGTTCACTAGAATTCTGAAGGTATAGGTGTAGAAAGGAAATACTTAGACTGAATGTATCAGATGGGAAGAAAAGAGAGATAGAAAAGAAGAGAGAGAGAAGAGAAACAAAAACCATTAGAAAAAGTTATACTGGGAAAGAAAAGCCACGTAAGAAAAAAGGAGGGGGGGGGGGGACGGGTGAGGTATGGGAAGGAGAAAGGGTACTCATCCCACTGGCTCCCCATCAGCCAGAGGTCGAGCCATATTATCTGTGCTGGAAAAGATACTCCTACATTCTGCAGAATCGTGAAAAAGAATCCATTCAACCCAAATCCCTAAGAATTTGTTCCGAGATCCCGACGCATCAGCTGCGAGCTCCTCCATTCGATATATGTCCATCAATTCTTTGAACTAATGAAGTAGAGATGGAGCCCGGCTTGATTTCCAGAACCTCGGGATCACAGCACGAGCAGCCGAGATGCAAAAGCGGAGAATATCCCTCTTCTGTAGCCCAATAGGACCTGGAAAAATGGATAACATTGCCGATTCTGGGCAGCATTCAGCTTGTTTACCTGTTATCCGGGCGTATGCATTGAAAACCTCAGACCAGAACCGCCGGATTTTACCACAACTCCACCAAATGTGTATCATTGTACCCTTCTCTTCCCCACAGCGCCAGCAGGTATCAGGGGTTCCAGGGAACATGTTCCGGAGTGTCGTCGGGCACAAGTACCATCTAGTGAGCAGCCTATAGCTTCTTTCTTGTGCAGAACAAGCGCTAGCTAGTGAGTGAGTAAATATAAAGCATTTCTGCCAATTAGCTTCTGAAATGCTACACCCCAGTTCCCTCTCCCAAGCACGTTGGAAGTAAAGGGTGCCCTGCTCTCTCATGGACCCTAAGGCCTGGTATAGAACTGATATTTTGCGCCTCGGTGGAGCCTCCAGTTGGAATAACCTCTCCAATACGTTGGGCGTCAATCTTACCCTGCAAGAGTGGTCAGCTGAATATAAGTATGCTCTGTATTGGAGAAATTCGAATCACTTAAGAGGTCTCGTAGGTTCTTTGAGTTGTAGCTCTGCCATCGGGGGCAAACCACCACTGGACAGAGTCTGTCCTACTCTGGTGTCATCCACAATCCGCCAACATAAAAATCTCTGCCTGTCAAATCTGGGTGGGAAAGATGGGTTGGAAAAAATGGGAGTCAAAGGGCTAAGTCTGTCGTTTAAGCGGAGGGTTTTCGTCACTAGGTGCCATACCTTCAAGGTGTTTCTGGTCATGTCTGTCAAAGGTACTAGGTCTGTGGAGTCTTTAGGGGAAATCCAAAGCAGGTGTTTCAGCGGAATCCCCAAACCCTCTTGCTCCACCCCTACCCATTTCTTGGAGGACGCATGATAATGCCAATCTAGAGCTCTAACAAGAGAGGAAGCCACAAAGTACGCTCGTATGTTGGGTAGTCCAACCCCTCCTCTGGTCTTGGGCAAGGATAGGATATTCATTCGCAATCTGGACCTCTTGCCCCCCCAGACAAATCTAAGGATCATAGATTGCATTTTGGAGAGGAAGCCTTTATCCAATAGAACAGGAACTGTCTGAAAAGTATATAAGAGTCGGGGCAAGACATCCATCTTGACTACGTTCATTCTCCCGAACCAGGATAGCTTTAATTGTCTATAGGAGGTAAATGCCGATTCCGCGTTAGTCAAAAGGGGTTGATAATTTAAATTGAATATTTGTTTAAGATCTTTTGGTATAAGGACTTCCAAGTACTTAATGGCTTCTACTTTCCATTTAAATGGGAACTGTTTAGATAGATGAGAAACCAATTCTCCAGGCAAAGAAATATTGAGTGCCTCGGTTTTGGAGCAATTCACTTTAAAGTTGCTCAATTGTCCAAACCGTTCAAACTCCATTAAGACCGAAGGGATGGAGACCAGGGGCTGGGAGATGTAAAGTAGCAGGTCATCTGCAAATAAGGCTAATTTGTGATGACTCTGTCCCAGCTTGACCCCATGGACGCATTCATTAGACCTAAGTGCAAAATATTTAACTATTATAGTGTCAATTCAAAAATCACCAAGAACACAATCAGTCATTTTTTCACAATTGCCCGTCAATAGTTTGAATTTGATATAAAGAAACATAGTCTTGTAACATCTCAAATGAAAGCTGTTACCGTTCTGAGTAAAATGATGCCTCTCCCACTTCATTATCTTATTTCTAGCCTGAGATAAAAAAAAATGTAAAGTCATATCAGGCCAAAATTCACCCTTTTTTTAAATTTTAAAAATCTGTAAAAAATTAACTGATGAAGAAAAAAATTCTAAACTTTTAATTTGTAATTAACTAAAGTAGTACTTCATAAAGAAAAAAAAAAAAAAAAATCTAAAGACGTCAGGTAAAAAAAAATATTCATATATAGATCACTTGATATGGAATGACCCATTGACGCTATTAATAGTAAAATATGTTAAAATATGATCCCATCGCGATCCCAACTTGAAATTTGGTACAGATGTGGCTAAGAGCAAAGCAGACACATGGGCAGTTTTTGATATATTTAAAGCGCGCCGATTTTTCGGAAATGCGTTTTAAAGTTTTGCGCTTGCGATCACATGGGTAAAATATTAACAAAGATCCTCTTGTGACATATCTGATGAAAGCCTGGACAGTTCTGAGTAGATTGGTGTTTATTTTGTTTCTCTATCTTATTTCTAGCCCGAGATATGATAGAAAATGTAAAGCCATACCAGGCCAAAATTCGCACTTTTTTACAACTTTAAAAATCTGTAAAAAATTAACTGATAAAGAAAAAAATTCAAAACTTTTTTTTTGTAATTAGATAAAGTTGTTCTGCATATAGAAAAAAAATTAAAAAAATCTGAGGACGTCAGGGAAAAAAAAATATTCATTTTTGGATCACTTGACATGGAATGACCCAATTGTGAAGAACTCTTCGCACGTTGGAATGCCTTAGCAATAATTTTCTTATGGTATCCACGGCTCCTATTGCAAGAAGTAAGCTCAAGTGCCTGTTTTTTGAAATCCTCGTCTAAGGTACAATTACGTCTAAACCTCAAAAATTGTCCGGTTGGATTACCTTGACGTGTGTGACGGGATGAAAACTGTCGTATAGTAGAAGGCTGTTTGTAGATGTAGGTTTACGGTATAAATCCTGGATGAGGCGGTTATCCTGTTTCTTGATGGTCGTGTCAAGGTACACAGTGTTGGTCTGTGACATGGAAAATCTAAGGAAGATGCTAAAAGAGTATTGTTATTTTGTCTTTCGATAATTGCCCTGCATTCCTGCTCACTGCCCGACCCAACAAACAGAATGTCATCGATATATTGTTTCCAGGTGGTGACATAATATTTTAAAAATCATCAGAGGGGTAGAGCATCATTTCTTCCCATCATCCTAGGAAGAGGTTTGCAACAGCTGGCGCACCCATGACCACCCCAGTGACGTGGCGGTAATACTGCCAGTCAAAAATATATTAGTTGTGTGTCAGATCAATGAGGAAGGAGTCATGTAGACGATTGGAGTCCTTCTGCCAATCCAGGAAGAACATAGCAGCATGAACACCGTCATCATGTTGGATGTTGAAGTACAGGGACTCAACATCACAAGTGACGATAAAGTCACTGTCTTTGAGTGTTATCTCTCTAAAAATGCATATGAGGTCTGAGGTGTCTCTAAGATATGCAGGTAAGACCATTACGAAAGGTTGTAGGAAAAAATCTACATAGATACATGACTTTTTGTACAAACCATCAATACTGGCAACAATAGGACACCTAGGGGGGGTGGTTTATCCAACTGTTTATGAACTTTATGGAGGAGGTAGAAGGTTGGGTTGTGGGGTGTTTGACCGTCAAGAACCGTTTTTTTTGGGTTGTGATAATACCGGCAGAGAGACTTGCCGTTAAAAGACGATTGAGTTTAGCGGTAAAACTAATAGTGGGATTAGTTGTTAACTTTGTATAGAATCTCTGGTTGCCGAGTTGCCTATTAACCTCCTCCAAATTCATGAAGGTGGGCCATTACACCACATCTCCCCCTTAGTCGGCCTCATTACTTTGAAAGGATGAGTTGTTTTTGAGCCTCCATAAGACTTTTTGCTAAAGAGGGGGAAGATTTCCAGCCCTATTCCTATTATTTTGTAGGGCAACCATGTCCCTTCTCACAAGCTCAAAGAAAATCTTCACATTTGGAAACAGAGACAGCGATGGGGTTACTTGAGACTTATTTTTATATGGAAAGCGTTGACGTCCAAGCACTGGATCAAATTCCTCACTGAGGGTCATGAGGCCTCTCAAGACTGTACGATCCCCCGTGGTTAGTTGGTCCGTGAGCTCCGATTTACAGTGTATCATGTCCAAAGTAATTCTCCTGCAGAAAAGGTAGAGGGATTTAATCAGAGTGAATTTGTCAAGAGAATTGGTCAGTGAGAAAGTAAGGCTCAGCTCCACAACGGAGTGTTCCGTGTCTGAGAGGAGGCAATCCGTGAGGTTGATCACCTGGAGATATTTGGAGTCCTGATGGAGGTTTTGGCTGGGCCAAGGGAACCAGTTGAAGAGATTATCATTTCCTTCGGCCCGAGCATGGATGTGGAGTTCCCGGGATCTTGGGACTCGGGGTCCATGGGTGTGCGCCATCTTTGGGTGCCGGGCGTTGGGCTGGATCCCTTACTTTTCCTCCCTCTGTGTCCTCCCTCTGTCCTTTCCCCGACTGCTCCCTCTCGCCCTTCTGGTTCAGTGTCTGGGTCACTGCTTGTTACACCTAGAAAAAAATCAGAGGTGCCACTGTTTAGATCAGGGGAAGAATTACCTGAGTTAGGGACGGGCTCTGGTGTTGGTGCCAGATCGTGAGGGGTCGGTTTTCTGGGGCACTTCCTCCCCCCCCCCCCCCAGGAATTTCCCTGGTGTCGCCAACTAAACACTTTTTCTTGGGCAAAGTAGTTACGATCCCTATTTAATTTGTCTTTCTTTTTAGTGATGATATCTCCTCGTACTTATCTAAGACCTCTTTGAGCTTATTTTTTAAAGTCACAATGGCGACAGTATCGCTACCAGAGGTACCGTATATACTCGTGTATAAGCCGACCCGTGTATAAGCCGACCCCCCTACTTTTGCCCCCAAAACCTGGGAAAACCTATTGACTCGTGTATAAGCCGAGGGTGGACCCCAGCACAGGTATACAGCCCCAGCAGTGTGGTATACAGGCCCCTCAGTGGTATACAGCAGCCTCCCCAGTGGTAGTATACAGCAGCCTCCCCAGTGGTAGTATACAGTAGCCTCCCCATGGTATATACAGCAGCCCCAGAGGGGTATACAGCAGCCACAGAGCTGTATACAGCAGCCCCAGAGCTGTATACAGCAGCCCCAGAGCTGTATACAGCAGCCCCAGAGGGTTATACAGCAGCCCCAGAGGGGTATATAGCAGCCCCAGAGGGGTATATAGCAGCCCCAGAGCTGTATACAGCAGCCCCAGAGGGGTATACAGCAGCCCCAGAGCTGTATACAGCAGCCCCAGAGGGGTATACAGCAGCCCCAAGGGGTATATAGCAGCCCCAGAGGGGTATACAGCAGCCCCAGAGCTGTATACAGCAGCCCCAGAGCTGTATACAGCAGCCCCAGAGGGGTATACAGTAGCCCCAGAGGGGTATATAGCAGCCCCAGAGGGGTATACAGCAGCCCCAGAGGGGTATACAGCAGCCCCAGAGGGGTATACAGCAGCCCCAGAGGGGTATATAGCAGCCCCAGAGGGGTATACAGCAGCCCCAGAGCTGTATACAGCAGCCCAAGCTGTATACAGCAGCCCCAGAGGGGTATACAGCAGCCCCAGAGGGGTATATAGCAGCCCCAGAGGGGTATACAGCAGCCCCAGAGCTGTATACAGCAGCCCCAGAGCTGTATACAGCAGCCCCAGAGGGTATACAGTAGCCCCAGAGGGGTATATAGCAGCCCCAGAGGGGTATACAGCAGCCCCAGAGGGGTATATAGCAGCCCCAGAGGGGTATACAGCAGCCCCAGAGCTGTATACAGCAGCCCAGAGCTGTATACAGCAGCCCAGAGGGGTATACAGTAGCCCCAGAGGGGTATATAGCAGCCCCAGAGGGGTATACAGCAGCCCCAGAGGGGTATATAGCAGCCCCAGAGGGGTATACAGCAGCCCCAGAGCTGTATACAGCAGCCCCAGAGGGGTATACAGCAGCCCCAGCCCCAGAGGGGTATACAGTAGCCCCAGAGGGGTATATAGCAGCCCCAGAGGGGTATAACAGCACCCCAGAGGGGTATACAGCAGCCCCAGAGGGGTATATAGCAGCCCCAGAGGGGTATATAGCAGCCCCAGAGGGGTATACAGCAGCCCAAGTGGGGTATACAGCAGCCCCAGAGCTGTATACAGCAGCCCCAGAGGGGTATACAGCAGCCCCAGAGGGGTATATAGCAGCCCCAGAGGGGTATATAGCAGCCCCAGAGGGGTATACAGCAGCCCCAGCCCCAGAGGGGTATATAGCAGCCCCAGAGGGGTATATAGCAGCCCCAGAGGGGTATATAGCAGCCCCAGAGGGGTATACAGCAGCCCCAGCGCTGTATACAGCAGCCCCAGAGCTGTATACAGCAGCCCCAGAGGGGTATATAGCAGCCCCAGAGGGGTATACAGCAGCCCCAGAGCTGTATACAGCAGCCCCAGAGCTGTATACAGCAGCCCCAGAGGGGTATACAGTAGCCCCAGAGGGGTATATAGCAGCCCCAGAGGGGTATACAGCAGCCCCAGAGGGGTATACAGCAGCCCCAGAGGGGTATATAGCAGCCCCAGAGGGGTATACAGCAGCCCCAGAGCTGTATACAGCAGCCCCAGAGGGGTATACAGCAGCCCCAGCCCCAGAGGGGTATACAGTAGCCCCAGAGGGGTATATAGCAGCCCCAGAGGGGTATACAGCAGCCCCAGAGGGGTATACAGCAGCCCCAGAGGGGTATATAGCAGCCCCAGAGGGGTATACAGCAGCCCAAGTGGGGTATACAGCAGCCCCAGAGCTGTATACAGCAGCCCCAGAGGGGTATACAGCAGCCCCAGCCCCAGAGGGGTATATAGCAGCCCCAGAGGGGTATATAGCAGCCCCAGAGGGGTATACAGCAGCCCCAGCCCCAGAGGGGTATATAGCAGCCCTAGAGGGGTATATAGCAGCCCCAGAGGGGTATATAGCAGCCCCAGAGGGGTATACAGCAGCCCCAGCGCTGTATACAGCAGCCCCAGAGCTGTATACAGCAGCCCCAGCCCCAGAGGGGTATATAGCAGCCCCAGCCCCAGAGGGGTATATAGCAGCCCCAGAGGGGTGTACAGCAGCCCCAGAGGGGTATTTAGCAGCCCCAGAGGGGTATTTAGCAGCCCCCGCTGTATACAGCAGCCCCCGCTGTATACAGCGGTACCCGGCTGTATACAGCCCTCCCGCCTGGTATACCGGGCCCCCCCTGTGGCCACCTGTAAAGGAAGCGATGATTATACTTATCGGGTCGCCGACGCCGACGCCGCCGCTCTGTCACCGTCCGTCACCGCGCTCCTTCCCGTCTTCATGCTTCCTTCATCGGCGCACAGAAAATGACGTCATTTCCTGTGCGACGGTGAAGGAAGCATGAAGACCAGGAGGAGCGCGGTGACGGACGGTGACAGAGCGTCGGCGTCGGCGTCGGCGACCCGATAAGTATAATCATCGCTTCCTTTACAGGTGGCCACAGGGGGGGCCCGGTATACCACGGGGGGGCTGTATATTTTTTTTTTTTTTTTTATTACCGTATATACTCGTGTATAAGCCGAGGGGGGACTTTTCAGCACATTTTTTGTGCTGAAAAACTCGGCTTATACACGAGTATATACGGTAAATTGTTTTTCAAGCTCTTTGATCCTATTTTTTTTTAAGCCAGTGGATCACGGTCCTCCTCCAACAACATCTGAATGATGCTGTTGAAGCAACGAAGGAAACTGTGCTGCCAAGTGCGTTTGAAATCAGGGGAAGGCTCCCAGACCCTTAAAATCAAGACTGAGACCCCTCAGAACAAGGTTATTTTTAAGATATTCTTCAAGACACCTGATGTTCCACCACGTTCTAATACCCGTTTTGTGATTATTGGTAAGGTCTTTACATAAAGAGGAAAAGTAAAATATTGTGGCGGTGTGTCAGTTGAGTCAAAAATATATTTAGATTGAGCCCTCCGTCCGCATAGCCTCCCTGGTATCCCAGTCGATTCAATCTGCAAGACGCAAGAGGATATGTAAATAATCAATAAACAAGGCAAGGTAGCCCTGTTCTAGACAAGGTTAAACAGCCGGGACAGTCTTACCTATCAAAAAAGACGTGCACCCCCACAGAGGAGCCCTATAGAGGGTTCTGGTAGATAAATGTAAGTATTTTAAGTAGTAGGGGTGCAGTGCATTCGCCCAGACGCTTATATCATGATATGGGTGCTAAACCACGGAAGTAAGGGATCTGAGAGCAAAGGAGAAGAACTTTTGTATAAGGAGTGCACAACCAGTGTAATATGCAAAGTGAAATTTATTATCAAACAAACAAACAGGAACCCAGTGATTAAAAACAATTAAAAGCTATAAGTCCTGTCACTAATACAGCTTGTAGTAACACATTAGCAAGAGAAGACATAGCCCCAACCTGTGTCAACAGAGACTTTTGACAAAGGTACCAAATATAGCACAATTAGTCAACCCCTATACAAAACAATATTTGAATTATGATTTAAAGTAATGTTCAGAAATGGGGGGGAGCAGGAGGAATAAACAACCGGGTTGACATAAATTGCAAAACAACCACAGAATAGGTAAATAATAGAACACTGATGGTATAGGATCCTAAAATAAATGGACCATATGACATTAGGTCATCTTGAGGCAGTTCATTATTACAATCAATGTAAATAAGGTCCAAGTATTCGTCAATGCAGGAGTCAATGTGAGAATCAGAAAAGCACTGTTACAATAATAGGGAGAATCTCCAGGTACGAAGACCACAAAATACACACCACCTACAATGTCAAGGTGGATGCAATAAAGCAAGTGTTTGAAGGCAAAAGCACCCAGGTGTGACCACAGTGATGGTCATCCTATGGTAGGATATACAGCACCCAGAGTAAGCCGGGCATGAATGCCCCCAAATTTGGAGAGTAAAGCACAGGCCCCACGTGGGGCATATCGCTGATGTGGCTTCTTCAAGAGCTGCAGTGGTGTTGTGGGCCCTGTGTGTGTATATATATATATATATATATCATAAATGTCTAAAGTGGTGTTTACTGCTGCAATATCCGTTTTCTTGGATGACAGCGACGTCACATCCGTGGACATCCGTGCCAACCAGGGGTGTGACCGCAGAGCGAATGGACAGAGGAGTGTGGGCGGACTTCACCCAGCAGCCGAAGTCCCGGTACGTCATTTCGGGTCTGACGTCCCAGTGAGACGGCGTATGTAAAGCAGCAGCGGCCGCTCGGGAAGTAAAGAGGCTGTAATGATGCACACAGTGTGTGTAATACATTGCAGCCAAGTGTCAAGAAGAGGTATTATGATAGATAAGGGGACAATAGGTAATATAATAAATAAAAGAACAATGGGCTAATGTTCATAGGAAGGGCTGGGTAAGGGGAGTCAGTAAGGGATCTCCTGAGCAGGGGAGCTCAGTCCATAGCCAAGTGTTTGTCATTTGTATCAAGGGTACTCCTCTAAAGGTCCCCAGGTGAAGAGAAGGGGTGCCACAAACAAAGATAAAACAATCTTCCATAAATGAGATGACACTAAGTAATCTAAGGGACATGGTATTTCAGCAAAGGCCTAAAAGATGGAGTAACCGTAGCAATAGAGACCTGGAAATTTATGAAAAGAAAAAAGATCCTAAGATCTTAATCGGGATCAATGCCTTAATACCAGTACGCCTTAGTAAGGAATTCTAGGATAACTGTGTCTTAAACAATGAAGTCCCAAGTAGCTTAGCGACAGTATTATGGGCCCCTTTGGTAGCAGCTCAGGAGACCTAATGTCAGAGTGGCTCCAGGGTGAAAAAATATATACCTAGCAGCCTACTATAGTGCACTTATTATCTGTCATGTAGAGGGGCTGGCCAGCCCATTTGTAGCCACTAGACACCGAGGTATACCGAAGATATAAACATATTACCTCTCCAAAAAAAAAAAAAAGAAAGAAATTGTATATCAATATGGAACAACCAAAGAGGTGTCATCGGTCCAGAATAAACTGTCCGGCCCGGTAACCATGATGCACATACATATAAGATTGAGATGCAGAGGGTATTTAACTGGAGCAAGACGACCAATACTAAACCATCATACATGAGACAAATGGTGAATGACCACATTGAAAAAGAAAAGTTGTTCATAGGCTCTGAAGACCCTTTCGATAGGGGACCAGCTATAGAATCGGAGTGTTCTAGAATCCCGTACACAGTGTGTCAGAGAAGAGATGTTGATCTGACTGGTATGTAGAAATGTCAAAGATTGAGGTGCAACGTCATGGATATTGAAGACTCTTTCAATATCATGAAATCATGAATATTGAAGACTCTTTCAATAGGGTAATCGATGTTTGGTCTTCATGTGTTCAGAGTTCACGTGGATGATTCATTGTTGGTGTGATAACAGTCAATGTTGAAGGAAGAATATATTCACCAAAAAGGTCTTACATGTTGAAATCATTGGATAATAAAAAATCCTGGCAAATTAATGCTGGTTCCTAGGGATGAGCGAGTCTACTCGCTAGGACTCGTTACTCGGCGATTCTTAAGGGACTCGGTAATCGGCGAGTCTTTTAGCGAATACTCGCTCAGTAACGAGTCCAATGCAAGTAAATGGCAATCCTAGTTTTGTCAGAGTTTACTTTCTCTCACTCGCTAGACTCGCTATATCACATCGCTATATAGCTTGAATCTCCCCAAACAGCAGCGAGTCTGAGCGAGTCTACGAGTCCGATTCCTAGCGAGCCTGCGATTCCGAGTCCTGTATTCTCTATTCGGGACTCGCGAATACAGAATCTTTTATGTTACTAGTCAGCATTGCGTGTTAGGTCAGAAAACTTGTGAAGAAGGACAAGCATGTTAGGCAATCATAGTCAGTAATGCCATAGCATTTTTGGTTGTGGCAGGACTATGATTGGCTGCTGTCCATCGTGATGCCTATGTCATGTATGACAGGCAAGGCAGTATATAAGGATTGCCCCCGCCATTTTGGGCACATTCCTGAGAAGAGCTGACCTAGTGCAGGGAGACTTGGAGCAGATCTAGGGACAGTTAGGCAGTGTAGGAGTCAAGATTCCTCACATATAACCCAAACGTTCTTTTCAGAACTAACAGGACGGAGTGTAGGAGTCAAGATTCCTCACATATAACCCAAAAGTTCTTTTCAGAACTACCAGGACGGAGGATTGCTGTACAGGACTGTAAGGAAGGGAGATAGGAGCAGCCTCACAGTGGATACAGCACCATCCTCAGAGTTTAGTTCATCCAGCTTTCCGCAGAGCTGCAATCCTAAGCTTTTTCTTATTTTTGGCACTAGCCTACCAGATAATTTTGGTGCCATTTTTCCACAATTTTTTTCCTGTGCCAGTGCGTTGCTGTAAGGTGTCCTGCCTGCAGCTCGCACGGTACTTGTAACATTGCACGCAGCCAGCACCGCAGCCAGCACCGCAGCCTAATAGTGCCTGGTTCTGCGTACTAAACAATTTTTTTCCTGTGCCAGTGCGTTGCTGTAAGATGTCCTGCCTGCAGCTCGCACGATACTTGTAACATTGCACGCAGCCAGCACCGCAGCCTAATAGTGCCTGGTTCTGCGTACTAAACAATTTTTTTCCTGTGCCAGTGCGTTGCTGTACGGTGTCCTGCCTGCACCTCGCACGATACTTGTAACATTGCACGCAGCCAGCACCGCAGCCTAATAGTGCCTGGTTCTGCGTACTAAACAATTTTTTTCCTGTGCCAGTGCGTTGCTGTAGTGTGTCCTGCCTGCAGCTCGCACGGTACTTGTAACATTGCACGCAGCCAGCACCGCAGCCTAATAGTGCCTGGTTCTGCGTACTAAACAATTTTTTTCCTGTGCCAGTGCGTTGCTGTACGGTGTCCTGCCTGCACCTCGCACGGTACTTGTAACATTGCACGCAGCCAGCACCGCAGTCTATTAGTGCCTGGTTCTGCGTACTAAACAATCTTTTCCTGTGCCAGTACGTTGCTGTAAGGTGTCCTGCCTGCAGCTCGCACGGTACTTGTAACATTGCACGCAGCCAGCACCGCAGCCTAATAGTGCCTGGTTCTGCGTACTAAACAATTTTTTTCCTGTGCCAGTGCGTTGCTGTAAGGTGTCCTGCCTGCAGCATTGCTGTAAGGTGTCCTGCCTGCAGCTCGCACGGTACTTGTAACATTGCACGCAGCCAGCACCGCAGCCTAATAGTGCCTGCAGCTCGCACGGTACTTGTAACATTGCACGCAGCCAGCACCGCAGTCTATTAGTGCCTGGTTCTGCGTACTGAACAATTTTTTTCCTGTGCCAGTGCGTTGCTGTACGGTGTCCTGCCTGCATCTCGCACGGTACTTGTAACATTGCACGCAGCCAGCACCGCAGCCTAATAGTGCCTGGTTCTGCGTACTAAACAATTTTTTTCCTGTGCCAGTGCGTTGCTGTACGGTGTCCTGCCTGCACCTCGCACGGTACTTGTAACATTGCACGCAGCCAGCACAGCAGTCTATTAGTGCCTGGTTCTGCGTAATAAACAATTTTTTTCCTGTGCCAGTGCGTTGCTGTACGGTGTCCTGCCTGCACCTCGCACGGTACTTGTAACATTGCACGCAGCCAGCACCGCAGCCTAATAGTGCCTGGTTCTGCGTACTAAACAATTTTTTTCCTGTGCCAGTGCGTTGCTGTACGGTGTCCTGCCTGCACCTCGCACGGTACTTGTAACATTGCACGCAGCCAGCACAGCAGTCTATTAGTGCCTGGTTCTGCGTAATAAACAATTTTTTTCCTGTGCCAGTGCGTTGCTGTACGGTGTCCTGCCTGCACCTCGCACGGTACCTTCCATCTGTCTTAAAATATCTTAGCCTCTAGTGTGTACCTTTCACGAAATAGTACCTGCTACTTGTTTTACACATTTAGAGCCACCAGAAATTCTAAAATGTCACCAAAAAAAACAAATCCCAAAAAAAGCGTTGCTAAGGGACAGGGACGAGGTACAGGCATTGGTAGTCGTGGCCAACAATGCACCGGTTCGGGCAGACAGATGAGGATTGATCGATCATTCCTCCTGTCTAACTTTCCCCGTCAGGAAAGTAAACGAGTATTGAGGCCGGAAGACGAAGACCATCTAAAGTCTTGGCTGGCAGACAAGACCTCAACAACAGGTTCTTGCAGCACACAAGGTTCCTTGAGCACTGTTTCTACTGTTGGTAGATACCAAGCTGGGTCATCTAATCCACAACCTCTTCAAAGTTCCTCAGACCAACAGCAGCCCCATCAAAATGTTGACACAGACATGGGTCACTCAGATGATTTATTTGGTACATATAATCCTTTGCATGAATCCGGTTTGCCAGACTCAGTAGTAGATGAGATACTTGAAGAAGACTTGTCCAATCATGGACAAATTTTTGAGACACCCCGGCCACATGAACGTGACTTTCAGCAAAGTCTTAGACCGTCTCAGGAGTTGGAGGATGATGATGATAATGAGACAGTGACACACTTGTCATCCGGGGAGCAAAATCAATCTTGTTATCGGGAAGATTTAGAAGAGGAAGGGGTTGATGATGAGACCACTGATCCCACGTGGAATGTTGCCATGCAGAGCAGCACGGAGGAAGAAAGTGTGTATGTCCCACCAACAAAGGCACCAAGGCCTACTCCTCCCACCAGAACTGAAAGAGTCACCACTGTTGCCCAAACTGTGTCCACTGTGGCGCAAAATTTGCCGACTGCTGTACAAAATGTCTCAAATGTGGGCCTGAGTAATCCCTCTGGGATAACAATCAAGCATAGAGGTCGGTCAGCCACTGTGTGGAATTTTTTTAAAGATGGGCCTTCTCAAGAAAATGTGGTCATCTGTACCATCTGCCATGCAAGGCTAAGCAGAGGCCACGGGAAAGGAAACATGAGCACCAGTAGTATGCGCAAGCACATGGCTGGACAGCACCCTATTCAGTGGTCAAAAGTGCAGCCTTCCACAACAGTGTCATCAGACCCAAAGACTGCCACGGTAACTCACAGCCGTCCGTCACAATCAAGTGTTGCTGAAGCTGTTCCAGCTCATATGTACTCATCCCAAGCAGCGGTTGCAGAGAGACTGAACACTAGTGCAGACAGTTCTCGGTCAGCAACATCCTTACAGTTGTCAGTGACACAGCTGTACGAAAGGAAGCAGAAAAACCACTCTTCCCACCCATTAGCCACAAAAATAAATGCCCATATAGGTAAGTTATTAGCAGTCGAGATGTTGCCGTTTAGGCTTGTGGGTACAGACTCTTTTCGTGAGCTTTTGGCTGTGGCAGTACCACGGTACTCGGTTCCAAGCCGCCACTACTTTTCACGTTGTGCCGTCCCCGCGTTACATGAGCATGTCATTAACAACCTCAAGCGTGCCCTCACCAACGCTGTAACCGGGAAAGTACACCTTACTACGGACATGTGGACAAGCAGTTCAGGACAGGGCCGGTACATCTCGCACACCGCGCATTGGATCAACGTTGTGGAGAGTGTGCCAAACTCTGTTAGTGTTGCATCAAACATCCTACCCACGCCACGGATAGCTGGCGCAAACTCATTCAGTGTCTCTGCATCATCCTATATGTGCAGTACAACATCTTCCGCTTCCTCGACCAATCCTCAATTGCCCTCAACATCACGGCCAAGTTGGGAGGTTTGCTGCAGCGCTTCAGCAAGACGCCAACAGGCTCTGCTGAAGCTGATCTGTTTAGGTCACACACCTCACACTGCAGTAGAGCTTTTGAAAGGTCTGAAGCAACAGACAGATGAGTGGCTATCCCCACTCCAACTCCAGACCGGTCTCGTGGTGAGCGACAATGGTCGTAACCTAGTGGCTGCACTAAAGCTCGGAAACCTTGTGCACGTGCCTTGCATGGCTCACGTGCTGAATCTAGTAGTTCAAAAATTCCTGCGTACATACCCAGAGTTTTCTGACCTACTGGAGAAGGTGCGTCGAGTTTGCGCACATTTTCGTCATTCGTCAACAGCGGTTGGAAAACTTTCATTGCTTCAAAAGCAATTGAATTTGCCCAACCACAGACTCATTTGTGACATGCCGACACGATGGAATTCTACTTTCCATATGTTATCGAGGATCAATGAGCAGCAGAGGGCAATATCCGAATATCAGTTGCAACATGCCCGTCAGACCGGCAGTCAGCCACGACATATTAGTACAATGGAGTGGGTGTGGATCGCTGACACATCTGAGGTTCTTGATAATTTTGACTACTGCACAAAACTGGTGAGCGGTGATCAGTCCATCATCAGTGTCACTATCCCCATGCTGTGTCTGTTCAAAGAATCCCTCATTAATCAGAAAAATGAAGCATTGAGAGCCCAGCAGATTGCTATGGAGCCAGATTTAAACAGCGCAGTACCTAGCCAGCAAAGCCAATTTGACCAGGCAACATTGGCTCCTGAAGAGGAACCGGAGCAAGACGAGGAAGAGGATTTATTTTTTGTTGGTGCCGATGTCAACCCAGATGGTACTCCCAACCCCAGCTTTGTGTCTTGTCCACCATGGGTGGGCTGGAGAGGAGGAGGCGGAGACAGACTTTGCGGATGCAATGGGTATTGAACATCGTTCTGAGGACACTGAAGACACGAGTCTATGCAGCTTGGGACACATGGCTGACTTCATGTGCACTTGTCTGCTAGAAGACCCACGAGTGATTAACATATTGCACAATGACCTCTACTGGTTGGCCACCTTTCTGGACCCACGTTATAAAGATAAATTCACCTCGCTGCTGTTTCAGTCACCACGTGGCTTGACAATTGACTATTTCAAGAGGGTTCTTGTGGATAATATGCTTCTAATATCACCGTCAGACAACTCTCTGCCCATAGCTAGCAACTCTGTGCAACAGCAGCCATTGGTCGGGCCACAATCATCCACGCTGTCCAGAAGAGATGCTGGAAAGATGTCCGCAAAGTGGGCTATGTTCAATAAGCCATCGAACCTGCAGCGCCATGTTGCTCCGGTAACCATCTCTCGGAGACAGAAACTTACCAACATGGTACAAGAATACTTAAGTGACAGTACCTGCTTCCTTACTGATGCCGCAGTCCCGTTTAATTACTGGGTCTCCAAGCTTCAGACTTGGACAGAGCTCTTGTTGTATGCCTTGGAGGTGCTGGCATGCCCTGCGGCTAGTGTGACATCAGAGCGGGTTTTCAGTGCCGCTGGGGGTATCATAACTGATACCAGGACACGTCTTACTCCAGAGAATGCAGACAGGCTTACTCTAATTAAGTTTAATAGGAACTGGATTTCACAAGACTTTTTGAGCCCTGAAGACGACAGTAGTCAGAGCTGAAGTGCCACGTTCAACATCAATATGATATAATAAATCATTGTATTATATTGTGCCTTTTTGGTACAAGCAGTATGTACAACACCAGTAACGATTTGCCTAACCATGTTCCTGCAACCTGGTAATGAGGCTGCTTCATCATAAACCAACACTATACCTTTACTTCAGTTTCATTAACCATCAGAACACATTTTGACAATGAATCAACCTTTATTTTGTGTTAGCAAACATTCAAAAGCCCCTTGGGCTAATTTTTGGAGCCACCCAGGCTAACAAGCTTATCATGGCCCTTAGGCCTGCATTTGTACTCAAAATGCAAAACAGCCCCTTGGGCTAATTTTTGGAGCCACCCAGGCTAACAAGCTTATGATGGCCCTTAGGCCTGCATTTGTACTCAAAATGCAAAACAGCCCCTTGGGCTAATTTTGGGAGCCACCCAGGCTAAAAAGCTTATGATGGCCTTTGGCCTGCATTTGTACTCAAAATGCAAAACAGCCCCTTGGGCTAATTTTTGGAGCCACCCAGGCTAACAAGCTTATGATGGCCTTAGGCCTGCATTTGTACTCAAAATGCAAAACAGCCCCTTGGGCTAATTTTTGGAGCCACCCAGGCTAACAAGCTTATCATGGCCGTAGGCCTGCATTTTATCTCAACATGCCAAAACAGCCCCTTGGGCAAATTTTTGGAGCCACCAGGCTAACAAGCTTATCATGGCCGGTAGGCCTGCATTTATACTCAAAATGCAAACAGCCCCTTGGGCTAATTTTTCCAGGCACAAGCCTATGCCGCATCGTGGGCATTGCATGTACTATGCTCCTAGTACAAGCAATTTATTGTATGGGCCAAGCACCTGCTTCTGAAAAAATGTATATGAAGCCCCTTGGGCTAATTTTTGGAGCCACACAGGCTAACAAGCTATCATGGCCCTTAGGCCTGCATTTATACCCAAAATGCAAAACAGCCCCTTGGGCTAATTTTTGGAGCCACCCAGGCTAACAAGCTTATCATGGCCATTAGGCCTGCATTTTTACGCAACATGCAAACAGCCCCTTGGGCTAATTTTTGGAGCCACCCAGGCTAACAAGCTGATCATGGCCTTAGGCCTGCATTTGTACTCAAAATGCAAAACAGCCCCTTGGGCTAATTTTTGGAGCCACCCAGGCTAACAAGCTTATGATGGCCCTTAGGCCTGCATTTGTACTCAAAATGCAAAACAGCCCCTTGGGCTAATTTTTGGAGCCACCCAGGCTAACAAGCTTATCATGGCCGGTAGGCCTGCATTTTAACTCAAAATGCCAAACAGCCCCTTAGGCTAATTTTTCCAGGCACCAAGCCTATGCCTGCATCGTGGGCATTGCATGTACTATGCTCCTAGTACAAGCAATTCTATTGTATGGGCCAAGCACCCTGCTTTCTGAAAAAAATGTATATGAAGCCCCTTGGGCTAATTTTTGGAGCCACACAGGCTAACAAACTGATCATGGCCCTTAGGCCTGCATTTGTACTCAAAATGCAAAACAGCCCCTTGGGCTAATTTTTGGAGCCACCCAGGCTAACAAGGTTATCATGGCCGGTAGGCCTGCATTTTAACTCAACATGCCAAACAGCCCCTTGGGCAAATTTTTGGAGCCACCCAGGCTAACAAGCTTATCATGGCCGGTAGGCCTGCATTTATACTCAAAATGCCAAACAGCCCCTTGGGCTAATTTTTCCAGGCACCAAGCCTATGCCTGCATCGTGGGCATTGCATGTACTATGCTCCTAGTACAAGCAATTCTATTGTATGGGCCAAGCACCCTGCTTTCTGAAAAAAATGTATATGAAGCCCCTTGGGCTAATTTTTGGAGCCACACAGGCTAACAAGCTTATCATGGCCCTTAGGCCTGCATTTGTTCTCAAAATGCAAAACAGCCCCTTGGGCTAATTTTTGGAGCCACCCAGGCTAACAAGCTTATCATGGCCCTTAGGCCTGCATTTATACCCAAAATGCAAAACAGCCCCTTGGGCTAATTTTTGGAGCCACCCAGGCTAACAAGCTGATCATGGCCCTTAGGCCTGCATTTGTACTCAAAATGCCAAACAGCCCCTTGGGCTAATTTTTGGAGCCACCCAGGCTAACAAGCTTATCATGGCCGGTAGGCCTGCATTTGTACTCAAAATGCAAAACAGCCCCTTGGGCTAATTTTTCCAGGCACCAAGCCTATGCCTGCATCGTGGGCATTGCATGTACTATGCTCCTAGTACATGCAATTCTATTGTATGGGCCAAGCACCCTGCTTTCTGAAAAAAATGTATATGAAGCCCCTTGGGCTAATTTTTGGAGCCACACAGGCTAACAAGCTTATCATGGCCCTTAGGCCTGCATTTATACCCAAAATGCAAAACAGCCCCTTGGGCTAATTTTTGGAGCCACCCAGGCTAACAAGCTTATCATGGCCCTTAGGCCTGCATTTTTAATCAACATGCCAAACAGCCCCTTGGGCTAATTTTTGGAGCCACCCAAGCTAACAAGCTTATCATGGCCCTTAGGCCTGCATTTATACCCAAAATGCAAAACAGCCCCTTGGACTAATTTTTGGAGCCACCCAGGCTAACAAGCTTATCATGGCCGGTAGGCCTGCATTTTAACTCAACATGCCAAACAGCCCCTTGGGCAAATTTTTGGAGCCACCCAGGCTAACAAGCTTATCATGGCCGGTAGGCCTGCATTTATACTCAAAACGCCAAACAGCCCCTTGGGCTAATTTTTCCAGGCACCAAGCCTATGCCTGCATCGTGGGCATTGCATGTACTATGCTCAGGGCCGCACCATCCATGAGGCGACATGAAGTGTCAGCCTCAGGCGGCGAGCTCTGCTGGTAGACATGGGGCGGCGTCTTCAGGAGCTGGTGGTAGTGCGGCACCCTGCAGATGCCGCTCCTACAGTCCTGGCCGCCGACGCTGCGACCAGGCTTGGCGTATCTGGGGCTGCTGGCGGGGCATCTCCTGCCGCAGCGGCAGCGGCCGCGGTGTCCAAACACCCCCCCCTCCAGTGTGGCAGTGTGAGCTGTGTTAGCGGCCGCGGTCTCCAAACCCCCCCCCCCCGTGCGGCTGTGTGAGCCCGTGACGCTGTGTGAGCCGGCTTCATGCTTCACTGTGCCTCGCGCTGACAGGACCTGTGATGATGTCAAAGGAGGGGAGGAGTCAGGCGGGTCACATGATCAGCTCCTCAGTATGCAGCCAGGACTCCACCATGGTGCTGGATGAGGTGAAGTTTATGTGTGGGGCTGAGGCTTTACAGTGTAAATTAATGTAGCAGAGCTGTGTATGTATGAGGTATATGGAGTGGAGCTGAGTGTTCAAGGTGTACAGAGTGGAGGTGCGTGTGTATGAGGTGTATGGAGTGAAGCTGTGTATGTACGAGGTGTACAGAGTGGAGCCATGTGTGTACAGAAGAGGTGTAGGTACAGAGTGGAGCCGTGTGTGTACGAGGTGTACGGAGCAGAGCAGAGTGTGTATGAGGTGTACAGAGCAGAGCCGCGTGTGTACGAGGTGTACAGAGCGGAGGCGTGTGTGTACGAGGTGTACGGAGCAGAGCCGAGTGTGTATGAGGTGTACGGAGCAGAGCCGCGTGTGTACGAGGTGTATGGAGCAGAGCCGCGTGTGTACGAGGTGTACGGAGCAGAGCCGAGTGTGTACGAGGTGTACGGAGCAGAGCCGAGTGTGTACGAGGTGTACGGAGCAGAGCCGCGTGTGTACGAGGTGTACAGAGCGGAGGCGTGTGTGTACGAGGTGTATAGAGTGAAGCCACGTGTGTACAAGGTGTACGGAGCGGAGCCGCGTGTGTACGAGATGTACGGAGCGGAGCCGCGTGTGTACGAGATGTACGGAGCGAAGCCGAGTGTGTACAAGGTGTATGGAGCAGAGCCGAGAGTGTACAAGGTGTACGGAGCGGAGCCGCGTGTGTACGAGGCATACGGAGCAGAGCCGTGTGTGCGAGGCTTTCACAGCGGAGCCCAGTGTGTATGAGGTGTACGAAGCGGCGCCACATGTGTACGAAACGGAGCCACGTGTGTACGGTGTGTACAGAGCGAAGTCATATGTGTACGAGGTGTACAGAGCAGAGCCACATGTGTCCAACGTGTACGGAGCAGAGCCGCTTGTGTACGAGGTGTATGGAGCAGAGCCGCTTGTGTACGAGGTGTACGGAGCAGAGCCGTGTGTGTACGAGGTGTACAGAGCGGAGGCGTGTGTGTACGAGGTGTATAGAGTGAAGCCACGTGTGTACATTGTGGAGCTGAGAGTGTACAAGGTGTACGGAGCGGAGCCGCGTGTGTACGAGACGTACGGAGCGAAGCCGAGTGTGTACAAGGTGTATGGAGCAGAGCCGAGAGTGTACAAGGTGTACGGAGCGGAGCCGCGTGTGTACGAGGCATACGGAGCAGAGCCGTGTGTGCGAGGCTTTCGCAGCGGCGCCACGTGTGTACGAGGTGTACGAAGCGGCGCCACGTGTGTACGAAACGGAGCCACGTGTGTACGGTGTGTACAGAGCGAAGTCATATGTGTACGAGGTGTACAGAGCAGGCCACATGTGTACAACGTGTACGGAGCAGAGCCGCTTGTGTACGAGGTGTATGGAGCAGAGCCGCTTGTGTACGAGGTGTACGGAGCAGAGCCGTGTGTGTATGAGGTGTGCAGAGCGGAGGCGTGTGTGTACGAGGTGTTTAGAGTGAAGCCACGTGTGTACATTGTGGAGCTGAGAGTGTACAAGGTGTACGGAGCGGAGCGCGTGTGTACGAGACGTACGGAGCGAAGCCGAGTGTGTACAAGGTGTACGGAGCGGAGCCGCGTGTGTACGAGGCGTACGAGCAGAGCCGTGTGTGCGAGGCTTTCGCAGCGGAGCCAGTGTGTACGAGGTGTACGAAGCGGCGCCACGTGTGTACGAAACGGAGCAACGTGTGTACGGTGTGTACAGAGCGAAGTCATATGTGTACGAGGTGTACAGAGCAGAGCCACATGTGTACAACGTGTACGGAGCAGAGCCGCTTGTGTACGAGGTGTATGGAGCAGAGCCGCTTGTGTACGAGGTGTACGGAGCAGAGCCGCTTGTGTATGAGGTGTATGGAGCAAAGCCGCTTGTGTACGAGGTGTATGGAGCAGAGCCGCTTGTGTACGAGGTGTATGGAGCAGAGCCTCTTGTGTACGAGGTGTACGGAGCAGAGCCGTGTGTGTACGAGTTGTACGGAGCAGAGCCGCTTGTGTACGAGGCGTACGTGGTGTACGGAGCTGAGTGTGTACTAGGTGTACGGAGCGGAGCCATGTGTGTACCAGTGGTGGCCCCCCCGAGCATGCCGCTCCTATAGTCCCGGCCGCCTCTGCCGGCAGCATTCTTCTCCCAAGTCCTTGCCGCCGCTGTCCACCCCTCTGCAGCTCAGCACGGCGGGGAACAATGATGTACGGAGCAGAGCCGAGTGTGTATGAGGTGTACAGAGCGGAGGCGTGTGTGTACGAGGTGTATAGAGTGAAGCCACGTGTGTACATTGTGGAGCCGAGTGTGTACAAGGTGTACGGAGCAGAGCCGCGTGTGTACGAGGTGTACGGAGCAGAGCCGTGTGTGCGAGGCTTTCGCAGCGGAGCCCAGTGTGTACGAGGTGTACGGAGCTGAGTGTGTACTAGGTGTACGGAGCGGAGCCATGTGTGTACCAGTGGTGGCCCCCCCGAGCATGCTGCTCCTATAGTCCCGGCCGCCTCTGCCGGCAGCATTCTTCTCCCAAGTCCTTGCCACCGCTGTCCACCCCTCTGCAGCTCAGCACGACGGGGAACAATGATGTCATCACTTAGCGCCACTGTGCTGAGACGTGCAGAGCGGCAGAGGAGATGCTGAGGAGAAGAGGTATTTACTTTTTATTTTTTTAATAGTTTTTTTAGTGAGTACACTGATGGGAAACTATGTAATGTACAATATAATATAGGACAATGGGGGTGCAATATACTATATGGAGAACTATTGTGGCCCATTATATTATATGGAAGACTATGGGGGTGCATTATACTATAAGGAAGGCTATAGGGGATGCATTATACTATATGGAGGACTATGAGGGTGCATTATACTATATGGAGGACTATGGGGGTTCATTATGCTATATGGAGGACTGTGGGGTGCATTATACTATTTGGAGGACTGTGGAGGTGCATTAATCTATATGGTGGACTGTGGGGGTGATTATTCTATATGGAGGACTGTGGGGCTGCATTATTCTATATGGAGGACTGTGGGGTGCATTATACTACATGGATGAGTGTGGGGGTGCATTATTTTATATCAAGTACTGTGAGGGTGAATTGTTCTCTATGGAGTTCTGTGGGGGTGCAATATGCTATTTGGAGGACTACGGGGTGCAATATACTATATGGAGGACTGTGGGGGTGCGTTTTTCTATATCGAGTACTGTGGGGGGTGCATTCTATTTTATAGAAGACTATGGGGGTGCATAATATATGGAGGAATGCGGTATACTATGTGGAATACTATGGGGGTGTATTATATTATATGGAGAAAATTATACTATTTGGAAGCCATTATAATATTTGGAGGGCTCTGTGGGAGGCATGATAATACTTGGAGGCTACAAGGGAGCCTTTATACTTTATGAAGGGCTATTTGAGGGCTGTGTTGGGGGCCATTATACTGTACATAGGTCCATTTTACTACATGGAGGGCTGGGCGGCGGTCATAGTTGGGGATCATGCTGTACTGGGGTAGTTGCAGGAGGTGCAGTAGGGTCATCATACTGTGCATGTGGAGGAATGCACTGTGGGGGATCATACAGTGTTTGTGGGGCACTTTTGTTGGCATCACACTTTAGAGGGGCAATGAAAGGGGAATCTAGGGGCTTCAGTAGGAGGAAAATTACTTTGTAAAGGCTGACATATTGAGAGAGATGTACCTATGTGACCCAGCCAAATATTGCTTTTGTTGGGGGGTGCCCAAATAGAACTTCTGCTATGGGGCCCTATGATTGCTATGATGCAGGATGCATTGTCCCTCTGCTGCAGGACTGATTGGCCATAACTTAGGCTGGTTTCAGATTTGCATTTGTGTCTGCATGCCCAGGGCATGCAAACACAGGGCAAACGCTGCCATACTGATGTGAACGCAGAGGAGATTCTCATCAGTATGGTGCTCGGCCAGCCAATCAGTGATCTCGACGGCGGCCGGGAGGCGGAGATCTGTGGCGGAGATCCTCCACCTCCCAGCCGCCGATGACGAAATTTCAATGTGATCCGCAGCGTTCTCCTGCGCTGCCATGCGGAGGACAGTGCGAATCCATTGAGATCCATGCATTGTTTGTGCACTCGCGGGCACTTGCTGATAAAACAAGCACCTGTGAACGCACAAAAAATGCAACATGTTGCATTTGGAGGGCGGAGGAGGGCGTATAAATTATGCGCATCCAAACGGAACCGTTCCCATGTTAAACATAGGAACGCAGCGTTTGGCTGCGTTCTGTTACGCTTGCGTTCCGAATGCAAATGTGAAACCACCCTTACACACCAGGTCCAGTGCTGCCCCTCGGTACATTCAGGCATCCAGCCATCTCCTGAGCAGCGGTTGGTCGGTGGTGCTCTTCCCCCTTCCTGCTCCCATATCCTTTGCTCAACCCAATAGGAAGGACCCTGTTATTAATTACATAAAGACAGCCCCGTGTGTGGCGTTTGTGATTGGCTAAGCAATTCGGGAGTAAGTGTGGTCTGTTGGATGGAGAAGAAGCGCCATTTTACCAACTTAGTGCAGTGGCGGCTTGTTGATGCTCAGACTGCAGGTCTTTACCTGTGTTGTGTGGAAGGTGCGGCATGGCGACTTGTCTGAATATTCAGTGCCAGGCAGCGGTCCAGAGTTTTGCAGGCGTGTGCCAGAGGTTGGCAATCAGTTCTGCCCGCAGGACCACGGCTCTGCCAGTTGTCATTATGTGTCTAAATGCTTGTGCCAAGCTGCCATTGCCATTAATGATCCTTGTTCTGGATTCTTCTGTGTGGTTCTTGTATGTGCGTGTGATGGTGCAGACATCTTTGTGTGGAGATCTTTTTTTTCTGTTTCAGTAAACTAAAATGTCCACTATTTTGCTCATTTTTACAGGATAAATATAAATCTGTAGGAACCAGATTTATTTTTATCAATTAAAACTTTTTTCTAGCGGGGGGGGGGGGGGGGCGCCGTTTTGCAGTTCGCCTCAGGCAGCAGAGAGGCTAGGTTCACCCCTGACTATGCTCCTAGTACAAGCAATTCTATTGTATGGGCCAAGCACCCTGCTTTCTGAAAAAAATGTATATGAAGCCCCTTGAGCTAATTTTTTTAGGCAACAAGCCTATGCTTGCATCGTGGGCGTTGCTTGTACTATCTTCCTGCTGGAGCCTGGCGAAGGGTCCCATTGTACGCTCTGTAGAAAACGTGTAGACGCGATGTGTAGCAGGTAGATGTCCCAGCCTCTCACATGTGTGTTCCTAGTCTTGTTGCCATAGCGAGGCATTAAGTAACCCCCCAAACACAGGCACTGTTTATTTGTCAGCAACATTTGTACGTGGAGTCATGATTTTACACTTAGTAACCAAGGTGACTTCATGCTCCATGCGGGCCGTAAAGTACTTGCTAATGATGCTCTCTCTCCCCTGTCCCCCACGCCAAATGTCTCGGGGTAATCCTTGACTCCTCCCTCTCCTTCAAGCCCCACCTCGAGTTCCTAACCAAGTCCCTGTGACTCCAACTCAAAAATATTTCAAGAATTTGCTCGTTACTCAACCCTGACACTGCTAAAACACTCATTAATGCCCTCATCATCTCCCGCCTTGACTACTGGAACCTCCTTCGCACAGGCCTCCCTGCCAACTCTCTTGCACCTCTCCAATCTATACTAAACTCTGCTGCCCGACTAATCCATCTGTCCTCACGCTACTCCCCTGTCTACCCCCTCTGCCAAGCCCTTCACTGGGTCCTCGCCCCACAGAGAGCTCACTTTAAAACACTGACCATGACATTCAAAGCCTTACACAACCTATCCCCACCATACATCTCCGACATGATCTCCCGATACCATCTCTCACGCAACCTGCGTTCATCCCAAGAACTTCTCCTACACTCCCCCCTCATCTCCTCTTCCCACAACCGCATACAGGATTTCTCCCAGGCATCCGCCATGCTCTGGAACTCGCTGCCCTACCTCATCATTCACTCGCCTACCCTGGGAACCTGCAAGAAACACCTAAAGACTCACCTCTTCCGACAGGCCTACAACCTGCCATGACACCCTGCTACACGCCCCACGACTGACACCTTCCCCACCCTATTGTATCCCCACCCACCCCTCGTAGAATGTGAGCCCACGCGTACAGGGTCCTCTCCTCTTGTACCTGTATGACCTTATTGTCTATGTTTATTGTACTTGTCCTTGTCTACCTTATCCTCATGTAAAGCGCCATGGAACCTATCGGTGCTATATAAATAAATAATAATTATAATAATGATGATGACTTTAAGCCCACCCACAAAACAACCTACACATCCATTCCATTAAAAAAGACAGACACAAAGCTGTTTTTTAAAACTGTGTATTAAAACAAAATGGTTGGACGTTGTGACCATATACAAGGACACACCCCCAACCAATAACACCCGCTTTTAAACAAATTAAAAGAAAAAACAAAAAATGGAGCCCTACAGGTCCTGGTAGGTGGGCTGATAGGGTTGGGTAGGCTGTACCTGCCCACCATCACCCTGGTCCTGTAAGAGGTCAAGGGCCCCATGAATGGCCTCCGCCAACCCTTGAGGGTGGATCCTCTGGGCAGGTGTGGGGAAAGATGGTAGGTCCCTGTTAGGTGGCCATTGCTGAAAAGGAGGTACAGGCCTCTGGGGTGGCACATGGCTGTCCCGGGGTGTGGGCCTGTCTTGGAGGTTGTAGTGTGAGAGTTGCCACCCCTCCAAATACTGGAAAACCTCACCTGGGTGGTTTGGGGGGCGACTGGCGTCAAGCACAATATGTAATGCTGACCTTGCCCGCAGTAGCCTGTCAAATGGAATTACATCCAGGAATGGTATAAGACTGTGGTCAAAGTCAGCATTACTTTGTGCACGCTGTCGATGAGGTGACCCCGGGATCAGACCATGGCTGCTGATGTGAGATGGGCATCCAGGTTCCTCCTCTTGCGGCCGGACATGCCCCAAAGCTGGGGTTGGTGCTGGTGGGGGCGGTGGTGGTGGTGTTTGTGCTGGTGGTGGCGGCGGTGGTGGTGGTGGTGGTGTTGGTGCTGGTGGCGGTGGTGGTGTTGGTGCTGGTGGCGGTGGTGGTGGTGGTATTCCACCAGCTTGGCCTTGCTCCTCCGCTTCAGTGGCCTCCCTCGCCTGTTCAGGCAGCTGTGGTGGTGGAGGGTTAGCACGGCGCCTGCGGTAGTGAGCATCTCTGTGGGTAAAGGCCAAAAAAGTTTGGTGAATGCTTTGCATTTGGAAACAAAAACATAGGTCAAACATTAAGTTGCACGCTTTTTTGACTCTGTGTATCAGTGTATTCTGAATCAGATATTTTTTATTATTATTAAAGAATAACCAACTGTACATAACATAAAGGAATACGTCACTTTGTTTGCTAATTCCATAATAATACATCATTTTTCCCCCCCTTATTAACCCCCACCCCCCTATCCCATCTAATCTAGATGATCAATAACACCAATGGTTCACATGAAAAAAACGTCCCCCTGACTTCACTTTTAACTTGACATACTTAATTTACCAAACTTTTAGGTTATATTATCTATATAAACCAGGGAAGGGGTTCAAACGTATACAATATATATATATATATAATATAATATTTAATATAATACAATATATATAATAATGACTATTCAGCCACTATCTCCATCCACTTCTTTCTCAACCCTCGTCCATGGCTCCCATATCTGTGTATTCTGTGTTTTCATTGTTGACCTTAAGATTGAATTGCAGCCAATAAATTAGGACATTTTGGCTCATGCCTCAACCAATAATCTATGTGTGGGTATTGTTGGTCCTCGATTTTTTGACATTACATTTGAAATGTAACCATTTGTCTGCCCAATTACACTGTGCCCTGCCTTAAGCAGGACAGCTATTTAGGCACTTGAAGACACATTAGTGGCCACAAGTATAGCATTTACTTTTTGTTGTAACTTTATGTGGACAAAGCTATAGCCTGACACTTTGAGGCAAACACATTCTTCAGGGTTGTTTACCATCAGATGGACAGTAAAAGACGCAGTGTGGGCGGCCTTGGTTTCAAAGCACATAACCCAGATCTATAGGGCAGGTGAGCAAGACAGTAAATGGAGTCCTGCAGCATAGGTGACACATGAGCATTCGGCGTTAGTGGCCTACACTCCTTGTTGCTGCCATGTATGCTAATCAGGAATGTCTTGGTAAATAAAACCCACAAAACATATGGCTTGGATTTTGAATCGACTGTAATGGACATAGAGTATGGGGTTGTTTTTGATCAACAGGTCACACATCATTGGTGCCAAACAAGGTGGTATTCCCAGATGGACAGTTTTACAATTATTCCAACGGGGCCGAACACAAAGCCGGGAACAGCAAGGGCAAACTTCTTGTTCCCTAAAGGACCTTGGACATAAAAGCCTGTTGCACTGAAAATATGGCCCCTTTAAGTTTGATTTTATACAGCATTAATACACTATGTTTTTCGATGGATTCTTAATGTGGCCATCAGTTAACAACAAAACAATTAAATTCACATGTGGGCCCTAATATCTACACCATCACCATTAGGCCATTAGGAACACATAGAAATGATGCTTACGACAGGCAAACCAGACAAGGCCATACACCTTAGAGGCCATTGCAGGGAAGAACATGGCTTTGTTCCCCAAACATGCCAACAATAATAGCTAATTGTGAGGTCACGGAACATTGTGTCTGCCCACCCTGCTTATTTGTCCCAACGTCACAATGTGACTATAAATGTGTATGTCCTGGATCATTGCCAAAGGTAATAGAAATTTGTTGCACCATGGCAGAAACAAACCCCAGTGTGGGTATGTAAACCAGCACACTCATTATAGAGCTTCATACGTACACTGTGTGCCCTCGTGGACAGGGTCCTCTCCTCTTGTACCTGTACGACCTGCTTGTCTTCCTTTACTGTTTTTTGTAGTTAACCATTATCCTCATGTAAAGTGCCATGGAACCTAATGGCGCTATATAAATAAATAATAATAATAGTAGACAACAGTGCTGCAGACACATACCTTGGCATACGGGCCACCGGTCCAAGGAAGGACAGCCGGTCGTAATGTTTGTAGATCAGCTCTGGAGCTGCTCCCGGGTCCCCCTCTGCGATCTGGCGATGCTGTTTCTTATGTTGATCACGACAGCTCCTCCAACGTTTTTGAAGATGGTCAACTGTGAAATGATTTCAAACCGGGAATATTGCCGAATCAAGGAGTAGGGAATCCCTCCTGGCACAGAAAGAACGAGAAGCCCCTCCGGGACCAATAATACCGACCTTCTCAACACCCTTTAGCAACCAGTACTACGACATCAAACGCATCTTTTTAAAGAATCTCCCCATATTATATCAGGATAGTAAATTATCAGCTATTTTAGATTCAGGATGTAGGGTGGTCCCTAGGAAAGGAAAGATTTGGGGAATTACTTGTCTCCTAGTATTTATCTGGAAAAAAGAACCCAAAGGAAGACTTGGTTGAACTATAGGGGGATGTTTAAATGTGGTGAAAATAGGTGCACCATGTGTAAATACGTGGATATGGGTGAAACCTTTTGCAATAATCGAACTGGGAAGCAATATAGAATATCTACCTATATCAATTGTAACACGTCCCACGTAGTATACATGGCTACGTGTAGTAGCTGTAACAAATATTACATAGGTTGCACTATCAGATCCCTTAAGGTAAGGATGTCGGAGCACATTACAGGGGCAAATCCCAATTCAAAGGCCAATAGAACGGGCTTGTCAGGTTTATCGCGCCATTTTAGGGATTTCCATGCAGGGGACCTTAAAACTTTGAAGATCAGAGGCATAGAGAGGATACCCCGTCCATATAGGGGGGGTAATTGGGAGAAAGCACTACATAACCAGGAAAAATTATGGATCCTGCGGCTTGATGCACGGATTCCACAGGGTCTGAACTATAGATCAGATTTGTTATACTTTTATTGATCCTGCACCCTATGTCTCTTTTATGGTATTTGCTCCTTTGTATAATACATATTGAGTGCACTTGCAATACGATGGCTATACATAATGTATGAATAATCCATTGGGAAAGGAGGTATATGTTTATGTATTCTGTGAATGAAATCTTAGTGGGATCCCCCTACTGTTATGTGGTTGGAGGATTATACCTTTTCTCTTGGAATATACTATTTCTAAAATGTAATAGCCTTGTAGTTGGTGACTTACAATAAGAAAGAAAGATCTTTGTTGTGGTTATCTTTAGATTTCTACACCTGTAATGTTTACCATGTATTTGCATTGCTAATATATCAGTTCTTTGCTCTGTTCTTCTCCCACCCCCCTCTCCCCCCCCCCCCCCCCCCTTTTTTTTTTTTTTTTTTTTTTTCTCCTTTTTTTTTTCTCTCTTTTACTTTCTGTTATCAGCTCTTTCCCTCTCTTTCCCTCCCCTTTATTCCTTCTATATATTTTTTTTTTTTCTCTCTCTTTTACTTTCTGTTATCAGCTCTTTCCCTCTCTTTCCCTCCCCTTTATTCCTTCTCTATATATTTTTTTTTTTTTCTCTCTCTTTTATTTTCTGTTATCAGCTCTTTTTCTCTTTCCCTCGCTTTCATTCCTTCTCTATATTTTTTTTTTTTTTTTTTTTTTCTCTCTTTTCTCTTTTACTTTCTGTTATCAACTCTTTTCCTCTCTTTCCCTCCCCTTCATTCCTTCTCTATATTTTTTTTTTTTTTTTCTTCTTCTCTCTTTTACTTTCTGTTATCAGCTCTTTTTCCTTTCTTTCTCTTTTCCTCCCCTCCCCCTCTTCTTCCCCACTTAATTTTCCCTTTAACTCTTTTAGAACCTGCAGGTATGTGATTGGTTAGAAATAATTGATGTATGTCACACATGCGAGAGGGGGCTGTTTTTTGCTTTTAAATTGTATATATTCTTTTTGTCTGTATTGCCATTGTACTGACGATTAAGTGGGCTAGACCCACGAAACGCGTCCAGGAGCTCCTCTGGAGCATGTGTGATTTTTAAATTTTTCAAAATAAAAAGGAATTTTGTGGCACCGGATTCTACACCTTTCTATTGCTACTGGTGGTTGCCAAGCCACTTTCCGGTTTGCCTGGGAGTCCTGGGAATATTAGGTGGTTGGAGCTAGTCCTTTTTTTGATTCTTGGACATAAAAGCCTGTTGCACTGAAAATATGGCCCCTTTAAGTTTGATTTTATACAGCATTAATACACTATGTTTTTCGATGGATTCTTAATGTGGCCATCAGTTAACAACAAAACAATTAAATTCACATGTGGGCCCTAATATCTACACCATCACCATTAGGCCATTAGGAACACATAGAAATGATGCTTACGACAGGCAAACCAGACAAGGCCACACACCTTAGAGGCCATTGCAGGGAAGAACATGGCTTTGTTCCACAAACATGCCAACAATAATAGCTAATTGTGAGGTCACGGAACATTGTGTCTGCCCACCCTGCTTATTTGTCCCAACGTCACAATGTGACTATAAATGTGTATGTCCTGGATCATTGCCAAAGGTAATAGAAATCTGTTGCACCATGGCAGAAACAAACCCCAGTGTGGGTATGTAAACCAGCACACTCATTATAGAGCTTCATACGTACACTGTGTGCCCTCGTGGACAGGGTCCTCTCCTCTTGTACCTGTACGACCTGCTTGTCTTCCTTTACTGTTTTTTGTAGTTAACCATTATCCTCATGTAAAGTGCCATGGAACCTAATGGCGCTATATAAATAAATAATAATAATAGTAGACAACAGTGCTGCAGACACATACCTTGGCATACGGGCCACCGGTCCAAGGAAGGACAGCCGGTCGTAATGTTTGTAGATCAGCTCTGGAGCTGCTCCCGGGTCCCCCTCTGCGATCTGGCGATGCTGTTTCTTATGTTGATCGCGACAGCTCCTCCAACGTTTTTGAAGATGGTCAACTGTGAAATGATTTCAAACCGGGTTTAGACATGTGTAATATTTGAAACACCAAAAGTATGTGTACAAATCAACAATAACATTTTATTCATGTTGTGTGTGTAATGTGTATACAAGGCACAGTGACACGACAGTGTGGAACATCATCAACAGCATTACGGACATTGAGCTCACGTGGACACTATCACAAATGAGGCAGGACACATGTCGACGCATCGAGAAGGTAATAGTGCGGGCACCAGACTCTGCTCATTAGTGGTATTAATATACACCCAACCCCCTGGCCGTAAGAGCCAGGAGCTCCAGCCCTTAAACTAAGTGTACTGTTGTGACCCCATCCAAATATAGGCAACTATGCGACGTCGCATGATAACACATTGAGGGTCCTGTATACCCTGCTATGGGGGCCCTGTATACCTGTATACCCTGCTATGGGGGCCCTGTATACCCACTGCTGAGGGCCCTGTATACCCACTGCTGGGGGCCGTGTATACCCACTGGGGCCGTGTATACCCACTGGGGCCGTGTATACCCACTGCTGGGGGCCCTGAATACCCACTGCTGGGGGCCCTGTATACCCACTGAGGGCCCTGTATACAGGGACTGACTGGCACCCTACAGTTTGGGTGCCAGCCCTCCCTCACCAGTCCGACACAGGTGAGGACGGGGGTGGGGGGGGTGATGACTGGCGGCCGCCTCACAGTCACCGCAGCTCCCGCAGTCTCCTAGGGCTCGCTCCCAGCCGCAGCCTCGCGCTCCTCACAGCCGCTCACTCCTGGCCGCAGCCGCGCGCTGATGACGTCATCGCGCGGCCAGGAGCTTGCGGTTCCGGCTGCTGCTTCGGGGTCATGCGCTGCTTCATGCTCCTGCAGCCGCATGACCCGTGCGGGCGGCAGCCCTTTTCATGGTCCAGGCGGCCCAAAATAGGGGAAAATACGCCGGCCTGGGGGGCAATTGCCCCCCAGGCACCTGGGCCAGTCCGCCCCTGCCTGTATACCATAATATGGGGGCATGTATACCCATTTGGGGGCCTGTATACTCTGCAGGGGGAGCTGTATACTCTGCTGGGGGGCTGTCTACCAGTGATAGCCGCTGTATACCAGGATGGCGGTCAATATGTTTTCACAGTTTTTGGGGGCAAAAATAGGGGGGTCGGCTTATACACAGGTCGGCTTATACACGAGTATATATACAGTAAATCCAATATATAACGTGTGAACTCATTTAACTTACTCATATTGCTCTGTTCATCATGGCCACTCAGATGGAACGCAGGGAACATCACTTGGGCGATCTCTCTCCAGGCAGTAGACCTCATGATGTTATCCCCATAGTCAGGGTCTGTTGGGAGCCATAGCAGTGGCCGAGCCTCCACCAGAGGAATCAAACGCAGCGTGTTCACAGTGACACGGCCGGCCATGATTGCTCTGTGGAATGGATTGCTCTGTGTGTGCGTCTGTCAGAGCGACTCGTTTCCTCTTTCCTTAAAGCATGGTGTGTGCAGGAGAATCGCTTCCCCCTCGCATCATCGGCTCCAAATAAGAGAAAAACCTGCGAGTTTGGACTCGCACACTTTCAGAGACACGTCAGCGATTTGTAATTCGCATTATTCGCTATTACTCAGTTCCCTATTCATTAACATTGGACTCGCTAGACTCGCAACGAGTAGCGAGTCCTGGACTCGGACTCGTGCGGGTCTAGCGATTCCGAGTAATTTAGGACTCGCTCATCCCTAACCATAGGTAAATATATAGAATAATGGTACAAATTAAGTGTCAAAGTGTTTTGGTTTCTTTAAAAAAATTGACGCCTTTTTTGGGGTGGGGGGTTGTTCCCTGCAGAAAAAGACATAAAGAACAGATGGAAATCCGTTCGAGATGCTTTTCAAAAGTTCCTGTCCAAAAGTGAAAAAAGCGGGTCAGCCCCTGCCAAAAAAAAAAAGCCCATTCTATCGGGAGTTACAGTTTACTCTCAGCGGTCGGAGTCTGCGCCCGTGAGTTTGTATTTTGCCAATCTTATCATAACATAGTTATGCGGACCAATGGAAAAGCTTTGAAGTGTACCCTTTCATGCCAGTTCCCTTCTACTCGTGATTTCAAAATTGCATGATGCAAAGGTGCCAGAACACTGCAATTACCTCGAGTCCAGTATGCATGCGCCATGCTTCCCCCAGCACATTCTTAAAAAAATTAATTTTGTGGTTTCGTGAACCCAATGTAACGAATTATTAAAGTAATTTTTTTTTTTTTTTTAAATACAGAAGCCAAGGGAACATTCCTCCTCCTAATCCTACTCCTCCTCCTTCCTCACAAGAAGATGGAGCCATGAATGCTGCACAAGACGAGGCCCCTGCAAGCCAGAATATAGGCCTTTCGTCCTCCGAAATATCTACTCCAGATTGTCTGACACAAGAATTGATTAGTCCCACATGCAGTGACTATTCTGCCTCTACTTTAAATCGCACAACCTCATTGTCCGTGCGGTCTCCCACACCCACAAGGACAACCGTCGCCAGACGTGGGTCGCGAACCAATGCCGGTCGGAACACTAGTCCTCATTTGGTTCAGGAGACTCTTTGCTTGTTGAGGCAGGCCGGCCAAGATGACAGATATGATCATGCTGGAGCACAGGTTGCTTCCTGCTTAAGGGAGATGGCACCTGATCGTGAGGCATCATTCATGTCTGTTCTCTATGGGCTTCTTGACATCTACCGATCTCAAGAGAGTATCCCTAAAGTCCCAACCATTATGCATGGTTTATACCAAATTTATTATGTTGAGAATCACCGACATGGAGGTTCATCTGACGGACAGGGCAGACACCGTGACCCCGCGGGACAGCTAAGTGAGCCGAATACTATTCGGCCAAGCCACGGGGAAGACTTGCATAACTGTTCTTCATTCGGTACACAGTTATCGGATGATAGTTCTTCAAGTCTGGAAATGGCCAGCCAAACTTTGTTTGGCTCTGATTATGGGACCAGAACGTACACTAATTTGCAGTGAGAGGTTGTGCACTTGTACTGGTTTTTTAGGTTAGACATTTTGTGTAAAGTTATGAGCGCGTGCACATGTCAGTGGTTTTTCAATTGTACATTTTGTGCTAAGTTAGGAGGGCGTGCACATGTCTGGGTTTTTTTTGTTTGACATTTTGTTAAAACTTACCTTCATTGTGTGATATTAACCTTTTTTACAAGTTATATTTGCAGTAATAAAACTGTTATCGTATGTCAAATTTGCTTGGTTACTGTCAACTGACACACATTGCCCCGCCACTAATACTATCTGTATGTTCTTTGCCTTGAAGTAAAGGTCTTTACGGTGAATCTGCCTTCCCATATCAATGTCTATGACAACGTGCAAGTGTACATTATTTCTCGGTACACCGTATTGGGATCATGTTTTTTATTGTCCAAAAGTAATTTTTTTGATAGGAAAATAGTTCAGCATATACACCACATTTCATATACATTACTGCCTTCTTCACCCTTGTGCCCTGTCTGACACACAAAGAAGACACATATACCATAGGAGTGTTTGCAACCAATTTAATAAGGTTTTCGTCATCATGATTTTTTGGCGATTTATTTATGAAAACAAATAAAGAGGCAAAAAAAATATTTTTTTAACATACAAAAACCGCTTCTAAGCTAAACCAAAGCTAAGGTAAAATTTTACATAGTTTACAAGGTACAAATTAAATTTGTCATGACCAGTCTTACAACCGGAGGCTTTCAACGTATGGTCAGCCAAGTTATTGGGAAAGCAGACAAATGGTGTGATGGAAGGTAGTGTGTTTGAGTCAGGATGGGTCAGCAACATGGCTGGAAGAGTATTGCCAGGGCACGGCACCTTCAGGGGTCATGAAATAGTCTGCGAAGGTGTCTCTCACCGCCACTGCCAAATTTTCAGGGCGACCAGAACCCCAATTGATGTTGCTACGGAATACTGGGAGTTGCATACTGTCTACGTGCTCAGTAGAATAAGCACGCATAAAGTTATGCAAAACACAGCATGCCTTAATAACAACATCAATTGTGCTCTCATTCAGTTGTATAGCTGAATGGAAGTCCCTCCACTGACTAGTCATGATCCCGAAGGTGCATTCCACGAATCTGCGTGCCCGGCTTAGCCGATAGTTAAAAATCCTACGCTGGTCATCCAGTCCCCTACGTGGGTATGGGCGCAGCAGGATAGGCATCAGGGGGAAAGCCTCATCCGATACCATCACGTAGGGGACTGGATGCGTGGAACCAGGCAAAGGTTTATCGGCAGGTAAAGTGTTGTGATTTTGAAGCACTTGGAGACCAATTTGTAAGTTTCGCAGCACACGAGAATCCCCGGTAGTGCCATAGGCACCCACATCAATGGCAACAAATCTGTGGTGAGCATCAGCCACCGCCATCAGGACCACGGAGAAATACTTCTTATAATTATAGAAGCGTGATCCTGATCGCGGAGGCTTTTTCACACGGATATGTTTGCCATCAACGGCACCTAAGCAGTTCGGGAAGTTGGCCACAGACTGAAAGCCTGCCGCTACCTGCAACCATGTCTCCTCGTTTGGAGAAGGCATCACAATGGGCTGCAAGTGCTCCCAGATCACAGTGCACGTCACCTTGATAATGATTGAAATCGTGCTTTTCCCCACCCTGAACTGCAAATGTAGTGAAGAATAGGTTTCTCCGGTGGCAAGGAATCTGCAAATGTAAAAGTTTAAAAAGATTAATACAGAATACAAATGTCCACTACACATCATGCATATAAGCCATAGTCACCAACAAGTTGATTGTAGAAAGTGTTCAAAAATATTTGCGCATACACACTCCATGTTGAAAGGTTAGGCTGTGGTGCCGCACAGGCTGACGGGGTAGCGTTACTTTGTGGAATTTTGCTCCTTTCCATGAGCCTCTGTACATCAAACCTGCGGCTTTATGGAAGGAGCAGACAGACGCTAGATAACGATATCCCTTCATCCCCGGGTACACAATCACCCCGTCACCCCCACCCCGGTCAACATGCTCTGTATGTCCAAAGATTCTTGTAATAACTGCAACTTTGACATTCACGCTAATTTCCGCTTGCCATTATATTTTTGGAGATAGAACAACCTAACTCAATTTTTGTTCAGCTGCACAAACCATAGTCACACCATACACAGGAGGCACACGGATGGGTAAATGCCGCATTGCAAAGTGTGTAGTGGACACACCAAGGGAGGAAAGGTTGTATAGGAGACACAGAGGGAGGAGATAATGGGGAGAGTAGAGAAAAAGGTAAGAGGAGAGAGTGCAGACACAGAGGCATTCACCAGAGCGACAGTGGCCAGAACTGGGGCACAGGTAGCTGCATGGCTCCTGCAGCGAGCTCATACAGGCGTCAAGCAGCTGCATGTTGTTCTGGGGTCCATCATGGCCATGGACAGGCAAACCAAAATATCAAAAAAAAAAGTGTGCAATCTTATAAAAAAAACCTAGCATACAGCATAATCGCACCAATAAAACACAATTATCCTTGCATCCACACTCAGCACACGTCCGACACTCGCAAACCAATCGAACATCTCTACCACTACCCTCGCAACAAAGAAGCATACACTTCCATCACTGTCATGCATCCCAAACAATCCATTCTTAAAGCCTGCGACTATGCCTCCTGGCTTACCTGTGTTCCGCTCTGGCTATGGCTGGCGTGACGACTATCTCGGTTTTCAGACCTAAACATTCACACCTCACTCAATCTAAATATGTAAGAAATGCCTATTTGTTAGATAACACTGACCTCAGAGTGATGAGAAGCCTTTCTTCGGCCTCGATCGCTGCCCGCATCCAGGTGTTTTGATACGTCAGTTTTGGCCTCAACATTGCCAGGAGCTCATCAAACGCTGAAATTGATAGGCGACAGAATGCCACAAATTTTTCGGGGTATCTTTCAAAAAGAAAAACCAAAAAGGGCCATGTTAGTTTTCAGACACAAATCTTGGGTGGAACGTAATTTATTTATTCACACATCTTAATATATTTTGCTCTTACCTTCTCAAATCCTGATATAATTGCATGAAGTGGCCCTTATGATCCCTCTCCATGAGGAGGGGATGGACCCACATTCGTGGGCTTTCCTCCACCTGTACATAATTTGTTAGAAAGAAAAGATCGTTATCAGTAACCATATATCAGCTCACACTGGGAAAGTGCACATAAACTACTCGAAATGTTACGCTGGGGTCAGTCGCCAGGTTTTTACGCCGCAATATAGCGGCAAAGTGGGCCAACTTCGTCGATCGCTAGCTTTCACGGACGATATCTTGGCGTCTGACACAGGCTGCGAGGCAGCACGATTCACGCCTCATTCCGGGTGCACGCGCCCGATGAGCCGGTCATCAAGCAGCCCTCTCACGCTTTGTGACAGGGCTGGTGATGGGACTGGCCAGCTGCCGCATCATCACGCTCTGCATGGCTAGCGTCACGGTACCCACGCAGGGCGTCTCAATTGCAAGGGCCATTCACGTCCTACTGCACAACGCAGCCGCGTCTCTGTCCCTGGCTGTCCGCCGCCGCTGTGGTGACAGGAGTGGCGGGTGAGCTATCCCTCCCCTCCCCCACACATGTGACCTGAAGGGAGGTAGCGGATTGGCCCCTGAGCATGTGAAGACAGGGGGCAGATCCTATTGGCCAGGTCTCGGCGACCTGGCCCAATAGGCTTAGCGCCCTGTGTCTACATACACAGGGGCCAATCCGCTACCTCCCCTCAGGTTACATGTGTGGGCGAGGGGAGGGCTAGCTCACCCGCCGCTGCTGTCACCACAGCGGCGGCGGACAGCCAGGGCAGCAGGGGCCGCAATGGACACAGCGTCCATTCATCGTCACCCAAAACAACGAACTGGCGTCCTGTGCCACCCGTCTAGTTGCGGCGCAACTAGAGGGGCACGTGCAACGCTATTGCGCCTACGCTGCCGCAATATCTTGGCGTCAGACCCCAGGATAAAGAAGATTAAATAGGCTGCCATATGTATTCTGTGTACCAAGAAAATAATTTATTACCTCATTTTCCTCCTCTTCCTGCTCCAGAAGATGCTGCAAAATAATGTATAAAAAGAGTTGTTTGGAGGCCCTCCGCATAGTGCGCACTCTTGTCAGCGGCATGGCTGGTAGGTCGTAGTAAGCGTCTGAGGTAAACCTTGCTTCCAAAAGCTAGCAGATCATGTGACAGGAAATGTTTTTTTTTTTTTTTAATTTGACATGAGAACTTTATTTACAAACTCTACATGAACAAAATCAGCAATACAAAACCGCTGGAAAAGCCGCCGGATAAACCGACTGTAAACCGCTGTTCACCGCTGAAAAAAACGCTCGGAAACCGCTGAAACACCACTGCCAAGCCGCTGAAGACTTCAGGGCTGTGTACTCTTGGCTCCTTGAAAAATCTCAGCGGTTTACTGACGTCAGTAAACCTGTATGTGTGAACTTACCCTTAGGGTTTATTCAAATTGAATGGGCGGTAAATCCCCTTTCTCATAGAGACAGTGTCACCTCTAGGAATGGATGGGAAATAGAGGGTTTATATAAGGGCCTTGTCATCATCATATAAAGTGTACATAAATCAAGGATTACCTAAGTGGTGATTATCAGCACTAGTCCCACAAATGGCCACTCTGTATAAGGCAATAGCTCTTGTGAAACACTGTAATAAAAATGCCTACAGTGATTATTTATCCCCATCCTGTTAAGCAAGACCCCCGTCAATAGGTCCCCGTAACTAGACTGTAAAATACCTTAGTAGTGGTAAAGAGGGATCTGTGGAGGATAACCTATGTGAAAGAAGGTTGTCAATCAATAGCGGTTCCATATGGTGTCACAAGATCAAAAACTTATGTGCCCTGTGAAAGGTCAAGTGGTTAGTTACCTCCCGGTGTCGGCGTTCTGCTGCCTGGGCATGAGTGGCAGTGAAACTGTGCGAGACGCGCCGTTATAGCGATGCTGGGCGGTGCCATGACGGCCTGCTTCCTGTCGGTGGAACTGTGGACCGCAAGCCGCGCATGCATAGTGACCGGGTGACGTCACCTCTTTCATCAGCGGCTGCAAATAGCGATTCTGATAGAGACCAACAAAGGATACTGCGGTTTTGTCACTCTACCGCTCAGAAAAAAGTGAAAACAGTGCTCCAAGTGTGTCTATTGTCCCCAAGACATTAAGATTTGTATCTGCACAATAGCGGGAAAGTGAACAAGTTAATATTGGTACTGTTCATCACAGAATAGTGTAATATACAAGTAATGGGGTTATTCAAAGGAATTAAAGACATATTACCTGCAATGAATACAGCAAAGAACATATAAAAATAGATATAATGCTATCACCTAAGATGATGCCATAAATAGAATCTCATAAGAGAGGCTGTATATAAGGGGGCCACCTCTAAAAGGGGGAAGGGAGGTCATGGTTTTATATGTTATGATCAAAGCACTGGCAGTTGGGTCAATATGTTACGTCATACTCTCGGTTGGGGCCATTTGGTTCCAAGGTCTTCAGAGTGTATATCCATTATGCTTCTCTCTGGAATCGGAACTAGGATCTGTTCACAGCTAATAGTCGATTTGCGTTTGCTTATGCGGTCCCGGATATGCTGGACAGTCTGTCCAATATACCCGAGACGGCACGTGCATTTAATGGGGTATTTGACAAACGTGGAATCACATGTGAAAAACTGTTTGATTTGAAATCTCTTTCCAGTCATTGGTTGTGTGAAGGTCAAACCCCTAGTCATGTTTAGTCATGTTGGAGCATTGTCTGCACCCCAAAGCATGGAAAATTATCAATGCGAGGGGTAGCTAGGGTAAGCTGTCTTAAGGGTGGCTTAAGGCTACCGATATCTGCATGAATCAGTTTGTTTTTTATGTTTCCTGGTTTCTTATGGCATAACAAAATCGGTTGCTGAAATTCTGAAATCATAGGGTATGCCCGCCCTAATAGCGGCCAATGTTCTTTGATGACTCGATGAATGAGCGTCTAATACGGATGGTACGTATTTACAAAAGCCATTCTTCCCATGTTTTGGCGTGTTTCTCGAGTGTTATTCCTAGGAGGAGAGGCAATGGGTGGTGGAAAGCCCCTCTCGATAAACTTCTGACTAATCTCAGTATCTGTCGTAATGTAGGGTCAGAGACTATGCGGTCAACTCTTGTATGTTGAGATAGAGGTAATGATCGTTTGACATGTCGGGGATGGCAACTTGAGTAGTGTAAAAGGGAGTTCATATCCGTCGGTTTGACAGAGATGTCTGTGGTAATCTGGCCTGAGTCCAGTGTTGCCCATGTATCCAGGAAATTAATCCGACAATTATCGAAGTTCATAGTGAATGAAATAGTGGGTGAGCGATGATTCAATTAGTTGTGAAGACACGTCAATGTCTGTTCGTCAGCTCGCCAGATCATAAAAACATCGTTGATGTAACGTCGCCAGGAAATAATATTTCCCTTAGCCACATTGTTAGTGTAGATGAACTTTAAAAAAAGTTCCATATATATGCTAGTGTAGAGGGTGCGCAACGTCAACCTCATGGCGGTCCCCCTACGCTGCATATAGACTTGGTCCCCGAAAAGGAAAAAAACATTTCCTCAATATGATATCAACATTTCAATACAGAAGTCCTTATGCGTGTCTGTGAGGGTAAGATATTTACTGAGGAACCATTTCACAGCCTCAATTCCTTGATGTAACGTCGCCAGGAAATAATATTTCCCTTTGCCACAGTGTTAGTGTAAATGAACTTCTCAAAAAGTGCCATTTATGCTAGCGTAGGGAGGTGCCACGTTCGACCTCATGGCAGTCCCCCCACCCTGCTTATAGAATTAGTCCCTGAAAAGGTAAACATTCCTCAATATGATATCCAACATGTCAATACAGAAGTCCTTCTGCGTGTCTGTGAAGGTACTATATTTACTGAGGAACCATTTCATAGCCTCAATACCTTGATCGTGGTCTATGCTGGTGTATAGAGTCTCCACATACAGAGTCACCAGGTGACAACCGTCCGGTTTGTCACCCAGGTTCCGGATGTGGTCAAGAAAATCACCTGTATCCTTGATATATGATGTGATCAAGGGAACAAGGGGTGTCAGGATTCTCTTAACTGTTTTGGCAAGCGGAAAGAGCAAAGAGTCCGTTGACGCCACAATGGGACGTGCCGGTGGGTTCAGGAGATTCTTGTGAATCTTTGGTAACGCATAAATCAGGGATGGGGAACCTTTTCTCTGCAAAGGGCCATTTGGAAATTTAGAATATCATTCGAGGGCCGTATACACACGGGTGCACGGGGCCACAGGCGCACGGGTACAAGGTGGCCAGAGGCGCATGGGTACATGGGGGCCAGGGGCGCGCACGACACATGGGTACACGGGGGCCAGAGGCGCACGACACTCGTGTACACGGGTGCCAGAGGCGCAAGACACACGTGTACACGGGTGCCAGAGGCGCAAGACACACGTGTACACAGGGGCCTGAGGCGCATGACACACAGGTACACAGGGGGCAGAGCAAAAAGAGATCCAGCAACACATCCAAATGAAGGTAGATAAAAATCAATGTGGACATATATGATTTTAACATGGCTTCACATGATTTTTATCTCACTCCCTTGGCTATGTTTCTGGATGCAGCTCCTTCTTATACTGCTGACAGTTTTCATCCCTGCACAGCCGACGATCACAGAGCAGACACTTTATTTATTTACTTATCTGACACCTTTAGATTTACTCACGGACTTCCCGAGGTGGAGGAATTGTTTATTTAAGATAAGCAGGACGTGATTGTAATCCTCCCAGGAGCTGAGCTGGACAGTGCAGAGGCTCCTGCTTCACAGAACGCCTCACGCTGACTATGTTTCAGGTCGGAGACAATTCCGGCACGCACCGCTGCTGATTTAAAGGGACCGCGCTACAAATAAAAGCAAAGTGGCCACGGGCCGGATCAGGTAACATGGCGGGCCGGATCCGGCCCGGGGGCCTGACGTTCCCCACCCCTGGCATAAATAACTGGCGTTACCGGATTTTGATGTACAAGAAACTTTGCCAATTTGGCATCAATGGTGCCTAACAGCATATAGTGATCTATCTTCCCTTTGATCGGTGCCCTGATCTGCGCGGTTGAATTATCAGAGATCGGTGTATATGTCTCCCTGTTACCCAATTGAGTCTCAATTTCAGTTATATATGCACCACGGTCCATGACCACAACCGCCCCTCCCTTGTCTGCTGGTTTAATATTCAATTGAGTGTTACTCTGTAGGGGCGTAATAGCTTTGCTTTTCCTGTGAGGTCAGGTTCCTCTTAAGGGGGAATCCACTCCTCCCAATGTCCCTGAGCAAAGTGTCGGTCTCAAGTGACCAAGCTGATAAAGGTCTCCACCAGGTGGTATACCCTAGTTGGATTAAATTTACTAGTCACTTTTAGATAAGGTTATTTGAGGGAAAACTGGTTTGGATTTGTGTCCTCGATACCAACTGGTCTAGCATCATTAGTAAGCATGAAGTGTACTTTTAGGCGGAGGTTCCTAAAGAATCTCCTCAATTCTTGGCCAAGTGTAAATGCGTTGAATGTAGGCGTTGGGCAAAATGAGAGCCCCCTCTATAAGACCTGAGATTCTGTTGGGGAAAAAGTGTACGTGGAGATATTGTACACGAGGTTGTGTGTCCTACCCGGGATCGAAGGACCATCATCTCGCCTGGTGGTTGCAAGAGTAACGGTTGTGGGGGTTGGGGTTCGGGGTTCCCTGGGTCGTTGGCCTCCTCCTGGGGATGTCGTGGTCCTAAAAAAGGTAGTGGTCTTTGTGGGCCATATTCTCCCTCGCTCCCTGAAGATGAATAGTAACGTGGGCCTATGGAGCAAATGCATATTTCCAGCGATACACCTGTTGTTTCTTGTAATCTTCTTGGTCACAACTAAATGTTTTTCCTCTCCTGAATATTTTTCCTATATGTGACCAGGGTGTCTGCTGTTTTCTTTTTGAGTGCCTCAAACTGGTCAGGTGTTATTGTATTTTCTAGTTGTTCCTCAGTGGTAACTCTCTTATCCTTTGGGGCCTCTAATTCCTTCTGTAAATGCTTACTAGTTAACAAAATTATGGCCGTGGAGCACTTGTTTATGATGCCCTCAAACTTGTTACAATATTCCGTGTTATCAGCGAATAACATCGGGTGTAAAGACACCCTAAGTCCTTTTGGGATCCTCTTCGCTCTATGGTTTAAAAATGGAATATAGATATTTCATTTAAATTATAAAAGGAAATCCAGTATAATGTAAGAGAGAGAAGAGATTGTAGCTGTTTCTGTCTCTTGGTAATTGTTCCATTTGTCCTCTGACTACTACATCTACATCTACTGTGTCATGTCAGAGACAGAAGGTGGAGGAAACTTCATGTCCTGTAACACGTGAGACCTCCCATATATTGTACAGCATTGTCCACATGATAACAGGATATGGATCCTAGGTGACAGGTTCACAATTCGCACATCGGCATCAGCTGACGTTCACAATTCGCTCTTGTGTCGCTCCCATTTCACAATCAATAGAAATCTCATCAACTAAAGGGTTTGTGGGGAAACATTCTTGAACGCTATTCACACCAGATTTCTCATTTAGTTGCTTATAGAGGATCTGCATCTATAGTGTAAAAGTAAATTAATAGTGCACTTATCTCTAATTGATATTTCTTCTTGATTTGGTTTTCATTCTCTTATTGAAGTAATTCTATGCAGTGCAGCGTTGCCAGCTCTTTACTAAAAAGCTTAGATGTGTTTCCAGTCATTGTCATGCTCAAAAACATACTGGGGGGGGAACAAAACTTCGGCCCCTGTTTAGCCAATCACAGGAGTCACTCACTCAGTTGAAACGTTTTACCCATCACCCTCAGAAATGCAAAGCAGTCCCACACAAGTGAACTAACTCAACAAGAAGATGCTAAGGCGTGGACTTCTTCAGCCTCTCAATACTTCCACAGTGGCTGTACTCAGACCCCGATGTTTATTGGGTCAGCCAACCTTCACGTATACCGCAGAATCAGCTCATTGAGCAATGGACACGCCTGCCGAGGTATCTGTCAAATCCTATTGGCTCCTGATCATTGTATTTGCAGACTGAGAGGCTGGTTTCGGTCTCTCCAATCGTCTTCCTGGCCTGTACTGTAAACCTCAGGGGCGTAAAGGCTCTGTCTGCGGGCACCTACTGTTGGGCTTGAGTGATGGCCTAGGGATCCTTCCTTTCTGTTCGCACAAGGACCACCGCAACTGCATACCAGCCCCATTGGCCATCTTCTTTTATAAACTGAACTAGCTGTGAGCCCGATTCTAAAGAATCGGGTAGTCTAGAATGCATATATAGTTTATTTACTAATATTTAGGGGAGTGCGGTGAAATTAATTGTGTGTATACAGGTGGCTCAGTGGTTAGCACTGTATATGGCGGCTCAGTGGTTAGCACTGTATATGGCGGCTCAGTGGTTAGCACTGTATATGGCGGATCAGTGGGTAGCAGAGTATACGGTGGCTGAGTGGTTAGCACTGTATACGGTGGCTCAGTGGTTAGCACTGTATATGGTGGCTCAGTGGTTAGCACTGTATATGGTGGCTCAGTGGTTAGCACTGTATACGGTGGCTCAGTGGTTAGCACTGCGCGGTGGCTCAGTGGTTAGCACTGCGCGGTGGCTCAGTGGTTAGCACTGCGCGGTGGCTCAGTGGTTAGCACTGCGCGGTGGCTCAGTGGTTAGCACTGCGCGGTGGCTCAGTGGTTAGCACTGCGCGGTGGCTCAGTGGTTAGCACTGCGCGGTGGCTCAGTGGTTAGCACTGCGCGGTGGCTCAGTGGTTAGCACTGCGCGGTGGCTCAGTGGTTAGCACTTTAGCACTGCGCGGTGGCTCAGTGGTTAGTAGTGCGCGGTGGCTCAGTGGTTAGCAGGAGTATGGTGGCTCAGTGGTTAGCAGTGAGTGGGGTGGGCAGAGTGGTCAGCGCAGTGCGGCGGGCAGAGTGGTCAGCGCAGTGCGGCGGGCAGAGTGGTCAGCAGAGGACAGAGGCACTCTGCCTGTCATACTTACCAGCGGGTCATCGTCTTCCCTGCCACGGCATTTTCACTCCGCCGTCGCCAGCATGTTGGCTCCACTCATGCAGAGCATTGCTCCTGTGCAGGCTCCTCTCTGCTGAGTATTGCTCCTGTGCAGCCTCCTCTCTGCAGAGCATTGCTCCTGTGCAGCCTCCTCCTCTCTGCAGAGCATTGCTCCTGTGCAGCCTCCTCCTCTGTGCAGAGCATTGCTCCTGTGCAGCCTCCTCTGTGCAGAGCATTGCTCCTGTGCAGCCTCCTCTGTGCAGAGCATTGCTCCTGTGCAGCCTCCTCTGTGCAGAGCATTGCTCCTGTGCAGCCTCCTCTCTGCAGAGCATTGCTCCTGTGCAGCCTCCTTACTGTAGAGCATTGCTCCTGTGCAGCCTCCTTTCTGCAGAGCAATGCTCCTGTGCAGCCTCCTCTGTGCAGAGCATTGCTCCTGTGCAGCCTCCTCTCTGCAGAGCATTGCTCCTGTGCAGCCTCCTCTCTGCAGAGCATTGCTCCTGTGCAGCCTCCTTTCTGCAGAGCATTACTCCTGTGCAGCCTCCCCTCTGCAGAGCATTGCTCCTGTGCAGCCTCCTCTCTGCAGAGCATTGCTCCTGTGCAGCCTCCTTACTGTAGAGCATTGCTCCTGTGCAGCCTCCTTTCTGCAGAGCATTACTCCTGTGCAGCCTCCCCTCTGCAGAGCATTGCTCCTGTGCAGCCTCCTCTCTGCAGAGCATTGCTCCTGTGCAGCCTCCTTACTGTAGAGCATTGCTCCTGTGCAGCCTCCTTTCTGCAGAGCAATGCTCCTGTGCAGCCTCCTCTGTGCAGAGCATTGCTCCTGTGCAGCCTCCTCTCTGCAGAGTATTACTCCTGTGCAGCCTCCCCTCTGCAGAGCATTGCTCCTGTGCAGCCTCCCCTCTGCAGAGCATTGCTCCTGTGCAGCCTCCTTTCTGCAGAGCAATGCTCCTGTGCAGCCTCCTCTCTGCAGAGCATTGCTCCTGTGCAGCCTCCTCCCTGCAGAGCATCGCTCCTGTGCAGCCTCCTCTCTGCAGAGCATTGCTCCTGTGCAGCCTCCTCCCTGCAGAGCATCGCTCCTGTGCAGCCTCCTCTCTGCAGAGCATTGCTCCTGTGCAGCCTCCTCTCTGCAGAGCATTGCTCCTGTGCAGCCTCCTCTCTGCAGAGCATTGCTCCTGTGTAGCCTCCTCTCTGCAGAGCAATGCTCCTGTGCAGCCTCCTCTCTGCAGAACATTGCTCCTGTGCAGCCTCCTCTCTGCAGAGCAATGCTCCTGTGCAGCCTCCTCTCTGCAGAACATTGCTCCTGTGCAGCCTCCTCTCTGCATAACATTGCTCCTGTGTAGCCTCCTCTCTGCAGAGCAATGCTCCTGTGCAGCCTCCTCTCTGCAGAACATTGCTCCTGTGCAGCCTCCTCTCTGCAGAGCAATGCTCCTGTGCAGCCTCCTCTCTGCAGAACATTGCTCCTGTGCAGCCTCCTCTCTGCAGAGCAATGCTCCTGTGCAGCCTCCTCTCTGCAGAACATTGCTCCTGTGCAGCCTCCTCTCTGCAGAACATTGCTCCTGTGCAGCCTCCTCTCTGCAGAACATTGCTCCTGTGCAGCCTCCTCTCTGCAGAACATTGCTCCTGTGCAGCCTCCTCTCTGCAGAACATTGCTCCTGTGCAGCCTCCTCTCTGCAGAGCAATGCTCCTGTGCAGCCTGCTCTCTGCAGAGCATTACTCCTGTGCAGCCTCCCCTCTGCAGAGCATTGCTCCTGTGCAGGCTGCTCACTGCAGAGCGTTGCTCCTGTGCAGCCTCCTCTCACCTGTATCCTGGAGATCAGCTCTTGGGGGCTCAGTCCGGGGTCCTCTGTCAGCTGTATGTTCCCTTGTGATCGCAGGATGTCAGAGGCAGAGAATCAGTGATGAGGACACGTCTGATGTGAGACAGCGGCATTATGTCTCCTGTGCTGACTGCAGCAATGAAAGTGCCTGTGATGATGTCACAGTCATGTGATATAGCCCCGCCCATACCAGTGACATCATCTCAGGTCCTGAGAGTGAGAGACTCTGGAAGGACTCGCAAAGGCATTGCGAGTGTGGCAGCCACGCATACGACGACGGAAACACTGCCGAATATGACGGAAGTGGCCTTAGGGTAATTATATATTAGATATGGTCTTTCCAAGTCAAACTGGTGCTTTGACGTTGGCACACTGAGCCATCATTCACGTAGATCTTGTCCCCTGTTCCTTCCTCCTGGATGAAGCAGTACTCCTATATTATATTCAGATGTCTCACAATCTTAGATGTCACCTGGCCACTTACTGCTTGGGGGGAATGGGTGGGGGAGTCCTTTAATTGGGGGAAAGATGGGTAAGGGAGACTAGAGATGGGAGATGAGGGTAAATAGACCAATGAAGACAACAACAGCATTAATAACATAGATGATATTTAAACAAAGTACAATTGCAATACAACCTGACTAAATCTGACCATGCATGCATGAATTAATACAGATCCTTGCCACTTCGTACTACAAGGCCATTAAATATGCTTCTATATATTTAACATTTTTGTTCTTGAAGTTTTCTTGGCCTCTCCTCTTTGTCTTTTTGTATAAAGTTTGTAAATCTACGGGGAACACTGCAGTAATGGAGATAATTTCCACAGTCTTGTGTGGCTCACATCCGTTCTCCCAATGGAGCAGCACCTGCACCTATTGCTGGTTTGAGCCTATATGGTGATATAAAAGAAAAAATTATGTCATTTATTTTTCACTTTTTATTTCTTTTATTCTCTCAATTTTTTGTTTTTCATTCCATTCCTCTATGTTTTGTTTATAAACTTTTAATTTAACTATCACATGTTTTTCTGTTGGCAGTGAATTTTGTTTTATCATTACAAACTCGTGATTTGTTATCGCTCATTTCAAGTCCGGTTCCTTTATATGAATTGTTCTTGTATATATAACAGATACACCTTGCCTCTACTTCATATTTGTCCTGATAAAGAAGTCGGAGATTGGAAACACGGTGACTGAATATACAGCTTTCCTGTCTTACAAACCGCATGATTCTTTCTATGACGGCAGCGCAGGGACGGTCCTGTTCATCTATGTAACTTTCCGTCTGGTGAAGCTCGTGAATCTGCAGCTTTCTCAGTTATTTGCCTGCTCCAATCTCCCTGAGCAGAGAACAGCACGAGACCCTTACATCCAGATAGGACCAATTGTGCCTTTTCTTTTTAGCATGTCGAAAGGATGGTAATGGATTCACTATTAATTTTCTATAGCATTTTATATATGGCAATGTTTTGCAAGCCTGTTTCTTGTAAAAGGTGTTAGGTCTGATCACAAGATTTCCACCCTTGTCAGAAGGTTTAAATGCAACATCTGACCTTTTTTTCCTCGGTAATAGCATTTCTTTCTAGTTTGCTGACATTGCCATGTGGTGTCCTTCTTTATCCCTCTTATGAAGCACACTTTGCACTCAGCATCTTTTTTGTGACTTCTTTTCTTTGCTGTTTGAGTGACCTCACCTTGGAAATGTTACCCTAGTACACTGTGAGCACCTTCATTTCCAGAGGTACCTTGTTACGACTTTTACTTTCTCTAGATAGTCAAGTTTGATCATCTTCTCGGCTCTCTGCCAGTGACTTGGCGAACCCCGGTGGACCCCGGCGTGGACGATCCAAGGACCTCATTAAACCATTCAATCGGTAGTAGCGACAGGCAGTGTGTACAAAGGGCAGGGACTTAATCAACGCAAGCTTATGACCAACAGTTACTGGGAATTCCTCGTTCATGGGGACGAATTGCAATCCCCAATCCCTATCACGAACGGGGTTTAGCGGGTTACCAGCACCTGTCGGAGAAGGGTAGACACACGTTAGTCCGTTCAGTGTAGCGAGCTTGCAGCCCCGGACATCTGAGGGCATCACAGACCTGTAATTGCTCGATTTCGCGTGGTTAAGCGCCACTTGTCCCTCTAAGAAGCTGGACACAGACCGTGGGGAGTCACGTAACTAGTTAGCATGCTGGAGTCTCGTTCGTTATCGGGATAAACCAGACAAATGGCTACACCAACTAAGAACGGCCCTCTCCTTCCTCACTTCCAAATACTAGGGACTTCATCACTACCTCTTGGAACTGAAGGAATGCACCGGTCTGGCCTCAACATTGTGATAACATGAAAGCATTATACAATGCCATCTCTACGAATTGCCTGGCCAGCTTCTTGTACCATACCTTAGCTTATTGCATGACACTGTAGAGCTGAATAACTTGATCAGAGTGTTCATCTCCCCCCATGTTTTGTTGTGCCTCAAGACAGAGTCTGGTTTGTGTGTCTGTGCAGAGATACCTCGAAATGCTGGGGGTGCTGCCATTACCATATATTGAGGTCAAGAAATCGAGATCCCTCTTGAACTAGACAACAAGCATATTGTTACTACATTGGGCTCTGTTCTAGACCTTTTTGAGCAGCCTCCCAATTAGCGTCCTAGGGAAACACCTGTGATGTCTATGCATATTACTGCATTCTCTGGTAGCTCTGTCGGGGAGGGACTTGAACAGTAGGATACTGGTATAAAAGTTATGAACATACAGGTGCTAACCCTTATCAAGCAGTGGGTGCAAAAAAACAAAACAACACCCCTAAAGTATTAGTGCCCCCCCCCCCCTAAAATCAATGTGTTTTAGTGTATGTAGCCTTAGTCATGATCATATTATAAGTCCAGATTTAGCTGTCATATGGAGCTTGTTTCTCATGGCGGGGGGACTCCTGGCAATGTGATATTGACTTCACCCAGTTTCCGTGTCCATCCAATTAGATTCCAATTTACAGCAGGTGTTCGAATCCTTTGTCAGATCTGATCCTGCAAATAGCACAAAAATCACCAAATATATTCAACAAGTATATTATTCTGCCACATCGCTCCTATGAGCAGAGTCAAACACTACAGACGATCAAGATGCAGTTATGATAGTAATCTTGACATGTAATAAAGTTATCAATCCTTTACAGAATCTGTGACCGTCATATACAAACATCAGTTACATGACAAAAAAAGAAAAATCTGAGTTATAACGAAAATGATATCATAGGACATTCATTAGTTTTCCATAATTACATCTGAGTATATCTCGTACTCTTTGTCCTTCTGGATGCACTCCTTCATCTTCTCCATGCTGGACGGTTCCTTGTACAGGTAGAGCGCTCGCCGCAGATCTGGGTTTAGGAATCAAACCTGCAAAAACTTGTTAATGTAGAAGGTGGCCCCCAGAATTTTGAGCACCATAAAGATGTTCTTCTTTCACCACTCACAGTTGGGGTTGACTGTTGTGGAAGCTGTTCTCATCTAATTCGCCTAGCCAGACATGCTCTCCAATACCAACCAGGCAGTTTGGATTTTATTTTTACAGTTTCTCCGGCTCCGTCTTTGCACACAGGGCTCCCGGCTGACACGATAGGCTATTTTGATGTGCTCCAGGGTGTCGATTCCTCCCGGTCACCGTTTCTCCTTTTCTGGTGATGGTTTCTCCCCTCCTGTTAATGATTTCTCCTTTCCAGGCGCAGGTTTCTCCCACATGTATGTTGGGTGTTGGCCTGGGTGTGTGGGTTGTGCAGGTTGCAGTTTCCGGCACCCTACCCTGGGTCAAAGTGAGACTGAGGCAAAATCTGTGCAACATATTGATGTTGCACAAAAGAATATGCAAAATGGGCCCCCTAACCAAATTCCGCCTGTGAAGGTAATTTGGTGCCCAGTTGACTCACATGTAGTGCATTAACTTCAATAGGCATATATTGAACTGGTGGTTTTGGTTTAGGTTTAGGTTTTCATAAATTCTCCATTGCCTCTACTATGTATGTTAAGGAAAGATAGGCTGATGGGTAAATCACCTGGACCTTCTACCTAAGGCCTGTTGGGAGCGATATATGGCCCGGGATAAGAATGTGCGTGAGCATTGTTGTTGTTGAATCCATGGCGACAAGATCTCACAGAAAGACTCCATGTTGTCTGATCTGGAGGCCTCTATTTTCTCATAAGTCATTATGTTGTTCATTCTATTTTCTACCATGTGTATCGACAAAGATGGGGTCTTCCACTTTGCTGCCACATGAATTCTTGAAGTGATGTAAAAAATTTGTTTGGGAGCCCAATTGGTTTATCCCCAGAAGTAGAACTGACAGACCTGTCTTGACACGCTCCCCCTGAACTTGATGGCTCATTTCTGTAAGTACTTGTCAATTCTCTAGACACCCGGGCCTGACCACCATATATGTTTCATGTTTCCCGGCATGTCACACCCCAAAAACATAGGTCAGTCAAATTCTGATACAATATTTTGATTTTTGTTGGGAAGTAATATGATCTATGCAATAATTTGATCAATGTTTCATTCAGTGATAATTTATTTTCTCTGAGTATTACAGCATTTCTGCCAACGCTCTAAGGTCTTTCTCCCATTGCTCCATATGTGGGAGTTTTTTGTCTCTGTAGGACGAACTCAGGATAGAATATAGTTTTGAAATTACTACTCTGTAATTCAACATATATTTTCAAATAATGACTTATCAATGTTTACTGTAAGAGCCCAATATGGCCTCAAATTCTTAATCAAGAGAAAAATGTTTTTTGTAATGATATATTTTGTTTGGTTATGGTAAAGAGAATGACATTGCCAAATAAACTAGTCTTATATGTTTTTGCCTTTGCTGATATTGAACCCTTTAATGTCAGGTTGTATTCTTATGGCGTTAGCCAAGGGTTCAATTGCTAAGGACCACCCCTGTCCAGTTCCTCTCTATATGTGGATGGCACTTGGTTTTTGTTGGGAGCTTTAGATATGCAGTTGGTGAATCATACTTCGTTTGTAGCAGTAGAACCATGGAGCAAGTAAAGCCAAATCTCCGTAGAATTTGGAAGAGGTATGACCAGGAAAGGGAGTGAAAGGCATTTTCAATATCTAAGGCTCGTATCAGAAGTGTTTTTTGTTGTATGTTAGCTGAATGAATTATATTTAAACTCCTTCTAATGTTATGTGCTGCTTGTCTAGTTGGGATAAACCCTGCTAGATCTAAATGTAATAAAGATGGTAGTACTTTATTGATTCGCTCTGCTATTATGGCTGTGAATATTTTGAGGTTATTGTTCAGTTGTGATATAGGTCTATAAAGCTTGAGTAGCAATGAATCTTTTCTGGACTTATTTATTACTGACACGTGCTATATAGAATTCAGATGGCGTTTGCTTTCCTGCCAATATATAATTAAAGTACAATTTGATGAGAGGAAGCAGCATTTCTAAACATTTTGTATAATATAAGGCTGTAATACCATCTGGTCCTGTGGCCTTTACACTCTTTAGGCTTTTTTTTTGTCCTGAGCTCATCGAAAGGATCTCTTCCCAGGTACTCCATATATCTCTGACAAGGTGTTCATGTCTTCAACTGACAGGTATTTTCTTTTCAATGGAGGTTGTGCAACAGCATCCTCAACCTCCTTGTCGGAGTGTGTCGACATGGACTCTTTGGTTGACTTGTAGCCGCAGAAAGATGTATCAATCTTTAGTTTCCTTGCGTTAGCCTTGCGGAGCCACCTTGCGGAGGTTGGAAAATGGTAGGATGGCTTTGCCGTGCCTTTCCATAAGCTCTCTTTCTCTCTGTGTGCTTAAATGCTCTCATCTCCACTGCGACCCCCGGCAGCATCGCTCCTCTTGACAGCCCCTCATCTGCAAATAACCTCATAGTCAAGTAAGGGTCATCTCGGCCAAGGTGGATATTAACCTGACCTGACTTATGAATGCCTTGCCTGTCGGCCTTGTTGTATCTCGATCAGCAATTTCGAACAATCCCCTATGAATCAACGTGTCGAGGCCTAATGAAGCAAGCCAAGAAGCCCCAGCTCGATGGTCAACAGCGGGGTCAAGGTCTAAAATTGGAGGCGTTTGTCCCGGTTTGACAGTCGTGTACAGGGCAGTAAATCTCTTAGTCACCTGAGCACTCAGGTTCTGTTGCAGCTTGCGAACCATAGGATATACCAGCATGTTTGACACATATTGGAACATGTCCATTTACACGCTAAGCCATTTAGCTGTGCTGTGAACCAAACACTATTATTGGGGTTAAACACTCCACAGTCACATCCTTACATGTATCGAAACATGTCCATTCCCATGCTTGCCCGTTTATCTTAGCTCTTTAGCTCTCACTATTATTGGGGTAATACACTCCATAAACTTATGCAGGTCACTGCCATACACGTATTGGAACACGTCCATTCCCACACAGGGCCAAATAGTTGTGTTATTTACCACTTACTATTGTTGGGGTAATACGCTGCGTAGACCTTTCATTTTGCAGTCTTACATATATTGGAACACATCCATTCCCATGCTGGGCTGTTTATCTTAGCTCTTTAGCGCTCACTATTATTGGGGTACTACACTCCATAGACTTATTCAGGTCACTGCCTTACACGTATTGGAACACGTCCATTCCCACGCTGGGCTGTTTAGCTTAGCTTTGTATGTTCAATATATTTAAGGTAATACACTCCATTGACCTTTGCAGGTCACAGATTTACGCGTATTAGAACACATCCATTCCTACGCTGGGCAGCTTAGTTCCACGACGACTATTATACCAATAACAGTAAGTGGTTAAGAGCAAAACTATTCAGTTTTCAGCTTTACATTTATTGGGACAAGTTCATTCCCACGCTGGGCTGTTTAGCATAGCTCTGTATCACTCACCGTATTTGGGGTAATACACTCCATAGACGTATTCAGGTCACAGCCTTACACGTATTGGAACATGTCTATTTCCACGGTTGGCTGTTTAGCATAGCTCTGTAACACTCACTTTTGGGGTACCACACTGCGCAGACCTTTTCAGGCCGCATTTTTATACGTATTGGTACACGTCCATTCCCACTCTGGGCTGTTTAGCATAGCTCTGTATCACTCACTGTATTTGTGGTAATACACTCCATAGACGTATTCAGGTCGTAGCCTTACACATATTGGTACACGTCCATTCCCACGCTGGGCTGTTTAGCATAGCTTTGTATACTCAATATATTTAAGGTAATACACTCCATTGACCCTTCCAAGTCGCTGTCACCCGTGGACTGAGGAGCGAGAATGCAGGACGTACACTGCTCTCTGGGCCCTCACTCCGTCGAGGGATAACTGAACCCATGTCTGACCCAGAACAGGTCCCAGAGGGTCCCTGTGGGAGTGAGGCCTTTGCACCGCTTCTGGCTATGCCTAGCCAGGGGTTTGAGACTGCACTACCATCGAGTGCCAGTCCTGAGGTGCCGAGCCGCCTCACGGAGACGGCCGTCTCCACCACCAGAGAGGGTACTGTGGGATCCAGGGAGGGAGGCGGCCTGCTCCACGATGGAAAAGGGAGTTTCCGGCAATGGTGTGAGCTCCGCAGTGTCTGCAGCCACACTTGTGCGGACGCCACTCCATCGTGGGGACAGACCACAACCCCCTCAGCGGTTATACACGGTCCCCGCGACGAATGGAAGGTTGTTACATGGGAGCCTTGCGCTCCAGGAACACAACTTCACCATTTGCCACAAGAGTGACCATGATCACGGTAACGCTGATGGGTTATACCGCCAAGGGGAGGTAGTGGACGGGCGCACGGGGAGACGCAGGAATGTGTCATCCCCCAGCGCCGTCTAAGAGGGGGAGGTGTGATGAATATTGGTAAGGAATATCGCCATATCCCCCATATTCCATTCCTCCCAGAAAGCAATTGATAAGGCACATCTCACTCATAAAGAGATAAGCCCCCACCCTTGGAAGGCAGAAGTCATTCACCTTTGACAAGTGGCAGAGTAATTAGCACCTAGCTGCCAGCCAACAAGGCAACACAAAAGGACTCTTCCTCAACTTTGATATGGTAATCAGCTAGGTGTATGGAGCTTCCTCAGAAATGGGGTTTTGCCAAAAGGTGACACATCCAATATCACTGTAAGGCCAGGGGATAGGAAGGCCTTTCTTGCCATGCAGACCGGACGGAGCCGTGACTATAACATTAATATCTCATAAGCCGTCCACCCTGTGATACTATCGAATATAAAAATGAACTCCACATATCTAAACAGGGATAAGGCTTGTACTCACAAGAATGTAGGATGACTGTAAGCCATGTAAACATGATATTGGCTAGTAGGCTGCTCTCAGAGTAGCCATGTTTCATATCCAGGCGAAGATAAAATCATAACTAAAAATATGAAAGTATTGTCTTCCGTCTGTGATGCCCTTGGACACGGCTAGGTCAGCTTATGGAATCTGGGTGTCCATATCTCCCCTCAGAGGGGTGGGAATTGTGAGACATCCCAGAGGTGTGAGATGGGTGGAGACAGGGGTCAGCCCATAGTGTATAAAAATCCTCTGCCCCATCTCTATAGTGTATTTCTTCTGAATGGGCATTTTTCCACCAAAGCCAGAGATTACCCAAGGAACAGATTGGTGCCACGCCACCCTTGTGGTGCCATCAGCACTAAGGTAACTGCTCACATGTGTGTGTAATTCTGTGTATTCCATTCCTCCTTTTATTGGCATATCTGACTGTAATATTTGTAACATCTTAATAATAACTGTAAATATTATTATCTAGTGTACCATTAGGGTGATTAAATATATAAATTTAATCTTGAGTTGCTCTTTTTATCTTGATCACGATTCCCACGTCCGTGTGCTCATATAACGCTACCTGGGTTGGTTTCTGACCCAATATAAGCCCGACCACGGACCGGACTTATATTAAACGAGAAGCTGGTGGCAGCATTTGTGCTTGGGGTTATTCGGGGTCTCTATCAGTGACGGGGTGGAGGAGATTATATGTGCTTCTAGCTGCGGGCTAGAAGGCATATACCACACTCACTGAGAGGTGCCTTAATAAACCAGCACAGGCAAGGCAGCTGCGGCCCTTCTTTATCAGGCAGTTCTCTGACTGACCTGGGTTTAACAGGAGGCGCTGTGGAGCTGCCAGGTTCAGTGGTCACGATTTCACCACAGCCGCATTTTCCTTACTTGTTGACATTTTTATCTACTATTGTGTGCACCACCGAAAAGAGGACAATATTGCAGCAGACCACTGCAGTTTTAACCCCTGGTATCCCGAAAGTGCACAGTGTCTTCTTCTAATTATAAATATATATATATATATATATATATCTCAAAAAAACTGCAAAGCACTCATTACACTGTGCGAAAGGTGCAAAGCTGTGTTGCTGGATCAATATGTAACAAAAAAATCACTGCTGCACTCAGTCTAACCAATAAGTGTGTACTGACAAGCAATAATGGTTTGAGAAAAAAATTAAAAAACATCCGTTTTTTCTAAAAAAAAACTCAGTACTCACTTTTTTTTATTAAAAGCCGGGGCTCTTGGTACACTCATTGGCCAATGTATGCCTGCCCTCCGGCCACTTCTCGGCGGCCCCGGGGTCTGGAGGGTCCTAACGCTGACATCCCTGCCCCAGCTGTAGCTCAAAAACGCAAGGCATTTGGGCCCACCTGTCGGCTGCTGATTGAAAAAAACATCAGATTTCAACTACTCTACCCAGCTAAGCTCAAAGTTCAAGAGGGCGGCCGTGCAATTATTTACGAAGACCCTAAGGTGGCGGAGAGAAGATTCCGCCATGCAACGGATGTCGCAGTGGGACGACCTAAACACCTGCCACCTACGCTATCTCCTACTACAGGAAGACTGTCATCTCCATAGTACAATGTCTCTCCCAGTGATGGCACAGCGTGCTCCTGGCGAGCTACTATCACTGATTTGCAATGTTGACTGTATTGTTGTTTTTGTAAACCCCCCCCTGCTTTTACCTTCTTATGCTCTTCCCCTTCTCAGTCCAGGTACCAATCCATGCGAGACCCACCACCGATGTCACCGCTACTACATGTTCACTCCCGCAGCTCGCTGGGACCGACAGGAATGAACACACCCAACTGCCAGATGCTGCACAGACCCTACCTTGGGACCCAGGATGAGTACCCTTAAAACACAGGATGAGTACCCTTAAAACACCAGGCCCTGACACCACTTACACCTCACCACACTTGCGGTTTCTGTCATGGAACGTGGCAGGCCTTAACACCCCCATGAAACGTAAAAAGGTCTTGAACCACCTAAAACGATTCTCACCAGAGGTGGTCTTCCTTCAAGAGACACACTGGAGGGCTGTCAAACCTGGTAAATTGCTAGCTCCCTGGATAGGAGACTGCTACACTGCCTTGCATACTTCATCATCACACGGAGTAGCCATTCTCATCAAAAAGGGCCTGCCATGCACCATTCAGGACTCCATTAGTGACAGCCAAGGCAGATACCTGATTCTGAGGGTGGAAATAGCAGGAAGAATATACTTCCTGGTCAACTTCTATGCTCCTAACCATGACCAACATATCTTCTACACATCGATTCTCCAGGTTCTCCTGGGACTTGGGCCTGATAATGGGAGGAGACTTTAACCTAGTACAATGTCCCATCCTAGACCGCTCCTCATCCTTCCCACAAACCTCAGCAGCCACAACATACCTCTTACACTTCATGAAACAGCTTTTACTCTGTGACCCATGGAGAGTGACAGAGCTAGAGGGTACACGTTCTACTCCCCCACCCACCAGTCCTTCTCCCGGTTCGAGTTCTTCCTCATCTCCTCACAACTATTCCCCCAACACCACGACTCCCGTTTCCACCCAATACTGATCTCGGACCATGCTCCCATGTCACTGTTCCTTACTCTAGTGGAGCCAAGCCCTCAGACGAGACAATGGAGGTTCCCATTCTACCTAGCAGAGTCGGATGACTTCAAAATCTTCCTTAAATCACACTGGAATAATTTCCTAGATGACAATATTGCCCACACTGACAACACCCCTCTGCTCTGGGCCACTTCAAAGGCCGTTATGAGAGGCCATATCATCAGTTATCTATCATGCAGGAGGAAAACACACAGAAAGAAATTTGACGCCTTACACACCTCCCTACTCCAGGCTCAATCGGCATTTGCTCTAAATCCATCCCCTGACACACAACAAGCTTCCACCATGGCCAAACACTTACTGGACTCCCTCATACATTCCCAATCACACTGGCAACTTCAAGTGACTCGAAACAAGTTCTATCGCTGGGGAAACAAGACGGGTAAATTATTAGTGTCCCTAACAAAAGGTAAACAACCCTACAAACCAATTCTTAAATACTGAACCCCACAACAGGTTTGCTTGCAGACAATCGACCAGGAAGAGATAATGCAGATTTTTAGCGACTAGTATGAAGACCTCTACAGAGCCACCCCTGCTAACCTCCCATCGATTAATTCCTTCCTGAACCCAATCAATCTCCCATCCCTGACTACTGAACAGCAAGTGACGCTAGACTCAGATAACGGAAGATAAAGTGAGACGAGCTATAGCAGACGCGTCCAGCGGTAAGACCCCGGGCCCTGATGGTTTCTCTGCTGAATACATCAAAATACTATGCCCTGACTTAGTACCCACCCTGACTAACCTCTTCAGCACAGCTTTCCTACAGGGGGTCCCCATCAATAGATTTACTGACTCATGCACCATAGTTATCCCTAAACCCAATAGAGACCCGCTACTACCACAGTCATAGTAACATAGTTTTTAAGGTTGAAGGAAGACTTTAAGTCCATCTAGTTCAACCCATAGCCTAACATGTTGATCCAGAGGAAGGCAAAAAAAAACCATGTGGCAACACTAAGCTCCACATTGGGGGAAAAAATTCCTTCCTGACTCCAGATACGGCAATCAGACTAATTCCCTGGATCAACGCCCTATCAAAGAATCTAGTATGTATAACTGATAATATTATAGTTTTCAAGAAAGGCATCCAGGCCCTTCTTAAATGTTAGTAGTGACTCACTCATTACAACAGCATGTGGCAGAGAGTTCCATAGTCTCACTGCTCTTACAGTAAAGAATCCGCGTCTGTGATTATGATTAAACCTTCTTTCCTCCAGACGTAGAGGATGCCCCCTTGTCCCAGTCTCAGGCCTAAGAGTAAAGAGATCAGTAGAAAGGTCTCTGTACTGTCCCCTCATATATTTATACATTATTATAAGATCACCCCATAGCCTTCGTTTTTCCAAGCTAAATAACCCCAAGTTTAATAACCTGTCTTGGTATTGCAGACCCCTTAGTCCTCTAATGACTTTTGTCGCTCTTCTCTGGACCCGCTCTAGTTCAGCTATGTCTTTCTTATACACCGGAGACCAGAATTGTACACAGTATTCTAAGTGTGGTCGCACTAGGGACTTGTATAGAGGTAAAATTATCTTCTCCTCATGAGCATCTATGCCTCTTTTAATGCATCCCATTATTTTATTTGCCTTTGCAGAAGCTGCCTGACACTGGCCACTAAATGTGAGTTTGTCATCTACCCATACACCCAGGTCTTTTTCAGTGACAGTTTTGCCCAGTGTTTTACAATTAAGCACATAATTATACCTTTTGTTTCCTCTGCCCAAGTGCATGACTTTACATTTATCCCCATTAAAGCGCATTTGCCATTTAGCAGCCCAAGCTTCTAGTTTACATAAATCCTCCTGTAATATAAAATTGTCCTCCTCTGTATTGATTACCCTGCAGAGTTTAGTGTCATCTGCAAATATTGAGATTCTACTCCGTATGCCCCCTACAAGGTCATTAATAAATATATTAAATAGAAGCGGGCCCAACACTGACCCCTGTGGTACCCCACTGTTAACTGTGACCCATTCTGAGTGTGTTCCATTAATAACCACCCTTTGTTTCCTATCACTAAGCCAGTTCTTAACCCACTTACACATATTTTCCCCTATCCCCATTGCCCTCATTTTATGTATCAACCTTTTGTGTGGCACCGTATCAAAAGCTTTTGAAAAGTCCATATACACCACATCCACTGCATTTCCTTGGTCCAGTGCAGAAGTTACTTCTTCATAGAAGCTTATCAGATTAGTTTGACAGGAACGGTCCCTCGTAAAACCATGTTGATAATGGGTCATGAGGTTATTTTTCTTCAGATACTCCAGTATAGCATCTCTTAGAAAACCCTCTAGGATTTTACCCACAGTAGAGGTTAAGCTTACTGGCCTATAATTTCCAAGTTCAGTTTTTGTCCCCTTTTTGAATATTGGCACCACATTTGCTATACGCCAGTCCTGTGGTACAGACCCTGTTATTATGGAATCTTTAAATATTAAAAATAATGGTCTATCTATGACAGTACTTAATTCCTGCAGCACTCTGGGGTGTATCCCATCCGGGCCCGGGGATTTGTCAATTTTAGTGATTTTTAGACGATGCCGTACTTCCTCTTGGGTTAAGCAAGTGACATTTAATTGAGAGTTTTTGTTATCACTGATCATATTGTCTGTCATGGGATTTTCTTGTGTAAATACTGTTGAAAAAAAGTCATTTAGCATATTGGCTTTTTCCTCATCCTCATCCACCATTTCACCCAGACTATTTTTAAAGGGGCCAACACCATCATTTTTTAGTTTCTTACTATTTATGTACCGTATATACTCGTGTATAAGCCGAGTTTTTCAGCACAGAAATTGTGCTGAAAAGTGCCCCCCTCGGCTTATACACGAGTCAGTGACGGCTGTCAGTGTGTGGGGCCGGTGTCCGGGGGCTGAAGGAGGTGGGGGAGGCTGTACACTGAGCGGGCAGTCACGTGCCCCCGCTCATTAGTGCAATGCAATATGCACTGCATCCCCCTGTCCATCAGCGACAGGGGGAGCCGTGCATATTACATTGCACTGTCAGCGCTCCTCCGCCCCCCCCTGTGGCAGTATACAGCAGTGCCCCCCCCCTGTGCTATATACAGCCCCCCCCATCCCCGTTGCTGCCGCACACCTGTAAAATGAAGATCTTTCATACTTATCCTCCTGCTGTCGCCGCGCGCATCCCCCGCTCTCCTTCTTGGTTGCACCCGGCGTCCATCTACGTGACCACGCACAAGTAATGACGTCATTACTTGTGCGCGGTCATATGGATGGACGCCGGGTGCAAGCAAGAAGGAGAGCGGGGGATGCGCGCGGCGGCAGCAGGAGGATAAGTATGAAATATCTTCATTTTACAGGTGTGCGGCAGCAACGGGGATGGGGGGGGCTGTATATAGCACAGGGGGGGGGCACTGCTGTATACTGCCACAGGGGGAGCCTGCTGTATACTGCCACAGGGGGAGCCTGCTGTATACTGCCACAGGGGGAGCCTGCTGTATACTGCCACAGGGGGAGCCTGCTGTATACTGCCACAGGGGGAGCCTGCTGTATACTGCCACAGGGGGAGCCTGCTGTATACTGCCACAGGGGGAGCCTGCTGTATACTGCCACAGGGGGAGCCTGCTGTATACTGCCACAGGGGGAGCCTGCTGTATACTGCCACAGGGGGAGCCTGCTGTATACTGCCACAGGGGGAGCCTGCTGTATACTGCCACAGGGGGAGACTGCTGTATACTGCCACAGGGGGAGACTGCTGTATACTGCCACAGGGGGAGACTGCTGTATACTGCCACAGGGGGAGACTGCTGTATACTGCCACAGGGGGAGACTGCTGTATACTACCACTGGGAGGCTGCTGTATACTACCACTGGGGCTGCTGTATACTACCACTGGGGCTGCTGTATACTGCCACAGGGGGAGACTGCTGTATACTACCACAGGGGGAGACTGCTGTATACTACCACAGGGGGAGACTGCTGTATACTACCACAGGGGGAGACTGCTGTATACTACCACTGGGGAGGCTGCTGTATACTACCACTGGGGCTGCTGTATACTACCACTGGGGAGGCTGCTGTATACCACTGGGGGGGACTGTATACGTGTGCTGGGGTCCACCCTCGGCTTATACACGAGTCAATAGGTTTTCCCAAGTTTTGGGGGCAAAAGTAGGGGGGTCGGCTTATACACGGGTCGGCTTATACACGAGTATATACGGTATGTAAAAAATATTTTGGGATTCTTTTTACTTTCTCTGGCAATGAGTCTCTCTGTCTCAATCTTTGCTGCCTTGATTTGCTTTTTACGAATGTTATTTAATTTTCTGTATTTATTTAATAATGCTTCATCACTACCTACTTGCTTTAATTCTCTAAATACTTTCTTTTTGTCACATATTGCACTTCTTACCGCTTTATTTAGCCATAGTGGTTTCCTCCTATTTCTAGCATGCTTATTCCCATAGGGTATATATTGTGCACAGGTCCTATTCAGAATGCTAATAAACATCTCCCATTTGTGTTGTGTACTTTTATGTCTCAGGACATCGTCCCAATTTATTGAACTAAGATCATCTCTCAACCGTTGGAAATTTGCCTTCCTGAAGTTTAGTGTCCTTGTAGCCCCTCTGCTACACGTCTTAGTAAAGGATACTTGAAAGCTTATTAAGTTATGATCACTATTACCCAAGTGACCTCCAACCCGTATATTTGATATGCGGTCCGGCCTGTTGGTTAATATTAGGTCCAGCAATGCCCCCCTTCTTGTTGGGTCCTGAACCAGTTGTGAAAGGTAATTGTCTCTCATAGTTTTCAAAAACTTATTACCTTTGCTGGAACTGCAGGTTTCTGATCCCCAATGTATTTCAGGGTAGTTGAAGTCCCCATAATAATGACTTCTCCCTGAGTCGCTGCTTCATCTATTTGCTTTATGAGGATATTCTCCTCCACTTCCATTATTGTTGGGGACTTATAACAAACCCCTATCAGTAATTTATTATTTTTTCCCCCTCCCCTTATCTCCACCCACAGGGACTCTACATTTCCGTTAGATTCACCTATATTATCACGCAGGATGGGTTTTAAGGATGATTTTACGTATAAACATACACCGCCCAATCTCACTCCTCAACCATGACTACAAACTCCTGGCAAAAATCCTAGCAAACAGCTTACAACTGATACTACCCAGCTTCCTATGCGAGGCTCAAACGGGCTTTACTCAGGGACGGAGCAGTGTGGCAAACATACACCTGGTGGTTGCTGCTACGGTCTTTGCCCAACACTCACTGAGCCCTCCTGCAATTCTGACGAGTCTAGACGCCAAAAAGGCCTTTGACAAAGTGGCATGGCCTTTTTTGTATGAAGTTTTGGGCAGGGGGAATTTTGGCCCGAGGTTCCTAGAATATATCCAATATCTCCACACGAATGCAAATACCCAGGTCTCTGTGAATGGATGCAGCGCACCAACTATAGACCTCTTCCGAGGAGTCAAACAGGGATGCCCTCTGTTGCCCCTCCTATTTAACCTTTCTATTGACCCCCAACTATGCCATCTGTTGCAGACCCCTACTTGTAGGGGACTGACAATGGTCTCTAGGGAGCTCTAGGTCGCCGCATTTGCAGATGATGTCCTGCTGGTAGTAACTAACCCCAAACAGGTTCTGCGCCCACTCACACACGAACTATAGGACATGGGATGCCTTTTGGGCTATAACATTAACTGGGACAAAACAGAAGTGATGATGTTAAGCGGCCCCCCCAGACCGTCATGGACATCGGGGTTCCCCTGCCAGTGGACCACTAGCTCACTAAAATACCTGGGAGTGCAATTGACTAGATATCCAGCTAATCTATACAAAACCAACATCAACTTGTACCTCAACAACCTACACTCCACTTTAGCCAAATGGAAAGATTTTCACCTATCATACCTGGGCAGGGCCAACTTAATTAAAATGACAGAATTCCCACGCCTCCTCTATCTTTTTCACACTCTCCCAATCTACTTAGCACCCGAAGAGAAGAAACTGATCAACAGTCTATTCCGCTCATTCATCTGGGAGGGAAAGAAGCCCCGTATTGCCTATAAATTACTCCAACAGCTGAAGAGAAATGGTGGGATAAACTTCCCCGATATCAGACACTATAATTTAGCATCCCTATTCCAAGTGGTGGTGGACTGGCTAGGAGGGACCTCCTGTATGCCCAGTATAATTTAGAATGCTGTCTCACACCAGGACTGGCTCTCCCTGCTCTCCTACACCTCCCTTATACTGAACTGCCAGCTGAGGTGAAGGTGAACCCCCTCCTGGTGCCTACAGGAAAGCATGGCAGAAAATACGCCAAAGGCTCCAACTCTCTCCCAAAACATCCCTCCTCCTCCCACTCATTGGTAATCCCCACTTCCAACACAGACATACCTACCCTATCTTCCACCGGTGGCACTCCCAGGGTATAACATCAATCAAACACCTGATCCACCCAGGGGAACGCCGCATGTATTCAATAGAGGAAATGCAATCCAAATACCCAACAACTACATTCCCCCATTCCAATACCTACAGGCTAAGAGCTATGTGATAAAGATAATAACTTGTCTCCCTGAGCGAGAGTTGAGTCCACACCTGCTTACATGGTTCACTAGGTCGAATACCTCAGGTGGCCAAATAGCCTCCAACTACAAATTCATCCATGGCACGCTGGACTATGAGCAATCCCGATTCCCGCTAACAAAATGGCAGATCGACGACCCTGCCTTATCCTACAACACAATTCTAAAAGCTCTAGACCAAGCCCACAAATTCCTCCCCTCAGCTCGTTTCATTGAAATGAGACTGAAAATCTGCCACAGATCCTATTTAACCCCCCAGAAGGGTCATAGAATGGGGCTATACAAACTTTCGAGGGCCGCTCCCCCGAAGTCAATCTATTCCACTGCCTATGGACATGCCCGACCATCCAGCCCTTCTGGACCAAAATACAAGAATTTACCACTGCACAACTGACAAACTTTGCCCCTGATGAGCCTCTATGGGCCATTTTTGGATATCTAGAGCCAAATAAATACAAATGCTCTCCGGGGGCCCGTAAACTGCTACACATGGTGGCGGCATCCTGCAGGTGTGGATCCACGACCAAGCTCCTCCATTTAGGATCTTTTTAGACAAAGTGTCATTCTTGCTTCAGATGGATTGGGTTGAGGCCTCCTTGCACAAGGAGGAAAGGGTGCAGTCCTTCTTTGAAACCTGGGAAAGTTTCATCTCTCCACTCCCACAACATATCCGAGATGACAGCCAGACTTGTTTCCAACCTACAGTGTGGTATCAATAGCAGGTACTACTAGAGGAGGTGCCTACATAGACACATGTTCGATAGAGCTGCCAAATAGAGACACATCTAAGGGTCAGCGGTCCATCCTTGTTTCAGAGGTCAGTCCCGGTGACGATGAATCCCGCACAACTCCCAAAGAGAGTCTAAGGTCACACACCCTTGATGGGTGATCTACAAGGAAAAAGTACCTGTTCCAGACAACCCCTTCTCAACCCTTCTCCCAGTTTTGACCTATTTTCTTTTTTTTTTCTCTGTTTTTATTTAATTCGTAAATGTTGTTTTTGCTTTGTTTTCTTCTCTGTTTTGTTCTTTTTTTTTTTTACTTTGCGTTTTTATTGTTTGTACTTTGACGTGAAGCAGCAATGCTCAAAATATACTCTGCCGTTTACTACCTTGTAACAGTCCTACATTGTATACCTCAGGCCATACATAGATCAATGTACAAATAATTTTATTTTCAATAAAAGTTTTATAAAAAAAAAAAAAGTCGCATGCATTTTGTGGATTGCACACGGACCACACTCGGATTACAGTGTGACAGCTCTCGGATGTGATCAGAGGAAATGTCAGACAGTCGCATGACAGTTGGATGCAAAACGGACCAAAAAGCAGATGACACTCGGAAGACTCTCGGAAACGTGAATCGGACCGCATGTTTTCTCGCCAGTGTGTTTCCACCCATAAGTGGAACCTCAGTCTTAGGGTACCTTTACACGTCGCGATATCGCAATGCAACATCGACAAAAAGTCACGTGGTGTGGCCATTGCAGTTGATATCGTTCGTTGTGTTGTGTCGTGTAAATGGGCAATGCAACTGGAAAAAATCATAGCTACGATATTGCAAGAAGATTGTGTAAGCCCTTCAACCGTACGATATTGTATATGCGATGTGGCATGATCGCGCTGTGTGACGGCGCAACTACAATCTTGTTTGCAACTTCCCCTATTCACTACAATATTAATGCTCGGGTCCTGGGTTGCTCATACCCAGCGCACAAAAGTTGAGGACAACATCCTAGTTGCGTTGCCTGCCGATATCTCCCTGTGTGACATCTCCTATGCGATTGTGGACAAGTGCCAAAAACGTGCGCACTCCCATGAAATTGTATGCGATATTGGAACGATATTGCGACGTGTAAAGGTACCGCTACATGGGGCAACATCGCTGGCAACTCAGGGGCGTGGCGAAGTTGCAGCAACATCACTAGTGTGTTGCTACATGTAACAGGGTGATTTCAACAGCGATAAGTTGCTTGAGCGGAGTTTCCAGGTTTATCAACATGTTGGTAAACCAAGCTATGTTGCTCAGGCGATCTGCTACCATCGCTCTGTGTGACACTGCAACAGCGATGTTGAAAGCAACTTCCCCTATTCACTGCAATGTTAAGGATCACTCATGGGGTTGAGTTTAACCCTGACAGTGAAAGTTGCTTTCAACATCGCATCTGCGTTGCTGGCGATGTCTCTGCGTATAACATCTCCATAGCAATCTTGGCTACATGCCCAAAACGTGCGCTCTCCCATGAGTTGCCGGCGATGTTGCCCCGTGTAACGGTACCTTCAGGTCATCGTAGACATACCACCCTTAAAGCTTACAGCAGTGTCCTATGGGAGTGTTGATATCTAATGGCTGGGCATTAACCCCATGGAAGCGGATTGTTTATGTCAATAGGTGAAGGCACAATCCAGTAAAAGACCATGGATCAATAACTAAAGGTACCTTTACACGCCGCCACGGCAGGCTGGATACATCCCGCTACAGGCTACAAATGTAGCTTGTAGCGCCAATGTAGCCCGTCGTAGCGGCGTCTGAAGACGTGACGCTACAGCCGGCAACAGATACATCTGTTTCCTAGCTCTGCTCAAAAACTGATGGCTACATCGCCGATGGTAGCGAGCTGTATCGGCGTGTAAAGAAGCAACGGAAGGGAACTCGGGACACCCGGCGATGTAGCTGCAATGTAGCTAAGGCGTGACCATGGCTCCATGTTACCGCGCCCCATGTGCGATCATTGGTGGAAGCTGCTGCATGACGATTGGTAGTCGTTGCATAGGGAGGCATATTTAAGGAGCTGACGAGTCACACTACACAATCGCTCGAGCGTGCTGTATTACTCAGCCTCCTGCGATGCCTGCCCAATCAGGATGTTATTGCTTCGTCCTATCAGCGTACGGACGGCTCGTAATCCACAATTGTAGCACGCCTATGTGCTGTCCCTGCTGCACCAGGTCCACCCATAGTAGCTGGTTGTAGCGGTGTGTAAATGAGCAACAGCTGGCTACTTGAGACACCCGGCGATGTAGCTAGCTATAGATGTAGCGTGGCGTAGCGCACCTTGTGGCGGCGTGTAAAGAGGGTGCGTTGACCGTTTGTAACCGTTTGAGCGTGCTCGTGCACGTGAAGTAGCGGGATGTATCCAGCCTGCCGTGGCGGCGTGTAAAGGTACCTTTACATATGGACCAACACTATATGGCCGGTGACACACGATGTGAGATGCATGAGAGATACTCGCACTACTCATGCATGCCTCACCTGACACAGCCACCAGCTCTCCGGACAAGAGCATGGAGCTGCATGTGTTTGTATGGAGCTGATGCACTCCTGTGCGGAGAGCCAGTGGCTGTTCCGGGTGACTCATGCCAGACTCATGGGAGTATCACACACTCTTGGTGAGACTGATCCTTCTTTTTAATAAGATGATAGTGAGTTTTGATTCTTTCTTGTATGAAATTGCTGTAAGCTCTGATAATGATGTGTCTATGACCCTGTCGCTTTGCAAAATGTATTTATTTTGTTAATAGCTGTAAAATCTATTTATCTTTCAATTATCTACCTTCATCTTTAACACCTAAAAATCTTTGAAATTCTTTGAATACATTATACTCTGATCGGTGTCATACTGATGTCATCCATGTATTGTATGTGTTTAGCCCCGGTGACTTGTATGTGTCTGTGTGATCTGTGCTGTCAGGTGATCACAAGGACACAGGATCAGAAACCCTTATACAGATGTTGGATCAGATTGTGCTCTCAAATCAATATAAACAATACTCCTAGTGTTCTGTGAATAAGGTGTTAATGGGGAATACGACTAAGTCTATATTCACATGTTACTTTCCTGCTTTTTTGCAGCGTTTTTTTCATGGATTTTTTGCAAATTAAAATCTACTTTTTTAGCTCCAGGAAAACCTGTGAGCAGTCAGAGATCTCACCCTCACATCTGCTTTATTCCTGCCTGATGTGTAATCTGCGGCGTCTGTGATAGAAGCAGAACGTCGGCTCTATCAGCGTTATCCTACATTTCTTTCCACATTGAGAAGGTGCAAAAACACAACTGTGCTTATTTCTGTGTTTTTGCTGATTTTGTTTAATTCATCTTTATTTAAACATGTTCTGTAGACAAAGGACACCAAAAACGCAGATAAGGAATGCAGTAAATCCGGCTTTATGGAGGAAACTTTTCTACTGCCCAGAGCAGTATTTACTGCAGAAAAAAAATGTAATACACACTGGGTTATTATTATTATTATTATTATTATTATTATTATTGGGCGTTTTTTTCCATGTGGAAAAAAAATCAAGTCCATTCTGGGGGTGTCGGCGTCTGTTCACACATGAAGTATTTGATGCAGAAATTTCTGTTCTATTTCTTCATTTCTTGGCAGGAAAGTCAGCTGTAAATATGTGCACTTTTGATGTGTTCAGGGTGTAGATTTCTGTTAGGTCGGCTTCACATAGCGGGTGTGTAAACCGGACAGCTCCAGACCGGATCAGCACACAGAACTGGAGGGCTAATATGCCCTCCGGTCCGGTGTGCTGCCGCATGCAGCTGCAGCTGCTGCTGAATCAGGACTGCGGCTCACAGGGAGCTAGCCGTAGTCCTGAAACAACTGCGTCGTGCAGCCACAGGTGTCCGGTTCCCATATCCTCCTGGACTAGGGCAATCCGGCCCAATAGGCTCCCATGTTAGGGTCGCGCCGGATTGCCCCTTGTTCCGGGAGGATCCATGCGAATCCGGGAGAATCTGGGAGTAGGCAATTAGAGGAGATATTCTCCTCTCAGACACAAAAACGTTGCAAGCAACGTTTTTGTGTCCGTGAGAGAATTTTGAATTGTCCCGGACAGATAGAAACCGGATGGCAGAGAGCTGCATCCGGCCCAATAGGATACTATGGGGCCAAAATCCGGTCCGGGGCTGTCCGATTTACACGGACAGCCACGGATTGGATCAAACCCGCTATGTGAAGCCAGCCTGTCCATTAGTAGAAATGAAATTTTCAGCCAAAACACCAGAAGAATTGATTGACATGATGATGATGTAAATCTGGACCAAATCTGATGAGAGAGCGCGATCAATTCCCTGAGAGATGATAGAGCGATCAATTCACTGAGAGATGATAGAGTGTGATCAATTCACTGAGAGATGATAGAGAGCGATCAATTCACTGAGAGATGATAGAGAGCGATCAATTCACTGAGAGATGATAGAGAGTGATCAATTCACTGAGATCAGGTATTTTGGACGAAGTACCTTAATGTCCGCGCTGCTGCCAGAGAGGAACATACACCAACGACACTGGGACGTCTGAGTACTGGTAGTAGAGGTTTATTTCCAACGCGTTTCGGAGCCACGTACCGAGCTCCTTCCTCAGGGAACATCCTGAGGAAGGAGCTCGGTACGTGGCTCCGAAACGCGTTGGAAATAAACCTCTACTACCAGTACTCAGACGTCCCAGTGTCGTTGGTGTATGTTCCTCTCTGGCAGCAGCGCGGACATTAAGGTACTTCGTCCAAAATACCTGATCACAGCACCGCACCTCGTGGAAGTACAGTCCCTGCAGCAGCTGCATTGTTCGAACGATTACGCTGGTTGTGTGCTACACAACCTGACCAGGTGAGCAAATCTGATTTTTCACATTTACCTGCCTATAAAGGATAAGACCCTATGTGCGCATTCTCAACCCTCTAGATATACAATTCACTGAGATGATAGAGAGCGATCAATTCACTGAGAGATGATAGAGAGCGATCAATTCACTGAGAGATGATAGAGAGTGATCAATTCACTAAGATGATAGAGAGCGATCAATTCACTGAGAGATGATAGAGAGCGATCAATTCACTGAGATGATAGAGAGCGATCAATTCACTGAGATGATAGAGAGCGATCAATTCACTGAGAGATGATAGAGAGCAATCAATTCACTGAGAGATGATAGAGAGTGATCAATTCACTGAGATGATAGTGTGATCAATTCACTGATAGAGGGAGCGATCAATTCACTGAGAGATGATGGAGAGCGATCAATTCACTGAGAGATGATAGAGAGAGTGATCAATTCACTGAGATGATAGAGAGCGATCAATTCACTGATAGAGGGAGCGATCAATTCTCTGAGAGATGATAGTGATCAATTCACTGAGAGATGATAGAGAAAGCGATCAATTCACTGAGAGATGATAGAGAGCAATCATTCCACTGAGAAATGATAGAGAGCGATCAATGCACTGAGAGATGATAGAGCGATCAATTCACTGAGAGATGATAGAAAGAGATCAATTCACTGAGAGATGATAGAGAGCAATCAATTCACAGAGAGAGAGAGAGCGATCAATTCACTGAGAGATGATAGAGAGTGATCAATTCACTGAAAGATGAGAGAGGGATCAATTCACTGAGATGATAGAGCGATCAATTCACTGAGAGATGATAGTGATCAATTCACTGAGAGATGATAGAGAAAGCGATCAATTCACTGAGATGATAGAGAGCGATCAATTCACTGAGAGATGATAGTGATCAATTCACTGAGAGATGATAGAGAAAGCGATCAATTCACTGAGATGATAGAGAGCGATCAATTCACTGAGAGATGATAGTGATCAATTCACTGAGAGATGATAGAGAGCAATCAATTCACAGAGAGAGAGAGCGATCAATTCACTGAGAGATGATAGAGAGTAATCAATTCACTGAAAGATGAGAGAGGGATCAATTCACTAAGATGATAGAGCGATCAATTCACTGAGATGATAGTGATCAATTCACTGAGAGATGATAGAGAAAGCGATCAATTCACTGAGATGATAGAGAGCGATCAATTCACTGAGAGATGATAGTGATCAATTCACAGAGAGAGAGCGCAATCAATTCACTGAAAGATGAGAGAGGGATCAATTCACTGAGATGATAGAGAGCGATCAATTCACTGAGAATTGATAGAGAACGATCAATTTACTGAGATGATAAAGTGATCAATTCACTGAGATGATAGAGAGCGATCAATTTACTGAGATGATAGAGAGCGATCAATTCACTGAGATAGAGAGCGATCAGTTCACTGAGAGATGATAGAGAGAGCGATCAATTCACTGAGAGATGATAGAGAACGATCTATTCACTGAGAGATGAAAGAGAGGGATCAATTCACTGAGATATGATAGAGAACAATCTATTCACTGAGAGATGATAGAGAGGGATCAATTCACTGTGAGATGATAGAGAGCAATCAATTAATTTAGAGATGATAGAGAGTGAATTGATCTCTCTCTCATCTCTAAGTGAATTGATCGCTCTCTATCATCTCACAGTGAATTGATCCCTCTCTATCATCTCTCAGTGAATTGATCGCTCTCTATCATCTCTCAGTGAACTGATCGCTCTCTCTCATCTCTCAGTGAATTGATCGCTCTCTCTCATCTCAGGGAATTGATCACTCTCTTTCATCTCTCAGTGAATTGATCACTATCATCTCTCAGTGAATTGACGGCTCGCTCTATCATCTCAGTGAATTGATCACTCTCTCTCTCTGTGAATTGATCGCTCTCTATTATATCTCAGTGACTGAGATATAATAGAGAGCGATCAATTCACAGAGAGAGAGAGTGATCAATTCACTGAGAGATGATAGAGCCATCAATTCACTGAGAGATGATAGAGAGCGATCAATTCACTGAGATGATAGAGAGCGATCAATTCACTGAGAGATGATGAGAGAGTGATCAATTCACTGAGAGATGATAGAGAGCGATCAATTCACTGAGATAGAGAGCGATCAATTCACTGAGATAGAGATCAATTCACTGAGAGATGATAGAGAGCAATCAATTCACTGAGAGATAGAGATCAATCCACTGAGAGATGCTAGAGAGGGATTAATTCTCTGAGAGATGATAGAGATCAATTCACTGAGATGATAGAGAGCGATCAATTCACTGAGAGATGATAAAGAGCGATCAATTCACTGAGAGATGATAGAGAATCCGCACAATCTGTCACTGACTGTAGGATCTGCTTCTCTTCTAGGCTGGAGGGTAATGAACTGTCTAAGAAGGAGAAGAAAGAAATAAGAAAACTACAAGATCACAAACCAGATATGAAGATATATTATTATCTTGGAACATAGAAGATTCCAGATTTCTCGCTCTTCAGTCACTTTTTCATTTTTCTTTAATTCTTTGAATAATTCACCAAAAGATTTTACTAATAGAAAATAACCAAAAGAGGAAATCTAATACATAAAGCTGAATGTGTGTATGTGTGTGTATGTGTATGTATGTATGTATGTGTGTGTGTGAGTATATCCGGGATTGGCATCTACACCGTCGCAACTACAGCCTCAAAATTTTGCACAGTCACACATCTGGACCCCGGGAGCGTCATAGGCTATGTTTGTGAGGTGAAATTTTAACTCTGCGCGTTCCAGTTCACCTAACAATTTTTCCCCTATCTACATAATGGGGAAAAAGTGAATGGAAAAGTGTTGGAAAAAAATTGACAGCTGCCAGCTACAGCCACAAAATGTTGCACAATCACACGTCTGGACCCCGGGAGCGTCATAGGCTATGTTGTGAGGCGAAATTTTAACCCCGCACGTTCCAAATTCACCAAACAATTTTGCCCCTATCTACATAATGGGGAAAAACTGACAGTTACCAGTTGACAGTTGTGAATGAGAGGGGCTTAATGACAGTGCCAAAGACTAACAGCACATACCAGCATATAGGCACTAAGGTGGGGCCCCAACATGGGATATTCACCACGTACGGGGACATGTATACACACCACACGCACACAAAGCTTAACAGCAAGTGTATAGTCGCTAAGGTGCAGCCCTAACATTGGATACTCACCACGCACCCGAACAAACACACACACCACAAAGAGACAAACACAACACAGAGATACTCTCACATCCCCCCCCAAGGGGACACACACACACCCTATAGCGACACATGCACTCACCCCACAGGGACACACACACACACCACACAGACCCCCCCACAGGGACACTCACATATACACACCCTATAGGGACACATGCACTCACCCCACAGGGACACATGCACACCACAAAGAGAGACACACAACTCAGAGACACACACACCCACACACAGGCTCCCCCCCACAAGGACACACACACATACACACCCTATAGGGACACATGTACTCACTCCACAGGGACACACACACACACACCACAAAGAGACACACACAACAGAGACACACACCACACAGACCCCTCCACAGGGACACACACACATACACACCCTATAGGGACACATGCACTCACCCCACAGGGACACACACATACACACACCCCAGGGACACACACACCACACAGACAGACACAGATGTGCACAAATCACCTCACACAACTCGCCTCATACGTGAGCTATCTTTAATTTCCAAACATAAACATCTGATTAAAAACAGCCGATGTGCAACACGTGCCATATAGGGAATTAAGGCAGACGTCAGTCACATGAGCTGTCTATTATGTGTATGTGTGAGGTAACATATACTGCCCGGCCAGGGGGAGGGTTTACTGTTGGCTGGAGATTTATTAGGCTGCCTATAGCAATCAATCACAGCTCAGCTTCTATTTTCCTACAGGTCATTAATATGACATATTCAAATTCTATTTTGTTATAGCTAACATCAGTTATTTATTAACCCGGGCATAGCCGGGTACTACAGCTAGTGTAGAAATAATTATAAATGTTATTAATTACAATTAATTCTATACACAAAACATGGAAAAATAACAAACTGAAAGAAAACAGAGAATCCTGCAAGAAAGATAAATTTATTATAAACGTGAAAATATATTTACATAATAGGATGATGATAGAACCAGTAATCTCAGGAGAGATGCAGATCAGATGTCATGTATCTGATATACAGCGGGTACAGAAAGTATTCACACCCCTTTACATTTTTCACTCTGTAAAGTATTCAGCCCCTTTGCTCAGACACTCATATTTAAGTCACATGCTGTCCATTTCCTTGTGATCCTTCTTGAGATGGTTCTACGTCTTCATTGGAGTCCAGCTGTGTTTAATCTGATAGGACTTAATGTGTTAGGACCTGATGATGGTGGCTCAGTGGTTAGCACTGCAGCCATGCAGTGCTGGGGTCCTGGGTTCAATTCCCACCAAGGACAACATCTGCAAAGAGTTTGTGTGTCCTGCCCATGTTTGTGTGGGTTTCCTCTAGGTACTCTGGTTACCTCCCACACTTGAAAGACATACTGCTATGATGAGCCCCGATGGGGACAGTGTTTCAAATGTATGTAAAGCGGCATGAAATTAATAGCACTATATAAATAAATATTATTATTTGGAAAGGCACACACCTGCCTATATAAGAGCTCACAGTGCAAGTGAGACCAAATAAGAACTATGAGGTCAAAGGAACTGCCAAGGAGCTCAAAGACAGAATTATGGCAAGGCACAGATCTGGCCAAGGTTACAAAATAATTTCTGCAGTACTCAAGGTTCCTAAGAGCACAGTGGCCTCCATAATGCATAAATGGGAAAAGTTTGGGATCACCAGAAATCTTCCTGGACTTGGCTGTCCAGCGAAACTGAGCAATTGTGGGAGAAGAGCCTTGGTGAGAGAAGGAAATAAGAACCCCAAGATCAGTTTGACTGAGCTCTAGAAATACAGTAGTGAGATAGGTGACTTTGTGAAAATTTCTCCCATCACTGCAGCCTCCACCAATCGAGCCTTTATGGCAGAGTGGCCCGACGGAAACCTCTCCTCAGTGCAAGACATATGAAAGCCGAATAGAGTTTGCTAAGAAACACTTGAAGGACCCCCAGAATATGAGAATAAGATTCTCTGGTCTGATGAAACAAAGATAGAACTTTTTGGTGATAATTCTAAGCGGTATGTGTGGAGAAATCCAGGCCCTGCTCATCACCTGTCCAATACAATCCCAACAGTGAAACATGGTGGTAGCAGCATCATGCTATGGGGGGGTATCAGCTGTAAGGACAGGACGACTGGTTGCAATTGAAGGAAACATGAATGCAGGCAAGTACAGAGATATCCTGGATGAAAACCTCCTCCAGATCTCTGGACCTCAGACTTGGCCGAAGCTTCACCTTCCAACAAGACAATGACCCTAAGCACACAGCTAAAATAACAAAGGAGCGGCTTCAGAAGAACTCTTTGCCCATTCCTGACCGACCCAGACACAGCCCTGACCTAAACCCAATGGAGCATCTCTGGAGAGACCTGAAAATGTCTCCACCAACGTTCACCATCCAACCTGATGGAACTGGAGAGGATCTGCAAGAAAGAATGGCCGAGGATCCCCAAATCCAGGGGAGAACTGCACCCAAGAAGACTCATGGCTGTACGAGCTCAAAGGTGCAAATACTCAATACTGAGCAAAGGGTCTGAATATGTATCATCAATACTGAGCAAAGGGTCTAAATACCATGGGAGATTTCAGTTTTTCTTTTTTAATAAATTTGCACAAATATCTACATTTCTGCTTTGTTTTTCAGTCAAGATGGGGCAGAGTGTACATTAATGAGGAAAAATGAACTTTATTGAACAATCAAATGGCTGCAATGAAACAAACAGTGAAACATTTAAAGGGGTCTGAATACTTTCCGTACCCACTGTATGAGTGTATAATGTGGGATGGCCTGTGTCACCTATGGTAATGTAATCAATCACATATATATAATAATATTCTCTGAAGAGACTCATATGATCTGTGTACAACTGAGCCCAAATGGTTAAACCACAGGGAAAAATGTCTATTGCATTATACAAAGATAAAGTAACATATTGGGCGAAACACAGACCAATTTATTGCCAATACATCAGGTATAAAATAAATATAACACACTATAATTGTAGTCTAATACCAGTATGGAAATGAGGCCAAACTATTATTAGCAGCAGTAATAAGCATATGAGCATATGGCGCACTGTACATGCCTGTAGATATTTAGGCTGATAACAGACAAGTGTAAATATCCCAGAAAAGAACCACACAGAAAAGAACAACCCATATTAATAATTAGTAAATAATGCTTCTTCAGGGGCAGGAAGGAACGTGATGATGCTGCCGATCGTGTCTGAAATCCCCAATCACAGGAAGTGTGAGCAGATGTCACTGCTTAAACGGTGCATGTCCAACACCGACATCCCGACACTCCAGGCCATCCGCATATGCGCGAGAGCCAGGAAGAGACACTATGACTCGGACTGTTAAAGATAAGATTCTAAAATCTGCTGGAAAAACATTATGAAGCCCTGATATGTGTATTGTATTAAATGCTTATACTTATATTTTGTTTTATATTCGGAATCTTGTTATATATATATATATGTTATAGAAATTGTATTCTTATGTTTGATAGTATATAATCACCTATAGTCTATATCCATTTTAATCACTATGTAGTGTGTGTTATATTATTGGCAGATGTGGCAGAATAGTTATCCCTGAGGGTACCTTTACACGCCGCTACTGGAGGATGGATACAACCCGCTACAGGCTACAAATGTAGCTTGTAGCGCCAATATAGCCCGTAATAGCGGCGTGTGAAGACGGGACGAGACAGCCGGCAACAGATACATCTGTTTCCGAGCACTGCTCGAAAACAGATGGTACAAAGCCGATTGTAGCGAGCTGTATCGGCGTGTAAAGAAGGAACAGAAGGGTTGTTTCTACACCATGCTATGTAGCTGGGGCGTGACACAGGCTCCGGGTTTCCGCGCCCCCTTCAGCGATCATTGGAGGAAGCTCCTGCGTTGCGATTGGTTGTCGCCGCACAGGGCGGCATATTTAAGGAGCTGACCAGTCACACTACACAATTGCTCGAGCGTCAAGTATTAATCAGCCTCCTGCGATGCCTGCCCAATCATGGTATTATTGCTTTGTCCTATCAGCGTACGGACGTCTCGTAATCCACAATTGTAGCACGCCTATGTGCTGTCCCTGCTGCACCAGGTACGCCCATAGTAGCTGGTTGTAGCGGTGTGTAAATGAGCTAAGATGAGCTACAGATGGCTACTTGAGACACCCGGCGATGTATCTAGCTATAGATGTTGCGTAGCGTAGCGCACCTTGTGGCGGCGTGTAAAGGAGGTGCGTTTACCGTTTGTAACCGTTTGAGCGTGCTCGTGCACGTGAAGTAGCGGGTTGTATCCATCCTCCAGTAGCGGCGTGTAAAGGTACCCTCAAGGCTAAGTTGTGTGAGACGGTGCTGCGTAGGCATGGGGGAGTGATCCTCCTTAAACTCCCATTGTGCACATTCCAGTAAGCTTTATCTATCTAGCCGTGCTTTTCTCTCATGGGAAGATGTCCCCTACGCACAGGTGTTAGAAGTTTCTGTGGTTCTCAAGCTAGACAATGGGTTGCTTTAGAAAGTGATGCTTTGGTGTCTTCGTGCATACATGTATATATATATGTGTGTATATGTGTGTATGAATAAACGTCTACATTTGCTATTGTAATTAGTAAGTAGGATAGTGATTGTTCTATCAGTGTGTATATATATATATTGTGGTGCAGCGGTTGACTGCCCCACAGGTGTTGGTGCTGGGACTTGCGGTTCCAGGGCTCTGGTACAGCATTAGATGTGTTGGGGCTGCAGGTTGGAAGCCAGGGGAGTGGCTGTCTAACCTGGATCCTCCTGTGGGTGTGACGGAACACAGATATGCAGACTTCCTCTAAGGCTGGGGTCACACAGCACAGATATCTGGGCAGATATTGTTCACAGATCTCTGGTTGCAGTGAAATCATGGACAGATTGCTCCATTTGTACACAGCCACAAAATGGAACCATGAGTCCATGATTTCACTGCAACCAGAGATCTGTGAACAATATCTGCCCAGATATCTGTGTGTGTGACCCCAGCCTTAGTCACATGGGCTGTGAGGTCATGAAAGGTCCTCTCACCACAGGAGAGGAAAGATCCTGGGGAATAAGGATGGTGGTTTCCCAGCATTCGCAATAGCTGAGGAGGCATTTCCCAGCTAAAGACTGTAGCCGGCAATCCCTTTGATGGACTAAAGGTCAGTGATTGCTGTTATTGACTAATGAGGTGTCTGTTCCAGTCAGAGGGGACAGCCTGACATAGTGTGCCTGTTCTGTTCTTGGGTGCCCTGTATGCTGTCTGCAGTTTATGAGGATTGATAATAAACTGCTGGACTTTGTTTTACTTAAAGACCCAGTTGTTGCACAGTTTTCTGCGACCAAGCAGTTCTCTGGGAGGTTTCATGAGCCTAGTGAGCGGCCAAGCAGTCCCCTAGGCGTGTCTGGATGCCACAATATATATATATCTGTTATATTGATAATATTTAGATATGTGTATATCCACACGTTATATTATGAAGACCTTGATACATATGCTATTAGATAACTGGACTTGTGCGTTATTATATATGTCTTGAAAGAACTAATTGGAACTGGTGTTATTAGTGGACTTTGAACTGTTTGCAAGAAGGAGACAAAGGATTCTACATAACAACCCCCTCAAGATGATACCCTGCCAAATTAGGAGGACACTTGGGAGGAAACACTTAATCCCATAGGGCAACATAATAAGACTTATCTATACAAGGGCCAGAGACTCCTGTGATTGCTCAATGCTTTTGGGTGACACCCTAATGGGATTTTCCTTTGTACTGAATATGTGTTGTGCTGTAAAAATAAAGACATTCTTTTTTGCGCCACTTTCAAGAGAAGTTCAGTATGTGACTCTGTGTCCGATATCTAAGCTTCAAAGGATGCTTCTTGAATAAGTTAATTTGGCAAGGGATAAGCAAAGAGCCGGGGTCCCTTGAATCTTGCTTCCACAGGACGTCTGGCAGACGCTCGGATGAGAAGCGAGGAGGGATGTGGACAAACACGGACGCGCCCTGCAGGGGTCACATAACTATAACACAGAGGGTCATCACAAAACTCATTACACAGTTATGGAAAGTGACAAGATTAATATAGAACTGCATTTACTACAACAATGGTGATCAGGACACAACCATCATCGTGTCACTAAGAAGGAATTGTGACCCCAGAAGCTATGCCTGGACACAGAGAACTCCAGGTGGAGGGTAATATTCCGCACATCTGATGATGAGCATGGGAGCCGTGTCACATCATTTGTGGGATCCTTATATGGCAATCAGACTAGATCCCTGGATCAACACCCTATCAAAGAATCTAGTATATATAACTGGTAATAGTATATTTTCAAGAAAGGCATCCAGGCCCTTCTTAAATGTTAGTAGTGACTCCCTCATTACACCATCATGTGGCAGAGAGTTCCATAGTCTCACTGCTCTTACAGTAAAGAATCCGCATCTGTGATTATGATTAAACTTTCTTTCCTCCAGACGTAGAGGATGCCCCCTTGTCCCCATCTCAGGCCTAAGAGTAAAGAGATCATTAGAAAGGTCTCTGTACTGTCCCCTCATATATTTATACAATATTATAAGATCTCCCCTAAGCCTTCGTTTTTCCAAGCTAAATAACCCCAAGTTTAATAACCTGTCTTGGTATTACAGACCCCTCAGTCCTCTCATAACCTTGGTTGCTCTTCTCTGGACCCGCTCTAGTTCAGCTATGTCTTTCTTATACATCGGAGACCAGAATTGTACACAGTATTCTAAGTGTGGTCGCACTAGTGACTTGTATAGAGGTAAAATTATGTTCTCCTCATGAGAATCTATGCCTCTTTTAATGCATCCCATTATTTTATTTGCCTTTGCAGCAGCTTCCTGACACTGGCCACTAAATGTGAGTTTGTCATCTACCCATACACCCAGGTCTTTTTCAGTGACAGTTTTCCCCAGTGTTTTACAATTAAGCACATAATTATACCTTTTGTTTCCTCTGCCCAAGTGCATGACCTTACATTTATCCCCATTAAAGCTCATTTGCCATTTATCAGCCCAAGCTTCTAGTTTACATAAATCCTCCTGTAATATAAAATTGTCCTCCTCTGTATTGTTTACCCTGCAGAGTTTAGTGTCATCTGCAAATATTGAGATTCTACTCTGTATGCCCCCTACAAGGTCATTAATAAATATATTAAATAGAAGCGGGCCCAACACTGACCCCTGTGGTACCCCACTGTTAACTGTGACCCATTCTGAGAGTGTTCCATTAATAACCACCCTTTGTTTCCTATCACTAAACCAGTTCTTAACCCACTTACACATATTTTCCCCTATCCCCATTGCTCTCATTTTATGTATCAACCTTTTGTGTGGCACCGTATCAAAAGCTTTTGTAAAGTCCATATACACCACGTCCACTGCGTATTATCAGTTGTAATTAGTTTCATTTATATTTATTCATAGATATGGTCTTTTGGTCATTTCCTATTAGTAAAATATTTTGGTGAATTATTCATAGATTTATATTAGTGTTTGGGAACTCCATTAATGTGTGTTATTTTTGGTTATTTTACGTTGGGTCTTTGGATCCAATATTGGAAATTCTTTTTCATTTTTTTTACTTCAATCAGTAATTACAGATGGCCCGTCCTCATCTGTTTCAGAAAATTCTGCCCTGAATCCAGCTAATAATTAGGAAGAGACCAGAATTAGAGGAGCCAGGGTGGGTGGGTACAAGAGTTTATAATAAAATAATAATCTGGGAGAAGAAGGTGAACAAAACCCCAGAATTGTCCCTCCCTCATCCTTCTTATCCTTCTTATCCTTCATCCTCTTCCATGTATAAAATGCCTAAAGGGATTTCCCTCTGAAGATTATTTCTGTGGATATTTTTTATAATTCGGCTCCAGATTTTGTATTTTCACAGTTGGAATTCATTAATTTCTTCATCAGTGACTGAGTTTTCATTTTTGTGCTTTTGCTTTTTCCTTCCCATCTTCCAATGTTATTTTCACTTCTCTTGAGGGACTTGATCCTGTGATCATCTGATCACTTCTGTGTCCTCCAACACCACAGTATTGTTGTATAGAGAATCAGTCTCCTATGAAGCCACAGGAGCTCCATCATGACAGGCGGCACATCGGCCTCCAGGGGACCCCGGCCATCCCGGTAACTCATCTGCATTTCAAGATTGCATTGTGCCTGATGGGTTCATGGGGGCTCCCCCTGTACTATATTACCCATAATACTATAATACTGGTGGTAGAGATTGACAGTAGTACTGAAAGGCTTCATAGTAGGAATGTGAGCTCAGCTCTCGCTCTCTGCTGTGGTGGCATCAGATCCAGAGCAGCCGAATACACTGGGACCCGACACTGGACATATGAGAACATCCAATGTCTGTAAGGGATCAAATGTATATTCATGTTACCATATACTGTATTTCCAATCTGTACTGTATAAGTCCTGTAGCTTGAGCCTTTTGACTTACCATATGTTTTCTTTTCCCCTATAAATAAAATATTATGAACCTTTTTCTCCTGATGAGTGAGTTCATTACATGGGATTTTATTATAAAATATATTTAATGTACACTGCATTACCCAGGGACCTCCTTTCTCAGATTAGTCATCTGGCACTGGAGAGTGAAACGTGTGGGGTAAGTCGAAGACACGTCCAAAAGAGAATGGAGCTGAAGGTTTCAGGCAGTACGGTGAGGCTCTGACTTTGGCAGCAAAGAATATTTGTAAAGTATAGAAATGTAAGAGGGTAGACGGTACCGGGATGCTCCTGATGTGAAGACGCAAACTGCATTGTATTGTATAGTGATGTAAATTGTGTCCTGTAAATTTATGCCTTCTGTTTAGGTGGCGCTAGAGTTCATTCACTTCCTCACTTGAAGTGATAATTTGCATATTTCCCAGAGGAGCATTGTGGCTATAAGCTTCCTTATCAGCTTATCTGCTTTCTTAAAGCTACCAGAAAATTTCCTCTCCATGCGGTGAAAAGCTAGTTCTCCAGACCTCATCTTAGCACACTCACACAGCCAGATCAGAATATCCCACACACTGCACTGATGAGGGGCATTCACCCCGAAACACAGTGTCTGCAGTTTGGGGTTCAAATCTGGCACAAATCCTTCGTCATATTAAAAGACTTGTTAAAGAGTCAATTATGACTTTGAAGACAGCTACCAAAAGGTGGCGCTAGAGTTCATTCACTTGCTCTCTAAAGTGATAATTTGCATTTGTTCTGTTTAGTAATAACTAATGCTTGATTTGGACATGAATATCAATATCAATTTTCATCAGTTTTACTATGTATTTCTTGGTATGCCATATTCTGTACAGTTTCATTTCACCTAGACTTGGTGTAACTGTTAATTTGTCCTCTTGTTTAATTTCTCTGTGATTGTACTGTGCTTTTAATCATAGCACTATTTAGTTAAAATGGGCTGTGGCTCGGTCGCATGACCTGTTATAAGGACAGGATCTGAGCTCACATTCCATTCAGGAGCCGTGGAAGTACATGTTTGTACAAAACGGCAAGCCATAGTCCAGCTCCCGTACCCACTCCACGCACCGATGTAACCCTGTTCTGAATAAATACAGCGAGCACTGAAAACCGGTGAGTGCAGTTTCTATTTAATCAATATTTATAGCCTTGCTTTTTTAAGACGCACCACTGTTAAACCCCAGGGAGATAGTAGGTGATTGCAATTTCACCACGGATGGTTGTGTGGTGCATGGCTTTATTTGCACACTAAGGCTGGCTTCACACTGCAGTTTTTCACTTATCAGTGTCCATCAGTGTTTGGGTGCCAAAACCAGGAGAGGAACCAGGAGAGGAACTTGCAGAGAAAAACTATAATTGAAAGATTGACACCTGTTCTGAGTTTTGGAGACACTCCTGATTTTGGCACCCAAACACTGATGGACACTGATCAGTGAAAAACTGCAGTGTGAAACCAGCCTAAGTTCTTCACCAATTTGCACACCAACTACAAGTCCAATCTCTGATTGCTTTGATTACCATGGAAGCTAATGCAACCAATTTGGAGACAGCCGATACCTCTGCTCAGCAACAAGGGTTAGGCCGGCTTCACACTACGTGTGTGATCCGATCCGTGCCATGCCGCTTGAGGCAGACAGCTGCGGACCGGATCAGCACACAGGACAGGGGGGCTATTATGCCCTCCAATCCTGTGTGCAGCCGTACGCAGTTCCTGCTGCTGATAGGTGAGGACCGAGGGGGCCGCGGTCCTGGCCTGTCAGCGGCTGCAGCTGCGTGCGCTGCACACAGGATCGAAGGACATAATAGCCCCCCTGTCCTGTGTGCTGATCCGGTCCGCGGCTGTCTGCCTCAAGCGGACAGGCACGGATCGGATCACACACGTAATGTGAAGCTGGCCTTAATCGCCGGGAGGGAGGATGCTGAGTCTTTTTTCACAGACTGTAACACAAGAGCACACAGCAATTTTAACCACTAAAGGTTTGGTATTGAAGCTATCGAACCTAGCTGAACGAGAAATTCATATATTTTGGACAGTGCAATCACTTCGCTCTTATGTGGAGAGCAGAAGAGTCCCAAGAGGTCTCAGAGTAGCAAAAAGCATCGCCTCAACTAATAATAACCCTGCCTTTCTTAAAGAATGGGAATTCATACAGACAAAATGCTCTGAGAAATTCTTACAGCTGGTGCTCAAACAGAATATGGCTGATCTTAAACAAATTACTGCTGATCTTATTAATTTACGAGAAGAATTGCAAATGCGTCTGACCAAACAGCAATAGTTACATTTATTGACAAGTTGGACCAAATTTTAATTCCTCTACAAAATGACATAAAAGAAAGGAAAAAAGAAAAATTCCTAAGGGATAAACAAGATTATGGGGAAAACGAGATTTTTTTTGTGGGGAAAAACAGCTAACGTAATACACCGAAAAAGAAAAAGGAACCCTCTACTCCAAAGACGCCAGTAAATCCCAAAGATCCTAAAAATCAGAAACCAAAAAATACCCCAAAGTGGCCTAAACCATCCACCCAGGACATCTCCGATAATGAAACAAACTCCAGTAGTCTAGATGCTCTACCTGCAAAAAAAACTGCATGAAACAACAGTTACCTCAAGAATCCTTTTAGGAAACCAACTAGACGAGGTGGAAGACGAAGAAGGAAGACAACAGGCAGGGAAATGCAAACAGGTTTCCTGGAGAGACTGATTGCGGACAATACTGAAGATCTTAAGATATTTCATCTGTCGGAGAAATCTCTGACTCCTGACATGGAAAGTGTTTTATGTAAAGGTTTAAACTTTTGCATATCCGAAAAGTTTGACTTGACTGACTTTAAGGTAGATCTGTTTAAAGCAGTGAGAAAACTACACCTAACAAGCACTATAAAAACCAAAAAAATAATTCTGCACCTAACACCAGTAAAGTTACTGAAAATACCGATCATGTGGGGTCTTTGGGTTTTTTCAATTTTTCCTCCCAAATTGAAAAATAGGTTAATATTTTGTTAAACATTAATGAGGATGGCTGCTTGTATGAAATTTCTAAGAATCTAGATAGACCACCCTTTACTGGAGGCATAAAGTCAAAATACAGGCCACCGATTTCTCCCAGTAATAATATCGATCTGTTTTCCGCATTAGTGGAAAAAGATATTCAAGCGCCATCTTATCCTATTTTCCCAGAAAATTTAACCAAGAGTGAACAGCAAGCTCTATTGTATTGGAAGAAGTGGGATGATGTTATTATCCATAAAGCAGATAAAGGCAATAGTGTAGTGCTTCTTAGTCGAGATTACTACACTAAAGAGGCATACCGGCAATTAGATTGCACTTCTACATATAAAAGACTATCATCCGATTCCACTTTTCACTTTAACAATAAGCTGCGGACTCTTTTAAGATCCTGGGTTAATAAGAACGTTTTGTCAAAAATTTCAAGCTGAAACATTTTTTGGGGATTTTCCTGCAAAGCCACACTGGTATTTTTTACCGAAGGTGCATAAAGGGGCCATCACACGTGTCAATATTGCTTGCAACATCGCTGAAAAGTCACGTGTTCAGCGATGTTGCAAGCAATATCGCAAGTGCATCGTGCTGTTTGACAGCACGAGGCAACTGTGATAGATCGCTGGTTGCAGGTTGCCAGGTTTACGAGGATGAACATAAACCTGGCAATTTGCAACCAGCGATTAGGCTAGATCATGCCGTCTGACACCGCAATAGCGATGTTGGCGGCGATCCAGCCTATTCCGCACCATTGCTGTGGATCGCTCGCTGGGTTGATGCCAGCCCAGCGAGCGATGGCTACGCCCACATTGCAGTGGCGTCACCAGCAACATCTTGCCGTGTGACACCAAGGCTGCGATGTCTGAAGAGAGCGCGCACCCTCGGCATCGCTTCCGACATCGCAGCCGACATCGCAGCCTTGGTTGCTGCGTGTGACGCTGCCTTTAGGGTACCTCAGAGCAACTTGGGAGTCCACTTGTCTCCGGTTCTGGGTCTCTTACACAACTTCTTTCAAAATTCATAGACTCCTATTTACATCCATTTTTGTCTGATTCCTTCATTTGTGAAGCATACTAATGATTTGATTGAAAAACTGGACAAAATTCAATGGCAGGAAGGCTTTCAGTTAGTCTCCATTGATGTCGAGCAGTTATACACACAGATTCCCCTAACTCTTGGGGTGTCTATTATCAGAAAAATTCTGTTGGAAAACAATATAAATACTGACATGATTGACTTTGTGTGTGAATCGCTCGAGTTCATATTGAGAAACAAGGCCTTCAGTTTCTTAGCTAGTTGGTTTTTGCAATGCGAGGGTACAGCGATGGGTACGCCCTTCACTTGTACCCTCGCTTTTTCTTGCCGCTCTTGAGCAAGATATGATCTGATAATAAATTTTTGCAACACATAAAATCTTATTTTAGATATGTCGACGACGTCCTTTTTGTTTGGAATGGAAATGAAATTGAATTCAATAATTTTATCGCGTATCTGAATATTGATAATACTTTTAACATGGTATTCACAGCAGTTTTTGGAGGTGACCACCGTCAATTTCTGGATATTAATATTGATATAGTTGACGGAAAATTAATCAGATGAGTTTTTAGAAAAGAAACAGCCACCAATTCATCTCTCAATTATGCTAGAGCACATCCCATGCACACTAAGCATGCACTTCCATTGAGCCAATTTCTGAGGAATAAATGTATTAACAACAGCAGCAAAACATTTGAACATCAAGCCGAAAAGCTACAACAAGAATTCATTTGTGCAGAGGCTACCCTAAAACAATCTTGGCAGCAGCCCGTAAAAAATCTCTTTCTTATACCCCACAGAAACCAAATAATCCTTGGATAAATTTTCATCAGCCTCCAGCACCAAGCATTTTTATTTAAATTTTAAATATAGTCCCATGTTTAATGCAATTAAAACAACTATAATAAAATATTGACATGTTGTGGAGGCCGACCGAGAACTACAGGGGTTAAATTTAGGCCCACCGTGCATTACATATAAACACTGTACGAATTTGGGAGATATTTTGGTAAAAAAAAACGTTTAAAACCAAAATCCTCAGATAAAACTTGGCTAAATCCATCTATGGTGAAAGGTAATTTTCAGCACAAAAATTCCCCCTTTTGCCAATATAATGATATTAATATAATGATACAGGTAAAACAATACATTTTGGAAATAGATTCCACACATTTCATTCCTGTATAACATGCAAAACTAAAGGGACTATGGAGTTTTATGCCATTGTAAATGGTTTTATATCGGTAAAAACCACTCGCCCCCTGTATGTCAGGTTCAGGGAACGTTATAATTCTGCTTCGTCTGGTAAAGGCTGTCCCCGTCTAATTAATCATGTGACAGATGCACACAGAGGTGACCCAAGGGTGCTACGTTTTGTAGGTTTGGAGCAAGTTTTACCCTCAGAATGAGGAGGGGATTTTAATAAAAAACCTTTTACAAAAAGAAGCCCGCTGGATAATTGAGCTGAATGCTCCGGGTCCGGCGGGCTTAAATGACAAGCTGGGTTTAGCTGCATTCCTGTAAACTATCAGTGTTGCCTTTTCTACCCTCACAGGCTTTACTAATATCGGTATTTGGGCATATAATGATAGAGTAAGTTTGTTTATGATGCTTTTTTCTGTAAATTTACGTGTTCTGTTTAGTAATAACTAATGCTTGATTTGGTCATGAATTGATAATCAATTTTCATCAGTTTTACTATGTATTTCTTGGTATGCCATATTCTGTACAGTTTCATTTCACCTAGACTTGGTGTAACTATTAATTTGTCCTCTTGTTTAATTTTTCTGTGATTGTACTGTGCATTATTTAGTAAAAATAGGCCATGGCTCGGTCACATGACCTGTTATAAAGACAGGATCTGAGCTCACACTCCATTCAGGACCTGTGGAAGTACAAGTTTGTACGAAACGGCAAGCCGTAAAGTCCAGCTCCACACCCCCTCCTCGCACCGATGTCACCCTGTTGTGAATAAATACAGCAAGCACTGAAAACCGGTGAGTGCAGTGTTTTTTTAGCCAATATTTATAGCCTTGCTTTTTTGAGACGCACCACGGTTAAACCAGCTGCCCCAGGGAGATATTAGGTGATTGCATTTTCACCACGGACGGTTGTGTGGTGCATGGCTTTCTTTGCACATAAATTGTGTCTTATGTATGTGTATTTATTGTAATGTCTCTGTATAAGATGTAGTATAAATAAGGTATAGCATATAAGATAATGTATAGTAGAAGGTAATATATGATGTAGAACTTAGGGTAAAATGGACTAAGGGTATGGACACACATGCGAGTAAAAAAGGTCGGATTCACGGATCCGAGAGTTGGACGAGTGTGATCCTAGTTTTGGTCAGTGTGGCTTGCGAGTGCTTTCCGAGTGCAATCCATTTTTTTCCTTAGCAGCTAATCACTGTATAATCATTTACATGAACATTTTGTACAGTTGTCTGAGCTACAGAATGGTAATGTATCAATTAAAACTCGCATCAGACTCGGATGGTGCGAGTGCGGTCCGAGTGCAATTCGTCTTTTTCGTTGGACCCATGGACTTGCATTGGTGAGTCTCGTCCGTGACTCACATAGAATCGCAACATGTTGCGATTGACTCGCAATCCGAGAATTGGATGCAGAAAAAGCGTAGGAGTCTTGGAAATGGGCCTAGGACATTAGTTAACATTGGTCCGAGAGTAATGCAATTTTTCCGCACAGTACACTCGGACGAGTTTCACTGATGTGTGTCCGAGCCCTTAGGGAAGCTACTAGTTAGTGTACGTAGAAATGGTACAGAGTATGGAGCAGCAGTGTACAAGTCGGATAGGTACCTCATGTTGCAGTAAGTGGGTGTTTGTAGCAACAGTCACCCTTTGATCAGTAGACTGCAGGAACAGAGCTCCTGGGAAGGTCTCAGGAAGTGAGGACATTTAGTGATCAAGCTTGTCTCACTGCAACATCCTCCAGGCCCTGGACTCTGTATAGGTTTCCTGACCCCAGTGGTACGAGTGCTCAGTAGGAAACTTGGCATAGACCACAGCGTGCATTAGACGAGTCCAGTCCAACGACAATCTGAACTGTTAAGGCCACGTTACACACACAGATATATTGGTCACAGATCTCTGATTGCAGTGAAATCATGGACACATTGTTCCATTGTACACAGCCTTTATAGAGACACAGTAAGTATTTGTGTTCCGTGTTTTGTACTGTGTTGTTCTGTTTTTATCTTCATCTTCAGTAAGTTTGGTCCTTGTGTTCTGTAGAGAATGCTCAGCCTCTTACAGGGTAAAATCTTCCTGAAGAGCCTGTGGTCCCAGCCATTGAAGAACATGTGAGGTTGGGAGTAGCGTATATGGAGAAGGCTTCAGATTAAGTTGTGATTTTTTATCAATTTGCATGACTCTGGTAAGGTCAATTCTTGTGAACTGAGCACTAAAACCTATCCTACCTCTCCTTTTTCAGTTCAGTTCTCAGACAACAATCCATTTACCTTTGGATAATAATGGCCACAGCAGCTGTTTATTGACAACAACATAATTAACACAATTGGTGAGGTCCTCGAAGCTACAAAAAATCTGATGATTTTTATATGACATTACCCCTCCCCTCCCCTGACTTACTCCTAGCCATGTTCTCCTACCCAGGAACACCATGAAACTGAGAAAGAGGAACATGGCAACGCCACTGATGATTGCCACTGTGACCCAAAATGTCTTCTTTTTTAGAGTGGGTGGGTGGGACTTTCTGGTGGTCTGAGGTCCAAAAGGGGCTACTCAACCTCGGTCAGTCCTATTTATGTTCTTTCCTAGAGTCCCCACTTCTTCCCTGCCTTAAAACCACTACTCCCTGGATTACCTTTCGTCCTCCCCTCCCCACTTCTTTCCCCCATCTTCTCCCATGGTCACACCTCCATCCCATCATCATATCACGCTTCCCTTATCCCCTGCGTGGAAAGGCGGAAAGGTCCATTGATACTTGACTCTGGTAAGGTCGATTCTTGTGACCTGAGCACTAATACCAATCCTACCTCTCCTTTTTCAGTTCCCCTAGCCCCCTCCCATGAATAAAGCTCAGACAACAATTCATTTATCTTTGGATAATAATAGCCACAGCAGCCATTTATTGACAACAACATAATTAACACAATTGATGAGGTCCTCGAAGCTACAAAAAAATCTAATGATTTTTCTATGACATTGCCCCTTCCCAGATTTACTCCTAGCCGTGTTCACCTGTCGAGGAACACCATGAAACCAAAGGGAGAGGTTTTCCTCCAATACCGTTAAAATCAACCCGATGTTCCATCGCCAGGTATCACCCAAAATTTCACCAAAATGAACCTGACATTCCATCACCGGAATAAAATAACCATCCAATAAAGGGATAAACATATATCATGGCTCCCAAATCCCAAATTATTAAACCAATTTAGAAAACCCACCAATGCAATGCCGAGAGCACCTTGACCAAGTCAAGTGCTCGAGAGACCCCACCATCAAGCAATGCTATGGCCCTTTCATCACCCAGGCTAGAGGTCCATCAATCTAGTCCCACTGCATTTAAATACCCTCTGTCTGTTAACCAGGATTCCTTGTTGTACAGTCTAGATCGAGGTGGTGTATTTCCACACCCCCGTTCTGAACTACCTCCTGGATACTGCCTTGGTTTGTAACCGAATGTGCCAAATCTTTCTATGTACAATGCCAGACCACACTACTTTCAGTCCTTTCAGACCCGGGAATGCTAATTATAAACATATCAGAACTATTTTAATGTCTGCGAACAATAACCTCCCCAAGCTAGCCCCCAGGTCTTCACCCACATCAAAATTAAAGTATCTGGATCCAGACGTACAGCTATATGAACCTCTTGTAATACCCAACTCCAGGCAATATTCCTAAAACCAAACTCCTGGATTAGTGCTGTGTACTCCTGAGAAACCCACCTGTCTCCCGTCGGTTTGTCTGCCTACCTACAATGCTCCCCAATGGACATAAGAATGGCCTAGAATCCAGACTTAAGGTGGGACCTGTCCTGTAATGAAACAAACATAAAATGAGTGCATATTAACATCAAGAATAATCAGGATTCCTTAAGCCTTGAAGTCTGACATCAGACTGATACTACCAACTGTGGCGCCCCTGCGGTCTGGTCACCACAAAGGGGTGCTGCACCCAACCCACGGGTGTAGTATTCCTGTCCTCAGTAAATGGTATAGTAAGTCCAGGCACCCAAAAAGGAACCCAACACACCCGGTCCCAGAGACGACGAGCGGACCCTGCAGAGGGGGAGGGCCCAGGTAGTCAGCGGGACGGCAGGAAGAAAGGTGGAGGGTAGAAAGTAGGAAGAGCAGTCAGGAAGTGGGAAAAAGGGAACAAATGGAAAGGATACCGGAAGTGGTGAGGTCAGTCCAGAGAGAAAGTGGAGAAGGGAGGACCTATTCCTATATGAAATTTAAAACTGAAGGCCAACCCCATGACTAACTGGTCTATCTATGCTAAGAACCACTACCTGCCCTATCCCCCTCAATATTATCCTTACTTGGTCTTCCTCAGATGAATTTTCCCCCCAGGTCCCATGCCCTAGTCTCTGTTCCTAAAGCTGCCATGCTGGCAAGCTGCCTATGTGCTACCTTCCAAGGATAACCTGATTTATGAATCAGCAATAGAGATGAGCGAGTACTAAAATGCTTGGGTGCTCAAAGCTCGGGCCAAGCATCCCAAGATACTCGTGTACTCGGCCCGAACACCGAGCCCAATTTTATCCTATGGGAGACCCGAGTATTTTTCTGACATGACCCCCGGCAGCATGGAAAAACCCTAAAAATGTCACAAAAGTATCAGAACAGTGCTGAAATGACATGGGAACAGCATGGGGAAGACCCCTGTAAGCATTTCAGACCCCAAGGTCACTGCTGTGAACAATGTTGTCAGACTATTATGCCACTTTTATGGACTGTCAAGAAAACGTTACAAAATGAAACCAAAATGGATTTTCATGGAGAAAATATTAAGGACTCATACCCACTTGTGAGACAGAGTTGGTGTATGTTAGTTTTTTAGATTATATGAATAATTAAAAAAAAAAAAAAATTGTGTGGCACTCCCATGCCCCTGGGAAGAGACATAAATGAAGGCCTCTTTAAATAATGTGCCCATTATAAGGAAGTTTGTCTTTTGTAGTATTGCCCTAGGCAGGGCTGCCAAAAATAGTGTGGCACCCCAATGCCCCTGGATAGAGGCGTGCATGAGGGCCTCTTTTAATATTGTGCCCCTTATAAGGAAGTAGGTCTTTTGTAGGATTGCCCTAGGCAGGGCTGCCAAAAGTTAGGAGGCACTTCAATGCCCCTGGATGGAGGCGTGCATGAGGGCCTCTTTAAAGGGATCCTGTCACCTCCAGAACGCATCCTAAGCTACCAAAACATGTCTCTGCAGCATCCTATCACTAATCTCACACTCCTTTTGTCTCCTAAAAGCATCCTGTGAAAGTGCATAAAAACGTTTTAATACTTACTCATTTGTGATTATAATTAGCAGGGGCTATATTCTTTAGCCCTTAGGGTGTGTTGTTTTGCAGCCTGAATGATCCACCCTCTCTCTGTCTGTGTGCTCAGCTTGTGCAGGCTTTACCCTCCCCCTCCCTATCACACACACAGGATGCAAATCATTAGTCCTGCCTTCAGTTCCACATCACAGCAGCACAGACAGAGAGAGGGTGGATCATTCAGGCTCAAACAACACACCTAGGGCTAAAGAAATAGCCCTGCTATTACGGGCGTGAAAATGAGCACCTAGGGAGGGCTTAGAGTCTCACAGGGTCCACCTCAGGAATAAGAGAAATAAAGTTCTCCTTGTAGCGTGGGTCTAAAAGTGTCACCAACCAGTAATGAGTGTCCGCCAAGATGTTGATAACACGAGGGTCACGAGACAGACAGCGTAACATAAAGTCAGCCATGTGCGCCAGACTGTTAACAGGCAAGACTTCAGGGTGTTCACCAATAGCATGACTGTCCATGCTGGTTTCATCCTCCTCCTGCTCTACCCTGTCCTCTGGCCATCCACTTTGAACCGACGGTCTGACAGTTGTGCATGTGTTACCGTCAATTCCACATGAAAGTAGCTCTATTTCTTCATCCTCCTCCTCCTCCTCGTTACAAACCTCCAATGCACGTTGGGATGAGATGAGGCTGGGCTGTGATTAATCACTCAGTACGGTTTCTTGCTCCAACTCATCGTGCTCCGCCTGCAATGCATCGTCTTTGATTTTGAGCAGAGTGCGTTTTAGAAGACAGAGAAGCGGGATGGTGACACTAATGATGGCATCATCGCCGCTCATCATCTTGGTGGAGTCCTCAAAGTTTTGGACGATGGTACATATGTCGGACATCTATGTCCACTCGTCCTAGCTGATGCTGGAACTCAACAACTGGCCTCTTCTGCTCACAAATCCTGACCAACTTGTGCAGTGTGATATTCCAACGCGTGGGGATATCACACACCTGTCTGTGAGCCGGAAGCTGCAAACGCCGCTGAAAGCCGGCTAGCGTGGCAGAAGCACACTTTCTAAAATGGACACACAGGTGGCGTACTTTGACAAGCAGATCAGACAGCTCCAAGTAGGATTTAATAAACCGCTGAACCACGAGGTTGAGCACATGGGCCACGCAAAGAACATGTGTCAGCTCGCCTCAGAGCCGCCACAAGGTTCCGGCCATTGTCACACACAACCATGCCTGGCTGTAGGTTCAGCGGTGTGATCCAGTGATCTGCCTGTTTCAGAGCTGTCCACAACTCTTCACCGTTGTGGGGTTTGGCATCTACGCATATTAGCTTCAGCACAGCCTGTTGCCGCTTAGCCGAGGCAGTGCTGCAGTGCTTCCAGCTTGGGACTGGTATGGCTGGTGAAGTCGAGGAGGAGGAGGCTGAGGAGCATGACGTTCCAGAGCTGTACACTGTGGGTGAAACCCTGACTGAGTTAGGGCCTGCAATCCTTGGTGTCGGAAAGACATGTTCCGTCCCAAGCTCAGACTGGGTCCCGGCTTCCAGAATATTAACCCAGTGTGCCGTCAGCGAGATGTACCGGCCCTGCCCACAAGCACTTGTCCACATGTCTGTGGTTAGGTGGACTTTGCCTGAAACTGCGTTGTTAAGGGCATGTATGATGTTTTGTGACACATGCTTATGTAATGCGGGGACGGCACACCGGGAAAAATAGTGGTGGCTGGGGATCGAGTAACGTGGGACAGCCGCTGCCATCAGGTTGGGGAATGCTTCTGTCTCCACCTGCCTATAAGGCAACATTTCCAGCGCAAGCAGTCGCAAAATGTGTGCATTTAGAACTGTGGCATGTGGGGCGTTGGCAGCGTATTTGCGCCTGCGTTCCAAAGATTGGTGTATGGATAACTGAACGCTGCGCTGGGACAAGGACGTGGTTGATGATGGTGCTATTTCTGCTTGTGCAAATACAGGTGAAGGACAGGAGGCATCTTCACATGCAGTATATTCATCTTTCCCATGGGGCAATGTGCCTAGGAATTCACTGTGTTTGAGCGCTTTAGCCAGCTGCCCGCAGTGTTTTCTTGGACTGGTCTCCCTGAGATCAGTGAATACTTTGCAATCTTGGTCTACTAGGCCTTGCTCCCACCTAGTCAGAATCCTACTCCACACTGATGAGGGGCAACACCCCGAAACAGCTGTATGTGGATGGATACTTGGCCTTGGTATTCCCTTGTCATATCTGTAAACTTGTAAAAGAGTTGGATATTGACTTAAAGGGCCACTTCATATGGTGGTTATGGTGTTCTCCGCAAGGAGCCACCCCTTGGCTGGGTCCTTCCCTGGAGGGATATATGGCTAGTTATGTGTTTGAGACTCCTAACAGAGGCTCCACAGACTCTATTTGCATATTCATCTTTCCCAGGGGGCAATGTGCCTAGGAATTCACTGTGTTTGAGCGCTTTAGCCAGCTGCCCGCAGTGTTTTCTTGGACTGGTCTCCCTGAGATCAGTGAATACTTCACATGCAGTATGGACAGGGGATTGTCTTGCATGCCCAACAGTGGAAGACGCAGCGGTGTCACCCGCAGACACTGCTCCTAGTCTCTGCTGTACATCCCACAAAGTCGGGTGCTTTGCTGCCATGTGCCTGATCATGCTGGTGGTGGTCAGGCTGCTAGTTTTGCTACCCCTGCTGATGCTGGCATAGCAGGTGTTGCAAATAGCCTTTTTGGAATTATCTGCAGACATCTTAAAAAACAGCCAGACTCAGGAAGACCTAACAGTTGTACTGGCAACTTCTGTCATGTGTTGTTCCGGGGAACGGTTGCCTGCCTTTTGCCTGTGGACACCACCCTGCTTCTAACGGCCTCTTGTGATGCTATGCCTAACTCCCCCTGTGCACTGCTGTACTCGCTCTGCATGTCCTCCTGCCAGGTTGGGTCAGTTACTGGATCATCCACCACGTAGTCTTCCACTTCCGCACCCTGGTCCTCCTCCTGACTTTCTGGCAATTATGTCTCATCATCGTCCACCTCTTGTTGAGACACGTTCCCACTGTTGCCTTCGTGAGACTGTGGCTGGTCAAATATTTGGGCATCGGTACACACAATCTCCTCATGACCCACTTCAACTGGAGCTGGCGAGAGGCCAGAATCTATGAATGGATAAGTGAACAGCTCTTCAGAATGTCCAAGTGTGGAATCAAATAATCAAGGTATCCAGATGATTGAGCGCTCCCAAGGAGATTTACCTTATGATAAGGACACTGACTCCTTTTTCCTTCTTGGAGATTTATTTCAAATGGCTTCACAGTAGTTAACAGTCATAAAAGTCAAAAAAGCATAATTAAAACAACGCGTTTCGGCTATAAATGTCATAAAATAGCCTTCCTCAGGTATATGAAAAAGGAGTCAGTGTCCTTATCATAAGGTAAATCTCCTTGGGAGCGCTCAATCATCTGGATACCTTGATTATTTGCTTCATTCCACAGGCTCATAGCTGGGAGTTCCGCTCTCTGGAGGATAGCAGCAGCATACCAAGGAGACAAAGACCCCTGTAAAACCCCCAGTGGGTTGATATGCGAAGAAACAAGACACAATAAAGGTGAGTTCTCTTGCCCAGTGTACTTCTGAGAAATATTGTACTTTTACATTTAGATCTGCGCCTGTTTTCTCGCTCCCCACCCTTCTCTGACCTACAGCCTCGAGGTCTATTGTGTGCAAGTGTGGAATCAGTTATGTCCGGGGCCGGGCATTCGGCATGGTGGAAGGAAGGAGTATCAGGGTGTGGAATGTGCGGTCCAGTCTCACGGCTACTGACACTTGACCGTGTGGAAGACAGGGTATTTGTGGTGGTGCCAAACTGACTGGAAGCATTATACACTATCCAACTAACAACCTGTTGACACTGGTCTTGGTTTAATAGTGGTGTACTGCTGTGGTCCCCTAGAAATTGGGACAGGAAGGTCGAGCGAGAAGATGTGGGCGTTTGTCATGGCGCATATCGAGCTTGTACACAACCTCTGCATCTGCCTGCACCACCATCAGTCCAGTTCCTTGTCCCTTGCCACCGGCCTTGCACATTTTCAATGTTGTGCTGCCTGTATACAGCTAAATGAAGCCGTCCAAAAGATGTTTTTTAGCTGCACACTGAGATTAAAGATTACAGCGGTTTAATCCCGGCAGCTGGAACGGTCAGACACAAATGCTGACGCGTATACCGTGTTTTGGCGTATACTACTTGGAGCTACAAGCCACTCTTGCGGCACTAAGATACTAAATGAATGCAAACAAGAGTTGGTTTTTAGCTGGACACTGAGATTAGAGATTAAGGCCCTGCAGTTGGACTGGTCAGACACAAATGCTGGCGCGAATACCGAGTCTTTTAGCGTATCCTAGTTTACGCTACAACCCAATCCTGGTGCACACAAATGGTAAATGAATGCAGACAAGTGTTGGTTTTTAGCTGGACACTGAGATGAGAGATTAAGGCCCTGCAGGTGGACTGGTCAGACACAACTGACGAGAATACCTAGTCTTTTGGCATATCCTAATTTACGCTACAACCTACTCCTGCCTATAGAGAGCTAAATTAATCCATAAAAGCACTGTTTTGGGATGGATGAGCCTGTACACCAGCCCCAGATGTGATGCAGTCTTGTATACTGGCACAACGAAGTTTGCTATATACCCTGCCTCCCTGCCTGCCTGTATACAGCTCTATTAGTCCTCAGAAGGACTGTTGTAATTATATTGTCAGCCCTGCACCTACACTAGCTGAAAGGCCACAAATCTGTCCCTTAATCAGCAGCAGCTCTCCCTACACTGACTGTCTGTGGAGCAGAGTGACGAGCACAGCGCGGTCAGGTCTTATAAAGACCTAATGACGCTGTGCGGCCAGCCAATCACCATGTTGGTTGTGGCATTACAGTGTCTGTCAGCCAATCCTTGCATGTGGGCTGGCTCTGTAAAGAGCGCCAACGTGCAGGGAGGTGGACCCCAAGCATAGCAAGAGTATTGCGAGATTACTCGGTACTTGCCGAGTACCCACAGTACCGAGATATTCATGCGAGTACCGAGTAGTGACAAGAATACTCACTCATCCTTAATCAGCAGCCCTGATACCACATTTCAAAGTCTGGGAGAGCAGGGTACAACCTTCGTCTTCACCTTCTTGAGCCAATACCTAAAATCGCTCCCATTGAAAAACGAGACTTTGCCATTCCTATTTTCACTTGAGAGGGAACCATATATATAGATTTTCCACCACCACCAATTTTCCTCTGACCCCAAGAACCTCACCCATTTTAAAGAAGTAGGAGTTGGTCACAATCAGAATCTGTACCTCTTTCCTTGACGCTACAGATCATGTTGATCACACACCTCTTCTCCTGCCATCCTGCCGCTGTGTCTGGCTCCGAGGAGACAAACTATTTTACAGGAATGCCGTCCTTTCTACAAGATATCAACTAAGATAGAAGAAAATCTCTGGCAATGCTATGTTCTCACCCCAATCATCACACCACCTGGCTGCACACCATTGACCTTACAATGTTTAGCCTGGTTTCACACTGCAATTTTTTTCCCTGATCAAGTTCCTTCCGGTTTGTGTGCCAAAACCAGGAGAGGAACTTCCAGAGAAAAACTATAATTGAAAGATTGACACCTGTTCTGAGTTGTGGAGACACTCCTGGTTTTGGCACACAAACCTGATCAAACCTGATCAGGAAAAAAACTGCAGTGTGAAACCAGCCTTACGTGTTTGTTTTGTCTCCTGTTAGGTCTCTCAGGTTTTCTATTTGCTTTCTTTGCTTCTCTTTTTCAGGCTGATGCAGTGCCTCAGTGGTCAGCACTGTACACGGTGGCTATGGTCAGCAATGTATACGGTGGCTCAGTGGTTAGCACTGTACACGGCTCAGAGGTTATCACTGTACATGGTGTTTCAGAGGTTAGTACTGTACACGGTGGCTCAGTGGCCAGCACTGTACATATGACTCAGCGGTTAGCACTGTACATGGTGGCTCAGTGGTTAGCACAGTATTCGGTGGGTCAGTGGTTAGCACTTTACACGGCTCAGTGGTTAGCACTGTACACAGTGGCTCCGTGGATGACACTGTATATGGTGGCTCAGTGATTGGCACTGTACACGGTGGCTCAGTGATCAGCACTGTATATGGTGGCTCTTGTCAGCACTGTATATGGTGTCTCAGTGGTTAGCACTGTACACGATGGCTCAGTGGTCAGCACTGTATATGGTGGCTCAGTGGTCAACACTGTATATGGTGTCTCAGTGGTCAGCACTGTATATTGTGGCTCTTGTCAGCACTGTATATGATGGCTCAGTGGTTAGCACTGTACACGGTGGCTGAGTGGTCAGCACTGTATATGGTGGCTCAGTGGTCAGCACTGTATATGGTGGCTCAGTGGTCTGCACTGTATATGGTGGCTCAGTGGTCAGCACTGTATATGGTGTCTCAGTGGTCAGCACTGTATATGGTGGCTCTTGTCAGCACTGTATATGGTGTCTCAGTGGTTAGCACTGTATACGGTGGCTCAGTGGTTAGCACTGTACACAGTGGCTCTGTGGATGACACTGTATACGGTGGCTCAGTGGTTAGCACTTTACACGGCTCAGTGGTCAGCACTGTATATGGTGGCTCTTGTCAGCACTGTATATGGTGTCTCAGTGGTTAGCACTGTACACGATGGCTCAGTGGTGAGCACTGTATATGGTGGCTCAGTGGTCAACACTGTATATGGTGGCTCTTGTCAGCATTTTATATGGTGACTCAGTGGTTAGCACTGTATACGGTGGCTCAGTGGTTAGCACTGTACACGGTGGTTCAGTGATCAGCACTGTACACGGTGGTTCAGTGATCAGCACTGTATATGGTGACTCAGTGGTTAGCACTGTACACGATGGCTCAGTGGTGAGCACTGCATATGGTGGCTCAGTGGTCAACACTGTATATGGTGGCTCTTGTCAGCATTTTATATGGTGACTCAGTGGTTAGCACTGTATACGGTGGCTCAGTGGTTAGCACTGTACACGGTGGTTCAGTGGTCAGCACTGTATATGGTGGCTCAGTGGTCTGCATTGTATATGGTGGCTCAGTGGTCAGCACTGTATATGGTGGCTCAGTGGTCAACACTGTATATGGTGGCTCTTGTCAGCACTGTATATGGTGTCTCAGTGGTCAGCACTGTACACGATGGCTCAGTGGTCACCACTGTATATGGTGGCTCAGTGGTCAACACTGTATATGGTGTCTCCAGTGGTCAGCACTGTATATGGTGTCTCAGTGGTTAGCACTGTATACGGTGGCTCAGTGGTTAGCACTGTACACGGTGGCTCAGTGGTTAGCACTGTACTCGGTGGCTCAGAGGTTAACACTGTACACGGTGGCTCAGTGGTTAGCACTTTACACAGCTCAGTGGTTAGCACTGTACACAGTGGCTTCGTGGATGACACTGTATATGGTGGCTCAGTGTTTGGCACTGTATACGGTGGCTCAGTGGTCAGCACTGTATACTGTGGTTAGCACAGTATTCGGTGGGTCAGTGGTTAGCACTGTACACGGTGGCTCAGTGGTTAGCACTGTACACGGTGGCTCAGTGGTTAGCACTTTACACGGCTCAGTGGTTAGCACTGTACACAGTGGCTCCGTGGATGACACTGTATATGGTGGCTCAGTGGTTGGCACTGTACACGGTGGCTCAGTGGTCAGCACTGTATATGGTGGCTCTTGTCAGCACTGTATATGGAGTCTCGGTGGTTAGCACTGTACACGATGGCTCAGTGGTTAGCATGTTATATGGTGGCTCAGTAGTCAACATGGTACATGGTGTCTCAATGGTCAGCACTGTATATGGTGGCTCTTGTCAGCACTGTATATGGTGTCTCAGTGGTTAGCACTGTATACGGTGGCTCAGTGGTTAGCACTGTACACGGTGGCTCAGTGATCAGCACTGTATATGGTGACTCAGTGGTCTGCACTGTATATGGTGGCTCAGTGGTCAGCACTGTATATGGTGGCTCAGTGGTCAGCACTGTATATGGTGGCTCTTGTCAGCACTGTATATGGTGTCTAAGTGGTTAGCACTGTATATGGTGGCTCAGTGGTAAGCACTGTACACGGTGGCTCAGTGGTTAGCACTGTATATGGTGGCTCAGTGGTCAACACTGTATATGGTGTCTCAATGGTCAGCACTGTATATGGTGGCTCTTGTCAGCACTGTATATGGTGTCTCAGTGGTTAGCACTGTAAACGGTGGCTCAGTGGTTAGCACTGTACACGGTGGTTCAGTGGTTAGCACTGTATATGGTGGCTCAGTGGTCTGCACTGTATATGGTGGCTCAGTGGTCAGCACTGTATATGGTGTCGCAGTGGTCAGCACTGTATATGGTGGCTCTTGTCAGCACTGTATATGGTGTCTAAGTGGTTAGAACTGTATACGGTGGCTCAGTGATTAGCACTGTACACAGTGGCTCAGTGGTCAGCACTGTATATGGTGGCTCAGTGGTCAACACTGTATATGGTGTCTCAATGATCAGCACTGTATATGGTGGCTCTTGTCAGCACTGTATATGGTATCTCAGTGGTTAGCACTGTATACAGTGGCTCAGTGGTTAGCACTGTACACGGTGGGTCAGTGGTCAGCACTGTATATGGGTGGCTCAGTGGTCAGCACTGTATATGGTGGCTCAGTGGTCTGGACTGTATATGGTGTCTCTTGTCAGCACTGTATATGGTGTCTCAGTGGTTAGCACTGTATATGGTGGCTCAGTGGTTAGCACTGTGTACGGTGGCTCAGTGGCCAGCACTGCTATTGTTCTGATGCTTCCATAAATAAGGCCTGTTTCACACATCCGTGCCTCCAGCACTTATGCGGTCTGTGCCGAGGCATGCTGGAAACAAAGGGAAAATGGAAACTGGAGTTTATGAGCGCTAACGCACAAAGCAAAGGGAACGTATTAGCAGATTTTCAAACCTTTTATTATTATTATTTACTAGATGGCGGCCCGATTCTAAAGAATCAGGTAGTCTAGAATCCATATATAGTTTATTTACCAATAGTTAGGGGAGTGCGGTGAAATTAATAGTGTGCATACAGGTGGCTCAGTGGTTAGTACTGCGCGGTGGCTCAGTGGTAAGCAACTGCGCGGTGGCTCAGTGGTTAGCACTGCGCGGTGGCTCAGTGGTTAGCACTGCGCGGTGGCTCAGTGGTTAGCACTGCGCGGTGACTCAGTGGCTAGCAGTGAGTGCGGTGGCTCAGTGGTTAGCAGTGAGTGCGGTGGCCCAGTGGTTAGCAGTGAGTCCGGTGACTCAGTGGTTAGCAGTGAGTGCGGTGGCTCAGTGGTTAGCAGTGAGTTCGGTGGCTCAGTGGTTAGCAGTGAGCGCGGTGGCTCAGTGGTTAGCAGTGAGTGCGGTGGCTCAGTGGTTAGCAGTGAGCACGGTGGCTCAGTGGTTAGCAGTGAGTGTGGTGGCTCAGTGGTTAGCAGTGAGTGCGGTGGCTCAGAGGTTAGCAGTGAGTGCGGTGGCTCAGTGGTTAGCAGTGAGTGCGGTGGCTCAGTGGTTAGCAGTGAGTGCGGTGGCTCAGTGGTTAGCAGTGAGTGCGGTGAGATTAGTCAGCGAAGCGCCGTGGGCAGAGTGGTCAGCGCAGCGCCGTGGGCAGAGTGGGCAGCGCAGCGCTGTGGACAGAATGGTCAGCGCAATGCCGTGGACAGAGTGGTCAGCACACACAAACTCACACTTTGCTACACTTACCACCGACCCTGCGTCTTCTTCGCCGCCTGGATCCTGAGTCGACATGTCGCCGCCCCCGGACGACTGGATGCAATATGTGGTTCGGGTAGTTTGGCGAGACATCTTGGATGCTATATTGGATCCAGTAGTTCAGGGGCGGCGACATGTCGACTGAGGATCCAGGCAGCGGACGCGGGGCCGGTGGTAAGTATAGCGGAGTGTGTGTGTGTGTACAAATTGAGGGAAGTGCGTACAAAGTGACGGAAGTGCCTACATACACACATATATACACATACTGTACATTGCATATGGAGGGGAGAGGAAAGCGAAGGCTGGAGGGGTGAGGAGAGCGGAGGCTGGAGGGGTGAGGAAAGCGGAGGCTGGAGGGGTGAGGAAAGCGGAGGCTGGAGGGGCGAGGAAGCGGAGGCTGGAGGGGTGAGGAAAGCGAAGGCTGGAGGGGTGAGGAAAGCGGAGGCTGGAGGGGTGAGGAAAGCGGAGGCTAGAGGGGTGAGGAAAGCGGAGGCTGGAGGGGTGAGGAAAGCGGAGGCTGGAGGGGCAGAGGACGGGCAGAGGCGGGAAAGGACGGGCAGAGGCAGGAGCGGCCGCAGGCAGAGGCAGGAGCAGCCGCGGGCAGAGGCTGGAGCGGCCGCGGGCAGAGGCACTCAGTGTATTTCAAATATGGGGGCATAGCGCCCGCCACTATTCTGATTGGTCGGCGCGCTGAAGTCGCCGACCAATCAGAATAGCGGCGCGCGCTATGCCGCCATATTTGAAATACATTGTAGTCAGTGTATTTGAAGTATGGCGCCATACAGCGTGCCGCTATTCTGATTGGTCGGCGCCCTGTATGGCGCCATACTTCAAATACACTGACTACATTGTATTTCAAATATGGCGGCATAGCGCCCGCCGCTATTCTGATTGGTCGGCGCCTTCAGTGCGCCGACCAATCAGAATAGCGCCGGGCGCGATGCCACCATATTTGAAATACACTGAGTACAGTGTATTTGAAGTATCGCGGCATACAGCGCGCCGCTATTCTGATTGGTCGCCGTGTTCAGTGCGCCGACCAATCAGAATAGCGGCGCGCTGTATGGCGCCATACTTCAAATACACTGACTACAGTGTATTTCAAATATGGCGGCATAGCGGCTGCCGCTATTCTGATTGGTCGGCGCCTTCAGCGCGCCGACCAATCAGAATAGCGGCGGGCACTATGCCACCATATTTGAAATACACTGTGTACAGTGTATTTGAAGTATGGCGCCATACAGCGCGGCGGTATTCTGATTGGTCGGCGCGCTGAACGCGGCGACCAATCAGAATAGCGGCGCGCGCTATGCCGCCATATTTGAAATACACTGTGTACAGTGTATTTGAAGTATGGCGCCATACAGCGCGGTGCTATTCTGATTGGTCGGCGCGCTGAACGCGCCGACCAATCAGAATAGCGGGGCACGGAGCGGGCGCGAGGTAGCGGGGAGCCGAGGCCGGCTTTTTTTTTTTTTTTTAACTTCTTACATTTTTAAAAGATGGAAGCTCGTGGCTTCCCGGAGCTGAGCCGCGGATATGCCCGGCACGGAGACCCCCGGCTCGCTCCGCCGCCGCGAGGTAGCCGGGAGGCGAGGTCGGCTCCGGCGGGCTTGCCACAGACCTCCGTGCCGGAGGTAGCCGCGGCTGAGCTCCTGGCAGCAGCTCGCCACCCGGGAGACGACCGCCTAAAGGCGGTCGTCTCCCGACTGGCTCGCCACGGTCGTCCCGCTTAGGGCGGCCATCTTGATCCACCCTGAGCGGGTGTACCTTGGGACAAAGTTACGGAAGTGTGTGCAAAGTGGCGGAACTGACGTCACAAATCGCTTGTGCTTTTTATATATTAGATACTTTCCCTTTGCTTTGTGCCTTAGCGTTCATAAACTCCAGTTTCCATTTTCCATTTGTTTTCTATTATAATCCCTTTGTGGGATCACTGGTGGAGCTGCTTTGGGCCAGGGTGTTTCATTCCTCCTCCTTGAGGACCTGTGAAGCATCTTAACAACAATAACAGCTGAAGGACCTGTGGTGATGTCACATCTAACTTGGATCACGTGACCTCCTGGATTCACATGGACTGAGGCAGGACTACAGGACAGGCATCTCATGCAGCTTCTGAGTGGGGGGCTCCTCTGCTTCCAGGCATACACCGGTGTTGTGAACGTCTGCACAACCCCCCCGGGTGAGTGGCCAATTAACGTGCAATCCATTAACCCCTTAGACCACCAGGTTTCACACATTGCGCTCCTGTACCCTTGTTTTACATGACACATGCTGGAGGCACAGACATATGGACAGCAATGTTATTCTATGGCCTCCCTTTACATGTCTGTGGTACCGCACAGACCGTGTCTCTGTGTGGAGCAGATGCATGTCCATGTGCTCCACACAGCAACATGTCTGTTTTTTGCCGGCAGCACAGACCGCTTCTGGCCCAAAATGTCCTGTACACAGATGTCCTCCATATGACATCTGTGTGCACGGACCATAGCCAAAAGTTTAAAACTTAAAAATAAAGAATTTCCTCCTCCCTCCAGCGCTGCCTGCTCCTCTCACTTCTGGGGCTCATTAGACTCTTCTAATATTCACTGCTCTGAGAGCTACAGCGGACTGACACATGCTGGAGGCAAAGACATACGGGGACATATGATCCCCTATGACCACCTTCAGGCGTCCATTATTCGGCACAGACCGTGTCTCCGTGTGGAGCAGATGCGTATCCGTGTGCTCCACACGGCGACGTGTCCGTTTTCTGCCAGCACCACGGACCGGTTTTGGCCCAAAACGTCCATGCACACAGATGTCATCTGTGTGACATCCATGTGCACGGACCACGGCCAAAAGTTAAGTGTAAAAATAAAGAATTTAATACTCGCCTCCCTCCAGCGCTGCCTGTTCCTCTCCCTTTCACTTCCAGTGCCGCTCATTAGGCTCATGAATATTCACTTCACAGAGCCGGTAGCCTGTGTGAGACAAGGCTGTTTGTGGGCAGGGCGTGTATCATGTGTCATAGATCGTGTGACACGTGTACTGTCGGTGTGCTATCCGTGGATCCATGGATAGCACACGGGAAGCTTGTCAGTGTATACTCACTTTAACATGAAGAAATAAAGACTGTTTTTATATCAACTAAACCGTGATGCTGGAACCATTACAAAGTTTTTCACTGTCAGGAAACTATGAATTATTATTATTGTTACAGGGACACAGCCTACACTAACATAACTCCTTCGCCCACCACTGGTTTGTATAGACCAAATTCTACAGTCAGTCCCTCGCTCTCTCCATCCCCCTCCCCTATCTGGTTTGGTCCTTAATGAATTCCTTTGTCTTAAGTTACAGTCTTTTAATGTCGAATTTCATAAGACACGTTCATACCACAAATACATAAATCATATTTTGGAATATGTACATTTTTGGGCATCTAATGATATGTATTTTATATATGGGAAACAATCAGAAACCTGGGAAATGAGTTCTGACCTTCCACACATCCCAGATATATCATATTTGATATAAAAACACAGGTACATTCACAAGGGTAAACATGATGTACATATCTTGGACGTGGGTTCATGCAATCCAAAGATATGGAAAAATGGAGGTTTTGATTCTTCTGCAGCTGGGTGGGTTTACAGAACCCAGCCCCCTGGTGAGGTAAACAAAGTGGGAGTCTTCTGGTTTTCTGCCTCATTACATAAAATCAAAGTGTCCATTTTGGGCTCATTCCACCCTGGGACGTCAGACACAGCACGACACTAACGCTCTGTGGAGAAATCATACACCATTTCTGGGGAGCCGTCCCCCCTCACTGAATCTGAGTTGTCACCACGTGGAAAAGGTTTTGCAATTTCTTATTTTAAATCCTTTTATTTTAATAACTGTTTTATGCATATTAGTGATGGGCGAATCCTAAATTACTCGGAATCGCTTGACTCTAGCGAGTCCGAGCACAGGACTCGTTGCGAGTCTAGTGAGTCCAATGTTAATGAATGGGGAAGCGAGTAATAGCGAGTAGTGTGAGATTTACAAATCGCAGATGTGTCTCGGAAGCTTCAGCCTGAAGCAATCCTAGTTTTGTCATTTATTTGCATTGGACTCGTTTACTTTGTAAGTAATCGCTGGGAAACTCGCACAGATAAGAGTCCTGTCTGCTCAGTGTGCTGGCTGCCAGCTCCAGGGTCCTAGAGCCTGCCTGCTGCCTGATGTAGCAGAGCTGAGATTGTTCTCAGTCTGCTCATTCCCTGTGTACAGACATGAATGTCTGTGCACAGAGATGATGTAGCAGAGCTGAGATTTTGTTCTCAGTCTAGACATCTATATCTATGCACAGGGGATGTAGCAGAGAGGACATCGCGTTTTGGACTGCGTCGGATGGAAGAGGATTTTTTTAATTAAAGATGGAGTCCCTAATGGCTTTTTTTTTATTTCTAATAAAAAATTTTCTTTGTGTTGTGTTTTTTTTAAAACAATTTAATAGAAATTCATGGCGGTCATGTCTAATATTGGCGTGACCGCCATAAATTTCGGGCTTAGGGCCAGCTGATAATACAAAGCTGGCCCTAACCTCTTTATTACCCAGCGTGCCACCGCTACCAGGGCCGCTGGAAGAGCGGGGTTCAGCGCCAGAGGATGGCGCTTCAATGAACGCGCCATCTTCTGGGGCGGCTGCGGGCTGCAATTTGCAGCGGGGGGTGCCCAGAAAGCTTGGGCATCCCTGCGCTGCGGATTCCAGCCCCCAGCTGCTTAGCTGTACCTGGCTAGACATAGAAATTGCGCGGAGCCCCACACATTTTTTTAAAATTATTTCATGAAATTCTGAGATTCTGACTCTGACTCTGAGACTCTGACTCTGAAATTCATGAAATAATAAAAAAAAAATGCGTGGGGCTCCGCACAATTTCTATGTCTAGCCAGGTACAGCTAAGCAGCTGGGGGCTGGAATCCGCAGCGCAGGGATGCCCAAGCTTTCTGGGCACCCCCCGCTGCAAATTGCAGCCCGCAGCCGCCCCAGAAGATGGCGCGTTCATTGAAGTGCCATCCCCTGGCGCTGAACCCCGCTCTTCCAGCGGCCCTGGTGGCGGTAGCACACTGGGTAATAAAGGGGTTAATACCAGCTTTGTTATACAAGCTGGTATTAAGCCCGAGATTCTTAATGTCAGGCCACGTTTGACCCAGCCACTAAGAATCTCCAATAAAGGGTTAAAAAAACACAACACAGAGAAAAATTTTGATTTGAAATAAAAAAAAAGCCATTAGGGACCCATCTTTAATTATAAAAATCCTCTTCTGTCCGACGCAGTCCAAAACGCGATGTCCTCTCTGCTACATCCCCTGTTCATAGATATAGATGTCTATGCACAGGGATGAGCAGACTGAGAACAATCTCAGCACTGCTACATCATCTCTGTGAGCAGGCGGCTCTAGGACCCTGGAGCTGCACAGAGAAGACAGCTGGACTCGGCTCGCAATGTAACAGCAGTTATTTGCGAGTTTCCCTGCTATCACTGGCACAGTAGCCGAGTCTAATGCAAACAATGGCAATGCTAGTTTTGTCAGCGTTTCTGACAAAACTAGGATTGATATTGATTTGCATTGGACTCGTGCGAGTAATCACTGGGAAACTCGCAGAGTACCGAGTCCTGCGAGTCCCTTACTACTCGCCGAGTAACGAGTCCTAGCGAGTAGATTCGCCCATCCCTAATGCATATATGTAAATTCTCTTTTGTCATATCTTGTATATCTTTTTGTAAACTCTGCCAACTTTTGGAGTAAAATGTAATATTACTAGCTCCGTTCTTCACGTTCTATGAGCGAGCGACATGCATCTCCTGCTATTTCACATTACCAAACAGGTTACCAATGCACCTGAAAGAGCTCGGCGGTGGCAACATAATATTTATATTTATGTTATATTGTGGGCCTGAGGTTGACTGGATCGAGGTATATATACGTTCCTGGCAGTAACTGGTGGTATATATACAGTACATCCCATCCCATCACATGCCGCAGTAGATAACATAAATTAGAGCAGCTGAGCTCCTTTTCTTATCCTCTGGCAATACCGAGTCTGGCCAGCAAGATAAGAGGGCGCCAGAGAGCTGCAGGTCTTGATGATGTTTTCATGACACTCACCTCCCTCCACTGCTCTTCTCACTTCTGGTACGCTGTTAGGCTCAGTGAAGTGAATATTCATGAGTCTAATGAGTGGCACCGGAAGTGAGAGGAACTGTCAGCGCTGGAGGGACATGTGTATGAAATTGTTTATTTTTAAGTGTTTAACTTCTGTCCGTCATCAGTGCACACGGATGTCACACTGTGAACATCCGTGTGTGGGACGTTTTCCCCCAAAAGCAGTCAGTGGTGCCTGTAAAAAACGGACATGTTGTCATATGGTGTACCGGGACACAGGTCTGCTCCACATGGAGACACGTTTCACGCCGTACCATGAACATGTGAAGGGGGTCATAGAAAATAATGAGCCTCCATATGTCCGTGCCTCCGGCACGTGTCGGCATGGGTCGTACACGTGACAGAAGCACGGATGTGTGCAAAATACCTAATAGTGGACCGGAAGTGAAAGGAACAGCTTGGCTGGAAGGAGGTGAGTATGCAATGACTGGCTGTCCATGTGCTTTACACAGATAGCACATGCACAGAACACAAATGTGTCACGTGTGTGACACACGAATCCACGCCCCCCCTTCAAAAACTGCCTGTGTCACACACCTATGTGTTGCACGGATGTGTGAAACAGGCCTGAAACAAGCCTGAAGCTGCCACACCATGAAGGCATTTCTGCTATGATTGTATACAGGTTAGACTCTCTTCTTTTCTTCATTTCCAATTTGGTTTGCCCTTCAGCCAATCAGCGTCATTTTATGCTTTATAACCAGGAGTCCCAGTGGAGGTGAGTGCTTGGATCTGGAGCTGAGGAGATATAAGGCCTTGGGGGTCAGAGGAGGATGAAAGCTGCACTGTCTTCTCTGTGTGAGGACACTGTCCTGCCCTACTGTATTGAGGTGTGTGTGCTCAGCTGTACTGAGGTGTGTGTGTGCCCGGGGTCACAGTCAGCTGTACTGAGGTGTGTGTGCCCGAGGTCACGGTCAGCTGTACTGAGGTGTGTGTGCCCGGGGTCACGGTCAGCTGTACTGAGGTGTGTGTGTGCCCGGGGTCACGGTCAGCTGTACTGAGGTGTGTGTGTGTGCCCCGGGCCACGGTCAGCTGTACTGAGGTGTGTGTGTGCCCAGGGACACGGTCAGCTGTACTGAGGTGTGTGTGCGCCTGGGGCCGCGGTCGGCTGTACTGAGGTGTGTGTGCACCCAGGGCCACGGTCAGCTGTACTGAGGTGTGTGTGCGCTCGGGACCTCGGTCCGATGTACTGTGGTGTGTGTCCGCACAGGGCCGGGGTCGTGGTCAACTGTACTGAGGTGTGTGTGTCAAATTTAACAAGACCTGTTCATACCACAAATACATAACTCATATTTTTGCCGATCTATTGATACTGCGTAGAGATCTGTGAAGCCATCAGAAACCTAGGAAATGAGTTCTAGCTTTCTGAACATAATAAATATGCCATAATTGATATCAATATTCTCAGATTTAAATGAAGGTAAACATGAGGTGCTTATCTTGGATGTGGGCCCACCACATACCTAGATATGAAAAATGAAGGTTTATCCAGTCTTGTGGAGCTGGGAGAATCCACAAAACCCAGCCCCTGGGTGAAGTAAGCAGCGTTGGGGTGTCTTACCCGTATGCCTCATTTACTAAAACCAATGCATCCATCTTTGGAGTCATTCCACCCTGGTCTTGGACTCAAGCACTCCTCGCTGTGTGGAGGAATCAGTATAACTCTTCTGGGGAGCCGCCCCCCCCCCACAGGATATAGGTTAGTCACCACATGGCATAGGTCTTGCAATTTCTTACTTTATTCCTTTTATTTTAATAACTGTTTTATACATATATGTAAATTTTCTCTTTTGTAAGATCTTGCATATCTTTTGTAAACACTGCCAACTTTTGGGAGTAAAATATATTATAATTTACTAGTTTCGTTCTTCATGTTCTATGAGCGAGCTCACCACGTCCTCACTGTTCATTTTACACTATCATAGGGGTTACCGATCCACCAGTAAGAGATCGGTGGTGGCAGTATAACATTTTGTATTTATGTGATGCTGTGAGCCTGAGGGTGACTGGATCGAAGTATATATATGTTCCTAGCAAGAACTGGTGGTATATATGCATCCAGTCACATCATGTGTCGCAGTATCCAACATAAATTAGGTCAGCTGGGCTCCTTTCTTATCCTCTGGCAATACCGGATGTGACCAGCAGGATCAGGGGGCGCCATAGAGCTGCAGGTCCTGAATAAGTCTTCGTTACAGTGTGTGGGTTTCTTTTCATTTAGGTAGTGAATGTTTATACCCTGATTATGCCTATGAATAAGACTACGGTTGAAACATGTCAGGCTCTGCCAACATGGCTTATGGTGCATTCTGTAATATTTTAATGGGAACCGAATAAAGAAACCTTTGATGTCCTGAAGATCTCTGTCTGGAATCTTGAACTTCCTTCATTTCTATGTACTGAGGTCAGTACCGCGGTCAGCTGTACTTAGGTGGTGTGTGTGTGTGTGTGTGTGCGCCCGGGTCCACGGTTAGCTGTACTGGGGTGTGTGTGCCCGGGACCACGGTCAGCTGTACTGGTGTGTGTGACCAGGGCAGTGGTCAGCGCAGGTTGCCTGTGTGGGGATGCTGGGCACAGGGAGTATTTGATATGTATCGAGTTAAGACACCATCTAAACAATGATGGATGTACATTGCGGTACCTTCTCACGCCACAACCACGGGAGACATTTTTGACAGCGATATTTCGTCCTGGAAATATCGCTGCCAAATTGCCTCCTTATTGCGGCGTGTATTTCGGGAATTTGGCGGCGATAAGACAAATGTCGCCTGGTTTCGATTTTAGAGCAGTGATGTAAAATCGAAACCAGGCAACATTTGTCTTATCACCGTTAAATTCCCGAAATACACGCCGCAATAAGGAGGCAATGTGGCAGCGATATTTCCAGGATGAAATATCGCCGCCAAAAGTGTCTCCCGTGGTTGTGGTGTGAGAAGGTACAGCGATTTGAAGAAAGAGACAGCACTCACCGGTATGTGCAGGGTGGTCTTTTAATCCAGATTTTCAAGGATAGACAGGGTGCAGGGAGGTGACCACGGAGGGCCGGTGGACAACGATGCCGTTTCGCAAACGATGTTGCTTCTACGGGTCCAGGTACCCTTTCACAATCCATAACCACCAACAATATAACAGAATTGCATAGCGGTGACCAAGATAAAAAGCCTGTAGCGGCCTATTTTATAATTGGAAGTTAGAGCAAGATATACTTAGATATATGTGATTAATTGTGATCACTGTTCTGTAATCCGCCATTAATTTGGTTGTGTTATGTCCACTTTACACGCTCCAACGTCAGTCCGATATTGGATCCGACGGCGCGGGAGCGCGCTTTTTCTGCCCAGATTTCCAAGATCGCATCGGAGATTTACACAGTGCAATATCGGCATACAACATCTCTACGATGTCTACGCCCCCCTTGTACGGCCGACCCAGGAACTACCATTTAACATGGGAGTGAATAGGGGATGTTGTACTGCACATCGTAGTTGGGCGTTTACACAGCATGATCCGGCTCCAACCTCCATCCAATATCGGGCCGTTGGAGAGCATGCTCATTCGATCCCCGATATTGTTTGGGCGTCGTCCGTGGATCGTATTGGACGTTTAAACCATACAACGCATGAACGATATCAGGGCCAACGCACGAACCACATGACTTTTGGTCGGAGTTGGACGCCGATATCGGGACGTGTAAACCCACCATTAGATGGCTTCACCCCAGCCTCTTCTTTGAGTCCTGTCCCAGATCTGCCTCACACTACACAGTGGGATCGTCTAACCCCCCTGATGGGACTCCTTATGGGCTGTCCGGGTAAATCCAGCATTTAGCTGTATGATGTTGGGGAACTTTCATGAATGATACATGTAAGAAATCATCAGATTACCTTTTGAATTGTACCACCTTAAATTACATCACTTTAATAGTGAGAAATGACTTGGTCTATTGTTTCTAAGCTCCTTTTCTCTCTGTACTGAGGTTGTGTGTGTGTGTGTGTGCGCCCAGGGCCATGGTCAGCTGTACTGAGGGGTGTGTGTGCCCAGGGCCACGGTCAGCTGTACTGAGGGGTGTGTGTGCCCAGGGCCACGGTCAGCTGTACTGAGGGGTGTGTGTGTGTGCCCAGGGCCACGGTCAGCTGTACTGAGGGGTGTGTGTGTGTGTGCCCAGGGCCACGGTCAGCTGTACTGAGGGGTGTGTGTGTGTGCCCAGGGCCACGGTCAGCTGTACTGAGGGGTGTGTGTGTGTGCCCAGGGCCACGGTCAGCTGTACTGAGGGGTGTGTGTGAGTGCCAGGGCCACGGTCAGCTGTACTGAGGTGTGTGAGCCTGGGGCTGCGGTCAGCACAGGTTACCTGTGTGGGGAGCTGGCGCTGGATTATTCAACTTGTATCGAGTCAAGACCGTCCGGCACCACCAATAGCGGATATGCATAGCAGTAACTCCAATTACTTATCACTATCCATAACCACCAACAAAATGGCGGAATTGCATAGCAGTGACTAAAACAAGAATCCTGCAGTGGACTATTTTTTAATTGGATTTTAGAGCAAGATACTGTATACTTAGATATATGTGATTAATTGTGATCATTAGTGTGGTGCTAGATGGCTTCACCCCAGCCTCTTCGAGTCCTGTCCCAGATCTGCTTCACACTACACAGTGGGATCATCTCACTCCTCTCGATGCGACGTCCTATGGGCTGTCCAGGTAAATCCAGCACTTAGGCTAGCTTCACACCACGGCTTTTCAGTCCGGGTGGATCCTGCTTTTTGCAGGACCACCCGGACAGAAAAGGACAGGATGTGCAGAAAAGTGTGGCCAAATATGGTCTCGGATCCTGTTTTTTGTCGGATTCGTTTTCTACCACTGTCCTGAAGTCTGCCTGTGTGTGCTCTGCCACTGTCCTTGGTGCTGAATTCAAAGACTGTGCATGAAATACTGTTGTCCATGGTGCTGAACTGTAGACAGCAGGATTTCAGAGCATGCTCTTTGTAAAAAATCGGATTCGGGAAACGATCCATTTTTTTTTTCACATATACGTCGCCCATAGACTCCCATGGTAAGTGGCAGCAGTCTCCGATTTTGTGCACAATGAAAAACCAGGCAAAATCAGATCAGGCACAGTAAACACAAAATTGGATGGCGAAATTGGACCAATCCGGCATCATAGGGAAACATGGGAGGCAAAACTGGATCAGGTTCTGTCCGGTGGAAACCGGACAGAACCTGATGCACGAAACCGTGGTATGAAGCTAGCCTTAGCTGTATAATGTTGGGAAAACCTTCATAATACATGTAAGGCTAGCTTCACATCGTGGTTTTTGTTAGTCAGGGTGGATCCTGTTTCTTGTACGATCCACCAGACAGAACCTGTGAGGACAGGATGTGTAGAAAGTGAGGCTAAATATGGTCCGGATCCTGTTTTTTTGCAGGATTTGTTTTCTGCTGCTGTCCATGGTGCTGAAGTCTGCTTATGTCTGCTCTGCTGCTGTCTTTGGTGCTGAATTCACAGCCTCTGCATGAAATACTGCAGTCCATGGTGCTGAAATTTGGATTGCAGGATTTCCGAGCACATTCTTTGCAAAAAATCAGATCCGGGAAACAAGCTGAGTTTTTCACGGATCCGACGCTCAGACTCCCATGTCAAGTGTGATCGATCCAGTTTTTTTTTTTTTTTCGATGCCCAAAACCGCTGCAGTCTCCGATTTTGTGCATAGTGAAAAACCAGACAAAATTGGATCAGGCACAGAAAACACAAAACCGGATGGCCAAATATGACCAATCCGGCCCCATAAGAATACATGGCAGGCAAAACCGGATCATTTCTGTCAGGTTCAAATCGGAGAGAGCCCGATGCCAAACACTGTGGTGTGAAACCAGCCTAAGAGACTCCTTTTCTCTCTTGTTCTAATAATCTTGCGCTAAAATTAATTTAAAAAATAGGCCGCTACAGGATTCTTATTTTGGTTGCCGCTATGCAATTCCGCCATTTTGTTGGTGGTTATTGAATGTGATAAGCAATTGGAGTCACTGTTATGTAAATCCGCCATTTTTTTGGTGGTGTCGGTCTGTCTCAACTCGATACATGTCCCCGATAAGGGAGCCGCCATTTTGTTGGCTCCGCACATGTGGATTTGGAATATAGAGCTCAGCTGTGACACAGGTGCAGTCTGCATTTCTGGCGAAGTGGCCACCCCAGACCTCCGCCCTCTCCCACATCACAGACATGGGGAGATTATTCCTTATAAAATTAAAAAGGACAAACTCCTCTGAGGCTTCACATCACCTGATGAAGCTGCAGGTGCAGCCAGTGATAGGCCTGGGGATCACCTTACCACCTCTTGATGGTTCTGTCTGGGTAAATCCAGCATTTAGCTGCTATGATAACAATAATGGTGGGTTTACACACACCAATTTATCTGTTCAATATCTGAACAGATCTCTGGTTGCAGTGAAATCATGGACACATAGTTCCATGTTGTGGCTGTGTACAAAATGGAACTACCGTATGTGTCCATGATTTCACTGCAACCAGAGATCTGTTCAGATATTGAACAGATAAATTGGTGTGTGTAAACCCACCATTAGGCCCACGTCACACACACAGATATCTGTGCAGATATTGTTTGCAGATCTCTGGTTGCAGTGAAATCATGGACACATTGTTCCATTTGTACACGGCCACAAAATGGAACAAGATGTCCATGATTTCACTGCAACCAGAGATCTACGAACAATATCTGCACAGATATCTGTGTGTGTCGTGGCCCTTAGGCCATGTGCACACGTTGGATATTTGATGAGTTTTTTTACCTCAGGATTTGTAGCCAAAGCCAGCAGTGGGTGATAAATACAGAAGTGGTGATGTGTTTCTATTAGACTTTAACTCTGATTGTTCCACTCCTGGTTTTGGCTACAAATCCTGAGGTAAAAAACTCATCAAATACTCATGCTTTTGTGGGCTGGTGAACTTAACTAAATACTATCACTTTCCCTACAACCTCAATAACCCAATATGACCTAATATTCTGCTTATGTACTATGCTCTGGTATAGGTTGGAGCCATACCTCTGTTAGGACCACTTTACACACACCAACTTATCTGTCCAACTTCTGAACAACTTACTGGTTGCAGTGAAATCATGGACATATTGTTCCATTGTACACAGTCACACAATGGAGCAATGTGTCCATGATTTCACTGCAACCAGCAAGTTTTTCAGAAGTTGGACAGATAAGTTGGTGTGTGTAAAGTGGCCCTTATAGGTTTAAAATTGGTATATATGGCTACATTCACACTTTGGCCAGGGTCACATTTGCGGTTGGACCCTGGCCTGCCGGATTCCGGTTTCAACTTAGCAATTTTTCCATCACCGCATAGCGTTTCCGCTATGCGGTGCTGGAAAACGCTGCCCTTAGTTACCCGGTGTTTACCTGCACGACCTGTCACACAGGCAGCGGCTCGGAGGGCGTTTTACAGCGCCGCACAGGAAACCGTGTCTGCAACGGTTTCCTGTGCGGCGCTGTAAAACGCCCTCCGAGCCGCTGCCTGTGTGACAGGTCGTGCAGGTAAACACCGGGTAACTAAGGGCAGCGTTTTCCAGCACCGCATAGCGGAAACGCTATGCGGTGATGGAAAAATTGCTAAGTTGAAACCGGAATCCGGCAGGCCAGGGTCCAACCGCAAATGTGACCCTGGCCTATGCCTTTTTGGTCTATTTTCACTTATCAGTTTGTTTTTTGTTTGTTTTTTTTTAGCCAAAACCAGGAGTGGTATAATAGAAACACATCACCTCTTCTGGATTTACCACCCACTCCTGGTTTTGGCTAAAAACTGATGAGCAAAAACAGCAAAAATGTACAGTGTGAATGAAGCCTAAACTGCAGGTTGCCTTCTCTGTAAACTGAACAAATTCTGTTGTATGTTTAACCCATTCACCACCCGGCGATTTTTTGCTTCAAAGAGCCATAACATTTTTTTATATTTTCCATCAACATAGACATATGACGGCTTGTTTTTTGCCGGACGAGTTGTACTTTCAGATGCAATCACTTATTTTACCATACAGATTACAGCAAAATGGGAAACAAATTCCAAGTGCGGTGAAATTGCAAAAAAAGTGCAATTGCATATTTCTTTTTTGAGTTTTTTTTATTCACCATGATCACTACATGGTAAAACTGATGTGACGGTGTGATGTCTCGGGTCAGTACAAGTTCATAGATGACAAACATGTTAACTTTCACTGGCATGTAAGGGTACCGGTACACGTCGCAATATCGCCCAAAAGTTACGTGGTTTGGTCAGTTGCAGTTGATATCGTTAGTGCGTCGTGTCGTGTTATAGGTCGATGTGACTGCAATAAATCGCTGGAGCGACATTGCCAGGTTTTTGCTCACGCACTTAAACCGGGCGCTGTTGCATAAGCGATATGGCATGATCGTGCAGTGTAACACCGCAGCAACGATTTTCTTTGCGATTTCACCAAAGCCGTAGACGTGCCTATGGGTTGTGTTTTCCACGCCCCATCTACAGCGATTGGTGGCTAGGATTGTATGCCGATTGGATGGCCCTGGTAAAGGAGCCATTTATCTGCGCGTACACCACTACACAGGCACCATGTTGTCAGAGACAGCTGGCCAATATTAATGCTCTTTCGCCGTCCAATCGGAGTGGTGTGGGAGCAGTTAAGCAAACTCAGGTACGCCTATGTCCTAGGCTGGGTCAAACAGTACGCCCACATTGCTGATGTGGTTGTGCTGTGTGACGCCACAACTGTAATCGTCAACTTCGACTCTGCAATTTGTCAGGTGACTTCCGGGACGCCGGATCGTTGGAGGTTGCACGCGCGATTGCTACATATAACATCTCCTAAGCGATCTTGGAAAAGTGCCAAAAACATATGCACACCCTTGAAGTTGCGGGCGATATCACAGCGACGTGTAACGGTACCTTAAGTGGTGAAAAAAATTCATAAGTTTGGGGGGAAAAAATAAGAATTCCACTTTTTGCTCTCTATGTTCTGCGACCTGTAGCGTCCTCATTTTTCGGGATCTGGGGCTGCGTAACGGCTTATTTTTTGCGTTTTGAGCACACGTTTCTAATAATGTCACTTTTGGGTGGATGCGCTGTTTTGATTGCCCGTTATTGCATTTTATAGCAATGTTGCAACGACCAGAAAAACGTAATTTTGGCGTTTGGACCTTCTTTGCCATTGCGCGGTTTACAGCTCTCATTAATTGATTTTATATCTTGATAGAATGGGTATTTCTGAATGCAGCAAAACCAAATGTAATATATATATATATTTTTTTTAACTTTTATTTTTATTTCTTGGTGTTACACTGCCCCATAGGTCGCCACACTGATGCAGAATCCGATCCTTTGTGCCATGTCCCAATGACATCGGGACATGGCCCTTGGTTTCACTTTCAGTGGTTGGCAGCACTTGCCAACCACTCATAGAAAGCGGTCCCTGATGGCTTCCTGGTTCACACCAGGACCCGGGGCCATCATGTGAGCATCTGAGATCCCGCAATCTTATAGTGTGATCTCTGATCTAAGTGAGTAACGGTGCGATCCCTGCCATGGCTGGTATGGATCCCGCTGTCAGTGAATGAAAGTGGAATTCAAAAGGTTAACAGCACCAATAGGATCACGGATCTGATCGGTACTGGAAGCTCGACATCTCAGCTGATGATCAGCTGAGATGTCAGGTGAATGATGGGAGCGTCACACCAGAGTCCTTATAAAACACCGGGACCCAACCCATGACGTCCCATTTTTCGTCAAGGGTCGGGAAGGGGTTAAAGGGAGAATTCCCTCACCTCATTGCTCTGTGGCATTGCTCTTGGAATTATCCAAGTTGTAAAGCAAATAGGCTCCACTACAAGGGGTTATAGGTATCGCTCCAGTGAGTGTACCCACACCAGTGTATATCCTTATAGGTATCGCTGCAGCTACTGTACCCACATCAGTGTATATCCTTATAGGTATAGCTCCATCTACTGTACCCACATCAATATATATCCTTATAGGCATCGCTCCAGCTACTGTACCCACATCAGTGTATATGACTCACTGTTGCCGGGTTCTCAGGTCTCAGGCGTTGCTTCCCTCATCACGGTTCCGCGCCTGAGGCTGTGGGGCCCGGTGGTCAGATCAAAGGGGATTTAGGTATGGGGATGATCCTTGTTTGTCGTGACGCCACCTGTGGGAGTCAGGTGATTGCACCGGCGCTGCTTGGGCCTTCGGGGGATGTGCGGCAGCTAGATGGGATGCTCCCCACAGGATGAGCAGGGGTCCCCGGGGCCAGGAGCTGCACCACATGGAAGACGGCAGCTCGAGTAACTCTGAGTGTTAATCCAGGAATGATGCGCGGACACATTTTCTGTACCTTTTTACTGGTGACAACAGGTACACTCAACCGGGCGATGAAGTGGACACTCCTGGAGATTCCACAGCAAGCAGTGTGTAGGCTTCCGTATGTACTCAGTTCGACAGGGTCCGGTGGATATAAAATCCTGCCGGACCGGGGTTGCACGTTCTGGTAGGATGTGTTTCACCTGAGTTCGCTGCACTGAGGGCACTATAAAGGTTTTGGGATTCGACATCCCTTCCCCGGGCTCTCATCTGGTGGTGCTTCAGGTGCACAGGGAGCTAAACTCCCTTGTTAGGGTGCTGATTTCTCTGCAGCCTGTGCTATGGCTCCTGCAGCTCGGACCCAGTGACCGGATTGTTAGGGCGAGTTGTGGTAACTCCTCTGTCCCTGTGAAGTATTTGCCTTCTGTTCCTATGACTCTTGTTGCGAGAGTCTCTCACTTTCCGTGTGTGCTGGTATGGGCCTAGTGTGTCTCCAGTACCAGGTCAGCTGTCCTAGCTGTTCACAGTTCTCAAGTGACTGCACACTCTGCTTTTTCTCCCTGCAGGACCTGTATTTATAGGGGGAACTGGCTCAAGATGACTAGTGGAGCTCCCCCTAGAGGCCTGGGGTGAAAAGGGGTGTTAAAGGTGTGTTTTAGTAGTGAGGTCTGCTTGCTGTGTACACTCAATTTGTGTACTAAGAGTTCTGTGGTGCCCCAACCAGGGTGCCAGGGTGCCACATATATCCTTATAGGTATTGCTCCAGCCACTGCACCCACATCATTGTATATCCTTATAGGCATCGCTCCAGCTACTGCACCCACATCAGTGTATATCCTTATAGGCATCGCTCCAGCTACTGTACCCACATCAGTATATATCCTTATAGGTATTGCTCCAGCTACTGTACCCACATCAGTGTATATCCTCATAGGTATCGCTCCAGCTACTGTACCCACATCAGTATATATCTTTATAGGTATTGCTCCAGCTACTGTACCCACATCAGTGTATGTTCTTATAGGTAGCGCTCCAGATTCTGTACCCACATCAGTGTATATCCTCATAGGCATCGCTCCAGCTACTGTTCCCACATCAGTGTATATCCTTATAGGCATCGCTCCAGCTACTGTACCCACATCAGTGTATATCCTTATAGGTATCTCTCCAGCTACTGCACCCACATCAGTGTTTTCCGTATAGGTATCGCTCCATCTACTGTACCCACATCAGTGTTTATCCTTATAGGTATCACTCCATCTACTGTACCCACATCAGTGTATATCCTTATAGGTATCGCTCCAGCTACTGTACCCACATCAGTGTATATCCTCATAGGTATCGCTCCAGCTACTGTACCCACATCAGTGTATATCCTCATAGGTATCGCTCCAGATACTGTACCCACATCAGTGTATATTCTTATAGGTATCGCTCCAGCTACTGTACCTACAACAGTGTATATCCTTCTGGGTTGTATAGGCCATATATCTGTTTGGGTCAGAGACATCCATTGTACCTAACTCTATGTATGAATGGGTAACTACTGTGCCCCAATATTTTCTGAACATTGTCGGATCTACAGTGTATTGTCCTAAACTTACCCTTTTTGCTGTTTGTCCTGATGGGGTTGTTCTCTATTGGGATCAGTATCTGGCTATGTACGCCATGGTAATGGTTTTTACCCTTGTGAAGTGTTTTGTCTTTTTGTGTATTTTTGGACGTTAATGACATTGTATCTTTTGTGAAAATGTAAAAAGGTGTCATCTTTTCATGTCATCCCTCTTTCCCTTGTCCTGTAACCTTTGGTATTGTCCAGTGATCCCTTTTAAGCTTTACCATTATTTGTGGTGCCCTCCACACCCCTGTCTTCTCCAGTGATTATAATGTGGTCTCACACACTGACCCACATGTGTCTCCACACAGCTGATCTGATCAGCGACATGCAGTGACAGTTGTAGGTGGATCGGAGATTCAATTATACCTGTTTACTAGTTGTGTTGTGTTGTCAAACTCTGACCACACAATGCAACACATGCCGGTGGAGATCGCTCTGTTCCCTACTAACAGCAATCACGGGGCACCAATAGGATGTCATGACAGTGAGGGGTCAGATGATGACCGCTGTGAACACTGCCTGAGCGCCGGAGATCACAGGAGATGATCATTTCTGCCATACAGAGGGAAGCTGGATCATTGCTCTGAATAGCAGAAGGGATCGAATACAGCAATACAGCAGGCTTCAAGTGTCCTAGGAGGACTAGTAACAACAATAAGTCCAAATCACCCCCTTTTGCCCCATTCAAAATAAACTATAAAAAATACACACAAAGTAAACTGCAAAACGGGGGGGAAAAAATAAAAACTCCAGAATTTTATTTATTTATTTTTTGATCACTTCTACATTGTAATAAAATGCAATAACAGGTGATCAAATCTATCCAAAAATGGTGTCATTAACGCCAGCTCAAGATACAAAAAAATAATCCGTCACACAGCCCTGATCATAAAATGAGAACAATGCGGGTTGCAGAAAACAGTAACAAACAGTAAAAGTAACATGTTTGGTATCTACAAACTTGTACGGTCTGGAGGCGTGGTACGGTCTGGAGGCGTGGTACCGTCCGGAGGCATCGTACCGATATGTCTGTGTTACCGTATGGTAAGTAAAAAACCCAAATAGGGAAATTGCACTTTTTTTTTTCTCAATTTCACGGCACTTGGATTTTCTTTCCTGTTTTCCAGTACACTACATGGTAAAATAAATTATTTCTTTCAAAAGTAAATCTCGTTCCGGAAAAAGCGAGCTATATTGATGGAAAAATAAAAGTTATGGCTCTTGGAAGGGAAGGAGAAAAATGAACATGGAAAATGGCCCTGAGGTGAAGGGTTAAAAGGGAAGCTGTAGAGTAATAAGTCACTACTATCCTGCAGATCTGGGCTTATTCTGCAGGTTATTGGTGTTAGTGTGCAGTCAGACGGTCATATAATACAGATAACTATCACATCACAATGCTTGGAGTGGCCGGTGACTCACCTGACCCGAGCGTGACAGCTGCATAGAAATACATGAAGAGTCACCCTGGGGTCAGGGAGTCTCCGGTCAGTCCAAGCATTGCAATGCCATCATCTGCTGGGTTATACGGTCCTCTGACTGTGTTCCCTAAGGGCTCGTTCACACGATTCGTGTTTTGACGCACATGTGTGAAGCCACTGCAGATCTGCACCAATATGCAGCAGTATTTTCCCAGCAAAGCCTGTGGGTCTTGCTAATTCCTGTCCGCTTGGTGCCGCTGAAGCCCAGGTATCACCTGATGAAGATGCGCTCTGACTATCAAAACGCGTTGTGGCCTGTACAAGGAGGCAATAACGGTTTGGAAAATACCTTCACCTCTACATTTTGTGGCCCTCACCCCAGCGCTCCACCAACCGCTACATATTCTGTTTTCAATAAATGTAATAGAGTCAAATTGATTCATAGACCCCGATCCATCGATCACTGTGTCCTATGAAACCATTCACACCAACCCTCTGCGCTCATTTTCCCAATTGGCTTTATATTTATAGTTTATGTACCAAACCAGTGTATCCTTCTACTGACATCTAGTGGACAATACTGTACATTGCAACTTTTCATCACTAATTCCGGAATTTTTGGTGGTGTCTAGCTCTGCTCCTGTCTCCCCGCTCCCCTCCACATAGACCTTCTTAGGCATCAGGTGTCAATTTACTTCTCACTGCAGACAGATTTCATCATTGTTAAGGCCCTGTTCATGAACGATATCGTGAACGATATTGCAACGTCACTGGTTTGGTGATGTTGCAGCGATGTCGAAACAACACTGTTGTGTGTGTGTGTGACACGTATCAACGATCAATGATAAGTCGTTGATTGTAGATTGATGGCCAGGACCATAAATCTATCGTTGGTCTCCCCTGGGCGCCCAGCATTCGGCGCGTGTGACAGCGGAAGACCAACGATGAACGAGCTCCCAGTGCCACAGGGCAAGTGCTGGGAGCTGGTAACCATGGTAAACAGTGGGTAACTAAGCGCTGTGCTCTGCTTAGTTACCTGCTGTTTACCTTGGTTACCAGTGTTCTTGCTGGTTCTGATTGCTGTTTAGTCTGCCTATGTGACAGCTCGCCAGCGATCAGTTCACAATGTGGCAGCGATCCACATCGTTGTTCGGATCACTGCCACACGCAGCGTGCATAAGGGGCCTTTAGAAGTGACTGGAGAAAAATAATCTGCACTGACTATTCTTCAGCCTTAAGGTTATTTTGGTAATTTTCCATTGATGAAATGCCAGATCAGTGGGTGTGCAACACACACACACACACACACACACACTATATATACAGTGTTGGCCAAAAGTATTGACACCCCTGTAATTCTGTCAGATAATACTCAGTTTCTTCCTGAAAATGATTGCAATCACAAATTCTTTGGTATTATTATCTTCATTTAATTTGTCTTCAATGAAAAAACACAAAAGAGAATGAAGCAAAAAGCAAAACATTGATCATTTCACACACAACTCCAAAAATGGGCCAGACAAAAGTATTGGCACCCTCAGACTAATACTTGGTTGCACAACCTTTAGCCAAAATAACTGCGATCAACCACTTCCGGTAACCATCAATGAGTTTCTTACAATGCTCTGCTGGAATTTTACACCATTCTTCTTTGGCAAACTGCTCCTGGTCCCTGATATTTGAAGGGTGCCTTCTCCAAACTGCCATTTTAGATCTCTCCACAGGTGTTCTATGGGATTCAGGTCTGGACTCATTGCTGGCCACCTTAGTCTCCAGTGCTTTCTCTCAAACCATTTTCTAGTGCTTTTTGAAGTGTGTTTTGGGTCATTGTCCTGCTGGAAGACCCATGACCTCTGAGGGAGACCCAGCTTTCTCACACTGGGCCCTACATTATGCTGCAAAATGTGTTGGTAGTCTTCAGACTTCATAATGCCATGCACACGGTCAAGCAGTCCAGTGCCAGAGGCAGCAAAGCAACCCCAAAACATCAGGGAACCTTCACCATGTTTTGACTGTAGGGGCCGTGTTCTTTTCTTTGAATGCCTCTTTTTTTCTCCTATAAACTCTATGTTGATGCCTTTTCCCAAAAAGAGAGAACATTCTTCCAAAACGTTTTAGGATTTCTCAGGTAAGTTTTGGCAAACTCCAGCCTGGCTTTTTTATGTCTCGGGGTAAGAAGTGGGGTCTTCCTGGGTCTCCTACCATACAGTCCCTTTTCATTCAGACGCCGACGGATAGTACGGGCTGACACTGTTGTACCCTCGGACTGCAGGGCAGCTTGAACTTGTTTGGATGTTAGTCGAGGTTCTTTATCCACCATCCGCTCAATCTTGCGTTGAAATCTCGTCAATTTTTCTTTTCCGTCCACATCTAGGGAGGTTAGCCACAGTGCCATGGGCTTTACACTTCTTGATGACACTGCACACAGTAGACACAGGAACATTCAGATCTTTGGAGATGGACTTGTAGCCTTGAGATTGCTCATGCTTCCTCACAATTTTTGGTTTCTTAAGTCCTCAGACAGTTCTTTGGTCTTCTTTCTTTTCTCCATGCTCAATGTGATACACACAAGGACACAGGACAGAGGTTGAGTCAACTTTAATCCATGTCAACTGGCTGCAAGTGTGATTTAGTTATTGCCAACACCTGTTAGGTGCCACAGGTAAGTTACAGGTGCTGTTAATTACACAAATTAGAGAAGCATCACATGATTTTTCTAAGGGTGCCAATACTTTTGTCCACCCCCTTTTTTATGTTTGGTGTGGAATTACATCCAATTTGGCTTTAGGACAATTCTTTTTGTGTTTTTTCATTGAAGACAAATTAAATGAAGATAATAATACCAAAGAATTTGTGATTGCAATAATTTTCAAGAAGAAACTGAGTATTATCTGACAGAATGGCAGGGATGTCAATACTTTTGGCCAACACTGTGTATATGTGTGTGTGTATATATATATATATATATAATTACCACATACACACACACACATACACACATTCCGCCAGGCCCAGGTGATCAGTTGCACAGCTCCATCAGCTGCATAGTGGTCACAGCCGGGTATTACATTCTCTATTACAAAAACCTTCTTCTATTCCCTGCATTAATAAAGCAGATTTTTGACCTGACACCTGATTACTTTTAATCTTTGCAGAACCCCGGCTCTACTTGGTCTGTATAAATGAATGGAACATTTCTGTTTAGGATTCTGCTCTGATTTCCTTCTTTTATTGTGCAGAATACAATTCAAGAGATGTCCGGACAACAAGACGCTTTACAGGCAGAGGTAGAAGACCTACAGAGGCTTCAGATAACATTGACCCAGGTAATGGGAAGCAGCAGTATGTTACATATAAGGGGGGTTAAAGGGCTGACCGGCCGCTCCATTTTGTAGTAGAGAAAAAAAATTGGTGTTCTGCTGATCCCGGTGGTCGGATCCACTGATCAGCAAGGTATCGCTTATACTACATGTTTTGTTAAACAACACCTTTAATTGTTGTTCCTCCAAACATCTACTTTCCAATACCGGAACACTGTATGTGCGGCCAGCAATGATCCTAGCATCTTTGAGGTTAGGTAACAAAAAAAAAGGGTGGGGTACAAGGAAAGTGAGCGCAGAATGTAAGTGCAGCAATAGGGTCCAGCTCAGACTCATAAGGAATGCAGCTGCACTCACCTATTAGATGTCGTAATCATGTTTGTAGATCCACTTTGTGGATCAGTATGTTAATTCTTTCCTCCCCCGGTCTGAAGCAAGGCCCTGGGAACTTGTGAAGGCACCGGGGGTACTCTCATAGGAGGCTGTATGTATGCAGGGATTCTTTCCAGGCAGTATGCTCTCTTGGTGAATGGTGGACAAGATGCGATGAAAGATTCCATGTTTTTTCTAAAGGGAAAAAATATATATATGTTTCAACTCCACTGAGTATCTTCAGGTATAATATAATATAATGTAGACTGGTAGCATTGGATGCATTTTATAATAAATGTCATTATTAGTGATGAGAGAGTACTAAAATGCTCGGGTGCTCGAAGCTCGGGCCGACCATCCCGAGATACTCGTGTACTCGGCCCGAGTAACGAGCCCAATGTTATCCCATGAGAGACACGAGTATTTTTATGAAATGACTGCCGGCAGCATGGAAAAACCCTAAAAATGTCACAAAAGTCTCAGAAGAGTGCTGAAATGACATGGCAACACCATGGGGAAGACCCCTGGAAGCATTTCTCACTCAAAAGTCACAGCTGTGAACAATGTTGTCCGAGTTTCACGCCAATTTTACGGAGTCTCCAGAAAACCTTCCAAAATGACACCAAAATGAATATTTAGGGTGGAAATGTTAAGGGCACATACCCAATAGTGAGATACAGCTGGTGTATGTTACTTTTTGTGATTACATGAAAGATTTTACGTGAAAACATTGTGCGACACTCCGATGACCCTGAGAAGAGACGAACATGAAGCCCTGTCTACAAATAAAGTGCCCATTTTGAGGAACTGGGTCTATTGTAGTATCTTCCTTTGCAAGGGCAGTCCAAAATTGGGAGGTTCACCAATGCCCCTGGATACAGACATGCAGGATGGCCTGTAAACAAGAACTGGGTGTATTGTAGTATAGCCCTTTGGCCAGGGCATCCAAAAATTGGGAGGCTCCACATTGTCCCTGGATAGAGACGTGCAGGAGGGCCTGTAAAGAAGAACTGGGTGTATTGTAGTATAGGCCTTTGGCCAGGGCAGGCAAAAATTGGGAGGTTCAACAATGACCCATGCATACAGACATGTAGTAGGGCCTGTAACCCTCAAGTGGGTGTATTGTAGTATAACCCTTTGGTCAGGGCAGCCACAAATTGGGAGGTTCAACAATGACCCATGCATACAGACATGCAGTAGGGCCTGTAACCCTCAAGTGGGTGTATTGTAGTATAGCCCTTTGGTCAGGGCAGACAAAAATTGGGAGGCTCCACATTGTCCCTGGATAGAGACGTGCATCCCATTGAAAAGGAGCGGGTCTCCTGTCGTTGTAATGCCCATTCTAAAAGAATGGGCGAAAAAATTTACCACTGCGGGTATACCTCAAACAACAGCCTAACTATTGTAATGGTCATCATGGTGTCACATGAGGAGAAGGAGGAGCAGTCCAGCGATTAGCCAAAGTCCGGAAGTGTGTACCCATGGGTGAGTGGAGGTACATGTCAAATTCAAATAACAAAATTTTAATTCAGTTGTCATTTGCTGGTGGTGTGGTGAAGTCTGGCCCAATCCAACCCTTGTTCATCTTGATCAGAGTCAGCCTGTCCGCATTTTGAGTTGACAGGCGGGTGCGTTTATCAGTGATGATTCCACCTGCAGCACTGAAAACACGCTCTGATAAAACGCTAGCGGCAGGGCAGGCCAGGACTTCCAAGGCGTAGAGAGCCAATTCATGCCACGTGTCGAGCTTGGAGACCCAATAATTGAAAGGCACAGAGGAATCTCGCAGTACAGTTGTTCGATCTGCAAGGTACTCCTTCAGCATCTGCCCAAACTTAGCATTTCTGGTGGCACTACCCCGCACCTCAGGGGCTGTGGTACGTGAGGGGATGAGAAAACTGTCCCACATCGTAAAAACAGTTCCCCTGCCTCTGGCGGATTGGACTTGTGCCCCTCTCGGCCGTACGCCTTGGTTGTCCACCGAATCCTGACCTATGCCGCTAGCGGTTTGTGAGGGGAATGATTTCACTACTTCCGTGACTATGGCCCTGTGGAACTGCTGCATTTTGGCTGACCTTTCCGCCTCAGGAATGAGAGACATAAAGTTCTCCTTGTAGCGTGGGTCTAACAGTGTTGCCAACCAGTACTGATTGTCGGCCAAGATGTTCTGAACGCGAGGGTCACGAGACAGGCAGCTTACCATAAAGTCAGCCATGTGCGCCAGACTCTTAACAGCCATCACATCAGTATCCAGACCAACATGATGACTGAACATGCTGTCCTCCTCCTCCTCCTCCTCCTCCTCCTCATCTCCCCTGTCCTCTGGCCAGCCACGCTGAATCGAGGGTATGACTGGTGTGCATGTCATATCCTCAATTTGGCCAGAGAGTTGCTCCATGTCTTCATCCTCCTCCTCCTCGTCATAGTCCTCCACTGCACGTTGTGATGAGATGAGGCTGGGCTGTGTGTTTTCACCCACACCCACTACTGTTTCTTGCTCAAAGTCATCGCGCTCGCCCTGCAATGCATCCTCTTTGATTTTCAGCAGAGACCGTTTTAGAAGGCAGATTAGTGGTATGGTGACGCTAATAATGGCGTCATCGCCGCTCACCATCTTGGTGGAGTCCTCAAAGTTTTGGAGGACGGTGAATAGGTCCGACATCCATCTCCACTCCTCAGGTGTTATGTGTGGAGTTTGACCCATTTCCCGACGGCTTAGGTGATGCAGGTAGTCCACAACTGCCCTCTTCTGCTCACATATCCTGACCAACATGTGCAGAGTTGAATTCCAACGCGTGGGGACATCACACACCAGTCTGTGGGCCGGAAGACGCAAACGGCGCTGAAAGCCGGCAAGGCCGGCTGAAGCAGCAGGTGACTTGCGAAAATGTGCAGACAGACGCCGAACTTTTACCAGCAGGTCAGACACCTCTGGGTATGACTTCACAAACCTCTGAACCACCAGGTTGAGCACATGGGCCACGCATGGAACATGCGTCAGCTGCCCTCGCCTCAAAGCTGCCACCAGGTTCCGTCCATTGTCACACACGACCTTTCCTGGCTTTAGGTTCAGAGGTGTGAGCCAGTGATCTGCCTGCTGTTTCAGAGCTGTCCACACCTCTTCTGCATTGTGGGGTTTGTCACCTATGCAGACTAGCTTCAGCACAGCCTGTTGCCGCTTTGCAGAGGCAGTGCTGCAGTGCTTCCAGCTTGGGACTGGTGTGGAGGGTACAGTGGATGAGGATGCGCAGGAGGAGGAGGCTGAAGAGCATGACATTCCGGAGCTGTAGAGTGTTGGTGAAACCCTGACAGAGGTAGGGCCTGCTATCCTTGGTGTGGGAAGGACGTGTTCCGTCCCTCGCTCAGACTGGGTCCCAGCCTCCACAATATTAATCCAGTGTGCCGTCAAGGAGATGTAGCGGCCTTGCCCGCAAGCACTTGTCCACGTGTCTGTGGTTAGGTGGACTTTGGCTGAAACAGCATTGTTCAGGGCACGTGTGATGCTGTTGGACACGTGGTTATGCAATGCGGGGACGGCACATCTGGAGAAATATTGTCGGCTGGGGACCGAGTAACGTGGGACAGCAGCCGCCATCAGGTCGCGGAATGCGTCCGTCTCCACCAGCCGGAAAGGCAACATTTCTAGCGCTATGAGTCGCGAAATGTGATCATTCAGGACTGTGGCATGTGGGGCGTTGGCAGCGTATTTGCGCCTGCGTTCAAATGTTTGCTGAATGGATAATTGAACGCTGCGCTGGGACAAGGACGTGCTTGATGGTGGTGTAATTTGTGCGTGGGCAACTTCAGGTGCAGGGCCGGAGGCTTGTTCGCGGGCAGCATGGACAGGGGATTGGCTCGCGCGCACAACAGGCGAAGACTTAGCAGTGGCATCAGCAAGCACCGCTCCTCGACTCTGTTGTACTTCCCACAAAGTCGGGTGCTTGGCTGACATGTGCCTGATCATGCTGGTGGTGGTCAGGCTGCTAGTTTTCGTACCCTGCTGATACTGGCATGGCAGGTGTGGAAAATGGCCTTTTTAGAGTCTTCTGGAGCCAACTTAAAAAACTCCCAGACTCTGGAAGACCGAACATTTGCACAGGCACCTTGAGTCGTGTTGTTGTTCCGGGGAACGGTTGCCTGCCTTCTGCCTGCGGACGCAACCCTGCTACGTACTGCCTGTTGGGATGCTACGCCTCCCTCCCCCTGTGCACTGCTGTCCTCGCTCTGCATATCCTCCTGCCATGTTGGGTCAGCTACTGGATCATCCACCACGTCGTCTTCCTCTTCAGCACCCTGATCCTCCTCCTGACTTCCTGGCAATTGTGTCTCATCATCGTCCACCCCTTGTTGAGACACTTTGACAACGTTCCGTTCGTCATAACGTGGCTGCTCAAATATTTGGGCATCTGTACATACCATCTCCTCATGACCCACTTCAAGAGGAGGTGGCGACAGGCCAGATTCTGCGAATGGATACGTGAACAGCTCTTCCGAGTGTCCTAGTGTGGGATCAGTAATGTCCGTGGACGTGTACTCGGCCAGGTGGTAGGAAGGAGGATCAGGTTGGGAAATGTGTGGTGCAGTATCACGGCTACTGACAGTTGACCGTGTGGAAGACAGGGTGTTTGTGGAGGTGCCCATCTGACTTGAAGCATTATCCGCTATCCAAGTAACAACCTGTTGACACTGGTCTTGGTTCAACAGCGGTGTACTGCTGCAGGCCCCAAGAATTTGGGACAGGACGTGCGAGCGAGGAGATGTGGCCCTTTGTTGTTGCGAAATTAGTGCTTGCACACGACCTCGGCCTCTGCCTGCACCACCATCACGTCCACTTCCTTGTTCCTTGCCAACGCCTTTGCGCATTTTGCCTGTATAGAGCGACAACTGTCTGATGACTGTAGAGGTCACAGGAGATTATGATTTTAACTCCCTAACCTGTATCAAGGTATGACGTACACCAGTCTGGTGACTGTTGAGATCACAAGAGATTAGGATTTTAGTTCCCTAACCTGTATCAAGTTATGACGTACACCAGTCTGGTGACTGTTCAGATCACAAGAGATTAGGATTTTAGTTCCCTAACCTGTATCAAGGTATGACGTACACCAGTCTGGTGACTGTTGAGATCACAAGAGATTAGGATTTTAGTTCCCTAACCTGTATTAAGGTAGTACGTACACCTGTCTGGTGACTGTAATGGTGTCAGGAGAGGATTTTAGTCCCTATCCTGTATTAAGGTAGTAAGTACAAGAGTGTGGTGACTCTAATGGTCACAGAAAAGCTTGGATTCCATTCTGTATCACCCTGCCTATATCCTCCTAGATTAGTCCTGAGAAGGACTGTTCTGGTCACTGGAAAGCTTGGACTCCGATCTGGATCACCCTGCCTATATCCTCCTAGATTAGTCCTGAGAAGGACTGTTCTGGTCACTGGAAAGCTTGGACTCCGATCTGGATCACCCTGCCTATATCCTCCTAGATTAGTCCTGAGAAGGACTGTTGTGGTCAGCAGCAGCAGTTTGCAGCCCTGCTCCGGATCTACCTATGAGGGCCGCAAATCTGTCCCTAAGCAGCAGCAGACACTCTCCCTACACTCACTGTCTGGATGGCTGTGTGCCGAGCACAGCGCGCCGGGAGTTATAAAGGCTCGGTGACGCTGTGCAGGCAGGCCAATCACTGCAATGCCACAACTAACAGGGCTGTGGCATTGCAGTGGTCTGTGAGCCAATCCCTGCACGTGGGCTGGCTCTCAAAAGAGCGCCAACATGCAGAGATGACGACCACGAGCACAGCACGAGTATCGCGAGATTACTCGGTGCTCGGCGAGTCGCCCGAGTACAGTGATACTCGTGCGAGTACCGAGTAGTGGCGAGCATGCTCGCTCATCACTAGTCATTATACACTTTTTTTTTTTTTTTTCGAACGGGTGCCCTATTGGGGCTTAACCTTTTCAGACACACTTTTATAGCTTCAATTTATCTGGAATAGGCATTCTTTAAAACCATACAAATGTATAATGAAAGTGAGAAAGAAGCAAAAAATAAAAACAAACATATATTATTAACGATAGAACTATAAATATGTGCCATGTTTATAAGAGGGTGTTAAATGTTTGTATTCGTATAAATTCATCTAGTACGTTTATATAAAACTGTTTTAGAACTACAATAATTTTATTCATAAATGATATCATGTATTGTTCTAAACCTGTAGTTTTGTTTCGCGTAGTATCTTATACTCCCTCCACCTCGTCATTTAACCCATCAGGGTACAATGTCTTTATATGAAAGATCCAGAAGGATTCCCTTCTGTTCAGAGTTTGTTCTTTATTCTTACAGATAGAGGATATTTGTTCGATTGGATTACTGAATGTTAAATTGTCTATTATTCTTTAAGCAGAGATGCCGGTATAAACTATGTTTAAGAATCCCATTTTTGGCATTGCCTGTGGCCATTCATGCAGCTTGTAAGGACTGTGTTGTACGGCCCACATATTGCAGGCCACAGGCGCAAGTGACAACATAAATGAAGTGATCACATGTCAATATTTGTGTAATTTCGAACATTTCCTAATACTGTTTATCTTTGTTTGTGGATTTTTGTTCTCCATCCAAAGTCTTTCAAAGATTACTAGGTATCTGGAATTCATTGAGGCGCTACATAGAAAAGAGTGGGGCATCACCTTCTCTGCGGATATACCGTATTTTTTGCAATATAAGACGCATTTTTGTTCTTCCAAATTTTTGGGGGGAACGTGGGGGGTGTGTTCTATAATCCAAATATACATATTATATACTGCAGGGGAGGCTGGGGGCAGCTCTGGAGTGTGTCCAGGGGCTGGAGGGGGCTGGCTGCAGAGATAGCGGGGAGGTCACGTGCTCCCGCTAATTTAATATACACTGCACTGCTGCTGTCCACCTCTCAGTACTGAAGTTGTACTGAGAGATGGAAGGGGGGAGCAGTGCATATTATGTGAGCATGCACTCACCCCCCCCATTCTTCTCTCACACCCTACATATGATCCCCCCCCACGTAATACACCCGCCCCCTCCATTACGTAGATGGCCCCTCATCCTGCACTCATTCCGTTACTTATATGCCCCTATTCTGGCCTGCAAGGAATAAAATTAAAAAAGCTTCTTACTTACTCCAGCATTACCGCCGTCTCCCGCTCTCTACGCTGCTCAGTGCCTTCCGATCATGTGATCAGGCTCACAGTAATAATGTCATCGCTGTGTGCCTGGTCACATTATCGGATACCAAGCAGCAGCACAGACACCAGGAGACGGCGGTGACGCTGGACCTAACCTAGCCATGTGTGTTTGGTCCAGCTTGCTGCTCCTGGTCTGCCTTGTCTACAGCTCCTGTTCTGCCTGCAATCAGTTCTGGGAAAGCTGATGTCTGTGTCCCTGGACCCGTATTGTCTGTGTTGGTACCAACGTCCTTACCTTGTTCCTGCTTGTGTCCTTCTGGAGCCGTGTCTATTGCATGGAGTCCAGACGTCCTGCCTGTCCGTGTCCCTGATGACGTCCTGCCTGTCCGTGTCCCTGATGACGAAATGCCTGTCCGTGTCCCTGATGACGTCCTGCCTGTCCGTGTCCCTGATGACGTCCTGCCTGTCCGTGTCCCTGATGACGTCCTTGCCTGCCGGCGTCCGTGATGATGACCGCTGCCTGCCGGCGTCCGTGATGATGACCGCTGCCTGCCGGTGTCCGTGATGATGACCGCTGCCTGCCGGTGTCCGTGATGATGACCGCTGCCTGCCGGTGTCCGTAATGATGACCGCTGCCTGCCAGTGTCCGTGATGATGACCACTGCCTGCCGGTGTCTTGTCTTACTCTTTGTACTATGTTCTTGTCAGTAAACTTTACGTTTTGATATACCTGAAGTGTGCGGTGTCATCATGTCCTGCAGGTTACCACCTAGCCCACATGCTCGGCTGCCACAGTACCCGGTCGCTGTTCTTCCCTAGTCTGGGCAGGCCCGGGTCCCCCCTGTGGTCCAGTGGGTCCACATTCCCCTTACCTCATGGGTCGCGAGCGCGACCGTGACAGCATTTTACTTTTGTCAGCTGTTATAGATCCATTAATAAAAAAGAATTTCATGCTGAGGATATAAATTAATATTATTTTAGTAGAAAAAGTATTACTGTATAAGTCGAGTTTTTCAGCACAATTTTTGTGCTGAAAAGTGCCCCCTCGGCTTATACTCGAGTCTATACACTATACACTCGAGCCTGAGTGTTTGGGGGTGGTGACCGGGGGCTAGAGGGGGAGTGGGGAGGCTGCAGAGTGAGCGGTCGGTCACGTGACAACGCTCATTAAATATGCACTGCATCCCCCTGTCAATCAGCGGCAGGGGGAGCAGTGCATATTTACTTGCCTCCCCCCTGGTAGGGCTCCCCCATCCTTTATGTGCCCCATGCTTCCGCCACCATAAAATAACAAACGTTCTTACTCACCCTTCTGATGCTCTGCACTGTCTGCGGGCTCCGGGTGTCCTCCCTCCGGTCTGCCGGCTTCTAATCATGTGATCGGCGCTTCAGTGACGTCATCGCTGCTGTGCCGCGATCACATGATTAGAAGCCAGCAGACCGGAGGGAGGACGCTTGGAGCCCGCAGACAGTGCTGAGCGTCAGAAGGGTAAGTAAGAACGTTTGTTATTTTATGGTGGCGGCAGCATGGGGCACTTAAAGGATGGGGGAGCTGTGCCAGGGATGGGGAGCTGTGCCAGTGATGGGGGGCTATATACCAATAATGGAGGCTATGTACTGTGATGGGGGCTATATACCAGTAATGGGGGCGCTATATACTAGTGATGGAGGCACGATATTATGAGGGGCTATATACACCATTTTGAAGGGCTATCTACAGTGATGAGAGGTTATATACCAGGACGGGGGGGGTGCTGCATTTCCCACCCTAGGCTTATACTCGAGTCAACAGGAGTCCCCAGTTTTTGGGGGTAAAATCAGGGGCCTCGGCTTATACTCGGGTCAGCTTATACTCGAGTATTTACGTTAAATACAATATAAATAATTTTCCTTTGATTAATATGTTCCATCTAATGGTTACTCTAATTCTCTTATAATGATCAATGTGGAATTCTATATATTGAATTCCTCCAAATCTTCTGAAAATTAAACAATTATTCAAAGAATAACAGTAAATGTGAACAATAATTTTCTTTCAGATCATAATGTTATTCTTCTATTCTGTATATATCATTTCCCATCAATAACTCTTATGATTTTCACTTTTTATTAATAATTTAAATAATTCACTCCTCTATAAGAAAGATATAATTTTCATCTACCGTATATACTCGTGTATAAGCCGACCCGTGTATAAGCCGACCCCCCTACTTTTGCCCCCAAAACCTGGGAAAACCTATTGACTCGTGTATAAGCCGAGGGTGGACCCCAGCACAGGTATACAGCCCCCAGCAGTGTGGTATACAGGCCTCCCCAGTGGTAGTATACAGCAGCCTCCCCAGTGGTATGCAGGCCCCAGCAGTATATACAGCAGCCCCAGTGGTATACAGCAGCCCTTAGGTAGTACACAGCAGCCCCAGGGGTATACACATCAGCCCCAGGGGTATACACATCAGCCCCAGGGGTGTACACAGCAGCCCCAGGGGTAATACACAGCAGCCCCAGGGGTAATACACAGCAGCCCCAGGGGTAGTACACAGCAGCCCCAGGGGTAGTACACAGCAGCCCCAGGGGTAATACACAGCAGCCCCAGGGGTAGTACACAGCAGCCCCAGGGGTATATACAGCAGCCCCAGGGGTAATACACAGCAGCCCCAGGGGTAATACACAGCAGCCCCAGGGGTAGTACACAGCAGCCCCAGGGGTATATACAGCAGCCCCAGGGGTAATACACAGCAGCCCAGGGGTAATACACAGCAGCCCCAGGGGTAATACACAGCAGCCCCAGGGGTAATACACAGCAGCCCCAGGGGTAGTACACAGCAGCCCCAGGGGTAGTACACAGCAGCCCCAGGGGTAGTACACAGCAGCCCCAGGGGTAGTACACAGCAGCCCCAGGGGTATATACAGCAGCCCCAGGGGTAATACACAGCAGCCCCAGGGGTAATACACAGCAGCCCCAGGGGTAGTACACAGCAGCCCCAGGGGTAATACACAGCAGCCCCAGGGGTAGTACACAGCAGCCCCAGGGGTAGTACACATCAGCCCCAGGGGTAATACACAGCAGCCCCAGGGGTAGTACACAGCAGCCCCAGGGGTAGTACACAGCAGCCCCAGGGGTAGTACACAGCAGCCCCAGGTCCCCCTCACTGTTTGGCGCCCCCACCGCTGCGCTCATACATTACCGGTCTAGCAGCTGTCATCCTCCGGTGGCGGATCGCAGCTCCCGGCTCCGGCTTCCATCTTCTTCTGTGTCTTCCTGCATTGTGACCGGGGCGCATCGCGATGAGGTCATCGCGACGCCGGCCGGTCATGTGACATGCAGGAAGACACAGAAGAAGATGGAAGCCGGAGCCGGGAGCCGCGATCCGCCACCGGAGGATGACAGCTGCTAGACCGGTAATGTATGAGCGCAGCGGTGGGGGCGCCAAACAGTGAGGGGGACCTGGGGCTGCTGTGTACTACCCCTTGAGATTTTTTTTTTTTTTATATACCGTATATACTCGCGTATAAGCCGAGGGGAGACTTTTCAGCCCAATTTTTGGGCTGAAAAACTCGGCTTATACGCGAGTATATACGGTATATATTTTTTATTTATTATTCTTATCTTATTATTATTATAATGTAAATTGCCAGTAAGATTTTATTGACTTTTTAAAATCATAGGAAAATTGACATATCTAATTTGTCATTTAAACCTGGGGCTTCTTGAGCTCTTGTAGAAATGATCCATCTCGCTTCAGTCTGTAACAATCGGTTCTGTGTGTCCCCACCTCTTATGTGGGGATATTTATTCTATCCCCATAAATCGCAGGACCTCTGGGTCTCCTTTGTGGTGTTCTCTTATATGCTGTATTAACCGTGGGGATCCCTTCCCAGTTTTTATAGAGTTATAATGTTCTCTAAATCTTAAATTCATATTCCTGATAGTTTTACCGATATAATAATGTTGACATGGGCAAAATATGATATACGGGTCATTCCATGTCAAGTGATCCAAAAATGAATATTTTTTTTCCCTGACGTCCTCAGATTTTTTTAATTTTTTTTCTATATGAAGAACAACTTTAGTTAATTACAAAAAAAAAGTTTTGAATTTTTTTCTTTATCAGTTAATTTTTTACAGATTTTTAAAGTTTTAAAAAAGTGCGAATTTTGGCCTGGTATGGCTTTACATTTTCTATCATTTCTCGGGCTAGAAATAAGATAGAGTAACAAAATAAACACCAATCTACTCAGAACTGTGCAGGCTTTCACCAGATATGTCACAAGAGGATCTTTGTTAATATTGTACCCATGTGATCGCAAGCGCAAAACTTTAAAACGCATTTCCGAAAAATCGGCGCGCTTTAAATATTTAAAAAACTGCCCATGTGTCTGCTTTGCTCTTAGCCACATATGTACCAAACTTCAAGTTGGGATCGCGATGGGATCATATTTTAAAATATTTTAATATTAATAGCGTCAATGGGTCATTCTATATCAAGTGATCTAAATATGAATATTTTTTTTTACCTGACGTCTTTAGATTTTTTTTATTCTTTTTCTTTATGAAGTACAACTTTAGTTAATTACAAATTACTTTAGTTAATTACAAATTAAAAGTTTAAAATTTTTTTCTTCATCAGTTAATTTTTTACAGATTTTTAAAGTTTAAAAAAAGGGTGAATTTTGGCCTGGTATGACTTTACACTTTTTTTTATCTCAGGCTAGAAATAAGATAATGAAGTGGGAGAGGCATCATTTTACTCAGAACGGTAACAGCTTTCATTTGATATGTTACAAGACTATGTTTCTTTATATCAAATTCAAACTATTGACGAGCAATTGTGAAAAATGACTGATTGTGTTCTTGGATATATTTGTGCAGAGATTCAACTTGGGACCTGTCAAATTTATATTTTTTTTTATTTTATGGTTGTATGAGTTATCACAACTTATTAAATAAAACATTATATGCAACAAAAAAGAAACACAAAAAACAAATCCCATAAGTGCCAGGATAAATACATCTTAATCATCAGAACACAACGCTCAGCATTTTCAACTTGAATGTATTGAACAAACCAAAAGAAGAAAGGTGATCATATCCTCAAGTTTGATTAAACAAGATTAAAAGAACCAAAAAGGTTAACCCCTATTTATACATATAAATTTGTTTTCTATTCTATCACTAAACATGTCATTTATAAAGTGTTTAATAAGAATAGTACAGTAGTTAAATCATCGTTCTATAAATTATGAACTAATCAAACAATTAATAGTATGTTTTTAAAGTGGCATTTTATCAATTTGTCCCTTCTAGTGGGTGAAATGTAATCTTGTCCATAAACGCTTACTAGCAATCGCCATTTCCTTGTGTGTCAAAGAGTATGTCCGGCCTGTCACGGTGTTAGGCTCCGCCTGAGTTAATATCCGATTTTTGTGCACTTTTAAAATGTCTGGCTTTCTTGGATACACAAAGGATGGCGCTGGACCAGAAGAATGCAATAAAGTCAATTCTACTTCATTTTCACAATCTTTGGAGAGTACAGTAGCCAGCCACCAGCGCCAATCATATTCATATTTTTTCAAAAGGATTGCAACAGTGTCTATGATAAAATGCTGTTTCTTGAGAAGTAGCAGCCATTGCTGTGTGGGAAAAATACAGTTAATATTAAGTAAGGAAGATAGGTAATAAAAATAAAGATTTACAGTACACTTGAGATAGAACTGTATTACTATAAAGTGAGTTTTAGGGCTAGCGCGCACAGTTTTTTCTGTCTGCAGATAGACGCTGCAGTTTTGGCAGCTTGTTTTTCTACCAAGTTTTTACCACATATGCGTTAGTTTTTTTAATCGCTAGTGAAAAAAATGGCAGCTTTTTTTATATAAATGATAAATGCTGCGTTCATTGCAGCGATTAAAAAGTAGTTCAAGCAGTGATTTACTCACTCTTGAGTGTTTCCAAAAACACTGCATGTGGTGAACCCCATAGAAATCAATGGGGCTGTTTTTCTGAATGATGATCCCTAAGAATAGCACTGTGTGTATTGGCCCTCAATAATAAAAGCATTAAACTATTAATATATTTACTCACCCATATTTTAGTACACAGCCTTGATGGGTTTGTACAGACTATTGTTTGTTCAGGAGTGAAGATGCCCAGACATGTCAGGACATGAATGGTCTGAACGAGCTGTCTTACTTCCTGAATGCAGTGGGGAGACACTTAACATGATTGACAGAGCTGCTGGCCTATCATCTGCTCTGCATTCACTGTCTATCCCTGTGCTTTCTCAGGTTGAGCCCTAACAAAGCTTTTTCCTATATGTCCTCTCCTGCTTCTAAGCTGTAACATATCAAAATAATCCAGTAATGTCTAAAAATAATGGATTTGATAAATATAGACCCCACGCTTTTAGACCACAGGTTGAACAGATCTGAATTCAAGATTTTTGAATTGACACTATAATAGTTAAATATTTTTAAATATGATCCCATCACGATCCCAACTTGAAATTTGGTACAGATGTGGCTAAGAGCATAAAAGACACATGGGCAGTTTTGGAAAATTTTTATTAAAACTTTTTTTGGATATGCGTTTCAAAATGTTGCGTTTGCGTTCGCATGGGTAAAAAATTAAAATTAACAAATATACTCTTGTGACATATCTGGTGAAAGCCTGGACAATTCTGAGTAGAATGGTGTTTATTTTGTTTCTCTATCTTATTTCTAGCCCAAGATAAAAAAAAATGTAAAGTCATACCAGGCCAAAATTCACACTTTTTTTAAACTTTAAAAATCTGTAAAAAATTAACTGATGAAGAAAAACATTCTAAACTTTTAATTTGTAATTAACTAAAGTAGTACTTCATAAAGGAAAAAAAATAAAAAAAATCTAAAGACGTCAGGTAAAAAAAATTATTCATATTTAGATCACTTGATATGGAATGACCCATTGACGCTATTAATAGTAAAATATTTTAAAATATGATCCCATCGCGATCCCAACTTGAAATTTGGTACAGATGTGGCTAAGAGCAAAGCAGACACATGGGCAGTTTTTGAAATATTTAAAGCGCGCCGATTTTTCGAAAATGCATTTTAAAATTTTGCGCTTGCGATCACATGGGTAAAATATTAACAAATTAACAAAAATCCTCTTGTGACATATCTGCTGAAAGCCTGTATAGTTCTGAGTAGAATGGTGTTTATTTTGTCTCTCTATCTTATTCCTAGCCTTAGTTATGAGGAGAAACGTAAAGGCAGGCAACAGCGAAATTTGCACTTTTTCCGAACTTTGAAAATCATTTAAAAAAAAAAAAAAAATTTTTCAAAAAATTTTTTTCTTCACATTTTGCATTGTCTGACATGCTATTATCAAATAACAAAATCTCAAAAGAATTAAAAATATAGAGGTAATAATCATTGGTTCACTTGACATGGAATGACCCATACACTACCCCTTTGTTTTACAGCTAATGAAGGAGTTTACATAGTGCTTGTGTTCTCCTATATTAATTGTGTTCCCTCTCAAATTGTATCTGCACCGTGAACAATTGTTACAGATGACATTCCCTTTTAATGGTGTTCATGGTAACCATATTTCTTTCTTATAGGGGTTAGCATATTTCTCTCTAGTATATCACCCAGATTTTTACTTCTCTGATATGTAATTATCGGTGGAGCTAGAAATGTCTTATTTAGATCTTTATCTTTGGTGTTAACATGCCAATGTTTGTGTATTGACGCTTTTATTGCATCAAACACCGGCCCATGTTTGAAATTAAAGTAGAACTTTTTATTTTTGTCCTCATTTTGACATATTTTATTTTCTGTCTCTTTTTTGTCCGCTTTTACTCTAGCTTTTTTTGGATAGTGCCTTGCTGTAAACATATTTTCTAATGTATCCACTTGTTCTTTGTATATTTTAGGATTATTATTTATCTTCTTATATCTAATGAATTGACTAATTGAATTGTCCAAAATATCAACCAACTCCTCACTGTTCATCTATAGTGTTAATTGCATTTTTTTTATCCTTTTGCAGTTAGATGCTGGGCCCTCTAGGGGGCGTCAGTCACTTGCGTTGCATATTCTGGGTGCAGACCAGCCCTCCTTGTTTAACAGATGGGTGTCATTAATAGGCTGTGCTCTGACGCTGTGCTTCACATGGTCTGGAGTGGCTGCAGCCCTGTGGTGATCTCGCGTCCAGTGATACCACCAGTCCCCTCCTTGTGACATGGCTGGACGCAGATGCTACAATCGTCCCCATGCCAGGGTTGTAGGGGACTGAGCATCGGTGTTGGGAGATATGAGTTGCCTCTGAGGGTGGGTGGCTGGCAGTGTCCTGCTAAATGCAAAGGATATTTGTAAGGGTACCTTTACACGCGGCAACTTTTCTAAGAATTTCACTGGCAACTTACTGGTTGCAGTGAAATCATGGACACATTGTTCTATCTTGTTGCTGTGTACAAATGGAACAATGTGTCCATGATTTCACTGCAACCAGCAAATTGCCAGTGAAATTCCTAGAAAAGTTGCCGCGTGTAACGGTACCTTAAGAGGCCAAATGTGGGGAGGTTTTTTTCTTAATTCACTGAAAGGTTACATAGTTATCTAATGAATTGACTAAAAGGAAGGGCTGTTTTCGAATGACTTGGGTGATGACTATGAAAATCTAGTAATGCATGTGCTGAAGTACTTTTTCTAAAGACTGATCTTTCAATCTTTCCATCTGTCACATGTAATTTCACGTCTAAAAATTCCATTTTGTCTCCTCCATAATTTGATGTAAAAAACACATTCTATGTATTGTCATTCAGGTGGTTTATGAAGGAGTCAAAAGAAGCTTTATCCCCACTCCAAATAATTAGAACGTCGTCCACAAAGCGCAAATAGTATGTTTTAGGAATGGATTATTTATTGAATACACTAATTCATCCAGAACTCCCAAAAAACAGATTTGTGAGGGTACGAGTGACTGGAGTACCCATCGCTGTACCCTCGCATTGGTTGTACCACAAGAAACATAAATGCATTATGTGTGAGTATAAAGTTCAAGGTGTCACATACAACATTTATCTCCTTTTGTTCTGTACCTGCTTCTGTGAGGATCTTATTAATAATTTTTCTGATAGATCTTGTGGAATTCTCGTATAGACTTTCCACGTCTATTAAGGTAAACTTGTAATCCTCTTGTCGTTCTATTTGATCTAATGTCTCAATCAGGTTATTTGTATCTTTTATGTAGGAAGGAATAACTTTTATAAAAGGCTGTAAATACCAATCCAACTATCAGGACAAGGGCTCTGTGAGGGATCCTGTTCCCGATACTATAGGACGTCCTGGAGGTTTTCCTTCACTCTTATGTATCTTTGGCAGGTGGTGACAGTGTGCTTTCATAGGGGCTCTGGAAATAGTTTTCTCCTACAGATTTTTTAATTGCTTTATTTTCTATGTGATAATGTAAAAGTGATCTCAATTCTTTTTGATATTGTAATGTGGGATCTGTTTTTAGTAATGTTTATGTTTGAGGAATTTTGTCTTAATGATTCATTTTCGTAGTCACTACGATCTAAAAGTATTATGCATCCACCTTTATCTGCTTTTCTAATTATAGTTTGTTCCCATTTTTGCATTGTTTTTATAGCAGCCCATTGCAATTTATTCACTTTTTTTGGGGATTTTCTGGATACAAAAGAGCGCGTATATCCCTTTCTACTAATTCCTCAAATAGGTCTGTTATTTCCTGGTGTCATAGGAGACATGACTTTAGATTTTACACCACCTTTAAAATCTGGGCGGTTTACTTGTACTTCCTCAGATAAAACTTCTTCATTTATCTCAAACCTTTTCTGATATAGAAAAATGGTTAGGTTTCTTTGTAGAAAAGGAAACTTTAAGGGGCCAATTAATACAGGATTTTTTGTGAAGTTAGTGTCATTTGCATTTTTATTTTTTACATTTTCAAACTGCTTATATAAATGAATTTTTCTGGAAGATTTAAATCCACTTTAAATTCTGCAAAATTAAATTTTTCAGGAATACAAAAGTTGAGACTTTTTTCCAATACAGACATCATATCAGAGGTTAATATTTTTTTGGAGAGATTTACTACCCTCAATGGGGGCACTTCTAATCCCTCCAAGACACCATTTTTCTCTTCATTGGTGGCGTCTTGATTTCGTTTCCCGCGTCCTCGGCGGATTCTGTGTCTAAAGGGGCAGAATCATAGGTGTAAAGTCCTGTTTTCAGTGTCTTTTCCGGCAGAAATTGTTGAAAAGTCTTCATCTGAATCTGATTCTCCATCTGTTGATGAATCTGTTTCTCTTTGGAATTTCTTAGATGAACCAATATTTCCGGTCTTCCCTTTTGTTGTTTTTCATGTGCTCTGGTTTGGAGTAGGTTTGTTTTTGTTTTTCTTATTTGTTTTCATTTTGTTCAAGTTTCTTGGAGTTCTTGGAATAAAAAGGGAAATGGAGCGCACATAGAGTAATTTCCTTTTGTACAATTATCCTCAGTGCCCCCCTTTAGTGGAAGGACTCACCTGATTTGGTTGTGCAAGTCACAACCAACTAACTCCGCTCTCTCTTATGGTCGCAGCAGGTGCCCAGCAAAAGTAAGGATCCAAAGGGTTAACAGAAAGTGCTGGGTTTCATAGATCCACCGCGCTGACCTCCAGTGAAGACAAACAGAGTGATGTATAAAACTCTGTTTAATGGGTAATTTTCCTACCGGTTTCGTGATTTCAGTTATCACTTCATCAGGGCCCTGATGAAGTGATAACTGAAATCACGAAACCGGTAGGCAAATTACCCATTAAACAGAGTTTTATACATCACTCTGTTTGTCTTCACTGGAGGTCAGCGCGGTGGATCTATGAAACCCAGCACTTTCTGTTAACCCTTTGGAGTTCTTGGAACGCCTGGGTATCGATTTGAAGTGGGATAAGTTTTATATCCAATTGTTTTAGGAATTTCTCCCATTGATTTTCTGACAATCTAGATTCCATTTCCTCTCGTAATTTTATAAGTTCTTCATTTGTTGCTACATGTTCTTTTAAATTATGTTCCAGAACTACCGTAATTCCAGGAATTTATTTGAACATTCTAATTGTACCTTTTTTCCATTTTTCTGCAAAAAACTTGTCTATGTTGTCTTGTGCAAGTTTTTTCACTACTCTCAAACCTCTAGGCACACGATTAAATCATATAAGAAAGCTAAGTGAGTGAATAGTCCAAAACAGGCGTGTTTCTTTCTCAGCCAAATTAGTTATTTTTATTTCTAAGCTTTTATTTGTTAGAATTGAATTCAAATCTTCTGCATTACAGTCCTCAAAAAATTCCTCCACATCTTCCCTCCCATGTCTCAACCCCTGTGATGTTGGAGCACCTCCTGAGCTGCTGGAATTAGCCATCTGCCTCGATTCAGCTATGGCTTTTCCTCTGGAAGTCTGAGCTTTATCGCCTGCTTTGGCTCAACAGGATAAGAATAAGATCCAGTGCCAGTGTACAAGAATCCCGGGCACTAGTGGCGTTTTATTTAGCTCTTCCCCAGCTTCTGCTCTGGGGTGTTGCTCAAGTCTTCAATATAACAGGTTATCTATCGTAAATGATAAGAGGAAAGACTGCACTCACCCGGTTTTTCCTTGAAGGTGGTTTTCTTTATTCCATTTACATGGAGTAAAGATAAAATAGGGGTGGGGAGACAAGAGGCGCAATAGTGCCCTATCACTAGTGACACTTATATGCACTGGATAGTGGTATGAATCCAAGAAATGATGGGAGTGCTGGTGTCTCACGGTCCGCGCTGCTTCAGGATTAAATAAACTCACCAAAGAGCCAAAACGGTTTCCATCCTTTTATTCCTCCTCTCTCCTACGCGTTTCAGCGCCACACCCGGCGCCTTCCTCAGGGATATCCCTTAGGAAGGCGCCGGGTGTGGCGCTGAAACGCGTAGGAGAGAGGAGGAATAAAAGGATGGAAACCGTTTTGGCTCTTTGGTGAGTTTATTTAATCCTGAAGCAGCGCGGACCGTGAGACACCAGCACTCCCATCATTTCTTGGATTTACATGGAGTGGGTTACAAGTGGTTAGGGAGGGAGGGAGGTGCGGTGGAGGACGACGGGCGCACCGTTTCACCTTGCTCAGGCTTCTGCGGGTACAACAAACTAGTGACGATGAGACTCCTCCTTATCCTGGAGGGAGTCAGGTGACGTCATATAATGTGATTAACGTTGTGCAAACATTTTTTAAATAATGTATATATTAGAGGTAGTTAGTGCATAAAGATTTCTACAAGAGCTCAAGAAGCCCCAGGCTTAAATGACAAATTAGGTCAATTTTCCTATGATTTTAAAAGGTCGATAAAATCTTACTGGCAATTTACATTATAATAATAATAAGATAAGAATAATAAATAAATAAAAAAATATATAGATGAAAAATATATCTTTCTTATAGAGGAGTGAATTATTTAAATTATTAATAAAAAGTAAAATGATAAAAAGAATTATTGATGGGGAATGATATACACAGAATAGAAGAACAACATTATGATCTGAAAGAAAATTATTGTTCATTTATAGTTTATTCTTTGAATAATTATTTAATTTTTAAGAAGATTTGGAGAAATTCAATATATAGAATTCCACATTTATTATTATAAGAGAATTAGAGTAACTATTAGATGGAGCATATTAATCAAAGGAAAATTATTCATATTGTATTTAATAATTTTTCTACGAAAATAATATAAATTTATATTCTCAGCATGAAATTCTATTTTATTAACGGATCTATAACAGCTGACAAAAGTAAAATGCATATACATCGCCATCTTGTGGCATAATCTAATAATGTAGTGATATTTTCCCTTTTTGAACCAAATTTCCTGTTTTCTTGGAATGATTGTTTATTTTTCAATGTATTTATTTCTATATATTCTGAAAAAATTTAATTATTGTTAATCTTTATGCACTACCTCAAATGTTTTTTCTTATGTAAAAAATGTTTGCACAATAATAATCACATTATATGACGTCACCTGACTCCCTCCAGGATAAGGAGGAGTCTCATCTTCACTAGTTTGTTGGACCCATAGAAGCCTGAGCAAGGCAAACGGTGCGCTCGTCATCTTCCACCGCACCCCCCTCCCTCCCTAACCTCTTATAACCCACTCCATGTATGTCCTCCACCGCACCCCCCTCCCTCCCTAACCTCTTATAACCCACTCCATGTATGTCCTCCACCGCACCCCCCTCCCTCCCTAACCACTTGTAACCCACTCCATGTAAATGAAATAAAGAAAACTACCTTCAAGGAAAAACAGGGTGAGTGCCGTCTTTCCTCTTATCATTTACGCCAAACAATTATGAAGCTAGCCTAGGACTTCTAGCACAGTAGTTGCAGTGCCCAATGTCCAGGCATAGCCATAGTGTCTCCAAAAAGTAGCCCAATGGGCTGTATTATGGTTGATGAAGGAAGCAGGCCTCAGGGACAAAACAATTATGAACCTAACCTAGGACTTCTAGCACAGTAGTTGCAGTGCCCAGTGTCCAGTCATAGCCATAGTGTCTCCAAAAAGTAGCCAAAGGGGCTGTACCATGGTTGATGAAGGAAGCAGGCCTCAAGGGCCAAACAATTATGAATCTAGGACACCAGGGAGCAGTGATGACTCGTTACTGAGTAAGTCCCTCCTGACTCCTTATCTGTACATGTTCTAAAGTCTTTTTAACAACTTACAGGGGAGCTAGAGACATGGGGGATCCCTTCCATGAATGCAGCAGACATGCTGCATTCAGTGCTGCATTCAGTTAGCATAGCACCAGGGGAGTGACAGGTCCTCTTTAAGGGAAAGATAAAGGATGGTGCCCAACTGACGGATTGGAATTGGAAGTGATTGATACCATGAAGAATAACGATAAAACATGGAAATGGACCTATGAATAATTTCAGAATGAAAAGTTGTTGTATAGAGGGGTTATATTGGTTAATGTGTATTTGAAGCTTTGCATTTTAACACCGGCCTGGAGCCTTCATCAGTCGTCCTTGTCAGGCAGACAATCGTGGCAGCCATTATCACACACCTTTATGGTGGGTTTACACACACCAATTTCTGTGTCCAATATCTGAACAGATCTCTGGTTGCAGTGAAATCATGGACACATTGTTCCATTTTGTGGCTGTGTACAAATGATATAATATGTCCATGATTTCACTGCAACCAGAGATCTGTTCAGATATTGGACACAGAAATTGGTGTGTGTAAACCCACCATTAGATAATCACGTAGATGTTCACTCATTCAAAATAATCAAATATGGAGCTCAATGTAAGATGCAATTAAAACATTTATTAGAATACATTATTCACAAAAAAGCAGTTTATAAGGGACAATAAAATAAGTTGTTGAATGCCATAGTTACATTTTTTTCAGAAAAGAAAGTAAAAAAAACATCCCATAAATGAATCTTCAGATAGAAGGTTCTCATTTCTAGACTTCAAGTGTGTGTGACCATCTCCAATTACACTGTATAGAAAAAGGCAAAAGATCTATTAGAAAAGCAAATCTGTTTCATTATATTTAGTTGTGTAAAAGTGTAAAGCATTTTATTTGAAAACCGATTTATTCTGGTAATTTTCTGATTTACAAATACAATCAAGTGCATTACCATAGTAGAAAATAAAGGCAAGATTCATCTCTCATTCTGAAGGATTCAGAAAATTAAGGAAATGGACCACAACCCAAATATATCAAATTGGATAATGCTCATTGCCTCAGTCATAGACTCAGCAGATCCAGGAATTACATGGACAGCCCAATGATTTCAATAAGAAATGTGTAATGCTCATTCCATCAGTAATAGACTCAGAACAGGAATTACTTGGGCAGCCAAATACGGTCAATAAAAATTGGGTAATGCTCATTACCTCAGTGGTGGACTGAGCAAACCTGGGGTTACATAGACAACTTAATGATTTCAGTAGAACATGGGTAATGCTTCTCTCATCAGTATTATAATCAGAAGATTATAAAATTACATGGACAACCCAATAATTTTAATGAGAATTGAGCTATGCTCATTCCCTCAGTGGTGGACTCAGGTGATCTAGGAATTATATGTATAATCCAATGACTTCAATAAGAATGATTTAATGCTCATTCCCACAGTGGTGACTCAATAGATCCTATAAGATCATGGACAACCCCATGATTTCAATAAGAATGATTTAATGCTCCTTCCCTCAGTGGTGATTCAATAGACCCTATAAGAACATGGACAACCCAATGATTTCAATAACGATTTTCCAAACCTCATTTACTCAGTGGAGACTCTATTTGCTATTTTACCTTACAGAAAACAATACATTGAGTTACAGTGCAGGGTCAGCTTCTCATCCACAGTCCCATGTAACCATAAGAGTATGGTTCAAATAAATTACTTTTTGAAGTGTCTGGAATATATTATTAGGAAATGTTGAGTTAACAGTTTGCCTCAATCTTGAACCAAATCTGCCAGAATAAATACTAATTACATGTATCTAACTCTTGAAGACCTGCCTGTTTTGCATCCGATAAAAATCCCATGAACTTGAATGGACGTTATGTAAAGTATATTTTTCCCTGTATGGGTTTCATTAAGAAATTGAACATGTTTTGTCACAGAAGATAGTTGATTTCTAAGAAATCCGGAAGGTTGATTCTTGGTTCCATTGGGGCTCACAACCTAAATTTCCTATCAATAAGGTCGGCTTCACACCACGGTTTTCAGCATCAAGTTGTGTGCGGTTCAAAATGCACACAGCCTGATCCAGTTTGGCCCCCATGTATCCCTATGGTGCTGAATAGCTGCTATTTGGCATCCGGCTTGTTACATTACATCCCGAATATGTTAATGTCCGGTTATGAAACCGGACCCAATATTAGAGCCTGCAGCCTTTTTTGGTTCCGGCACTAAAATCGGACAAAACCAGACAAACAAATCCTAGGCGATCTGGCGACCATAACATGGGGTTCTATGGGCACCGGATCACCCTGGATGTGGCAAAAAAATGGATAGTTTTCTGGAGGCCCTTTACAAAACAGCCCCGGCTCTGAAATGCTGTTGCGCTCATTCAGCACCATGGACAGCAGCAGCATTTCAGAACCACCACTGAATATTCAGCACCATGGAGAGCTCCACTGCTCACATGGGCTGAACGTTCAGCACCATGGACCGCTCCACTGCACAGAATGCCGAAATTTCCACGCCGTGGCCAGCAGCAGCAACGAGCAGAAACGAATTCTGCAAAAAACAGGATTGGAGGGCATATTTGCCCTCAGTTTCTGCTTGTCCAGTGCTGTCAGGTTCTGTCTGGTGCATCCTGCATAACACCGGACAGAACCTGACA